>JAUIMM010000284.1:0-600000 GCA_031769625.1 Taudactylus pleione
ACACCTTATCTTACACTACATCTCATGTATATTACACCTCTTCCCTGCAAGCCTGGAGGCAGCATGTTACACCTGTCTCTATCAGCACTGGTACTTACACCTTATATTACACTACATCTCATGTATATTACACCTCTTCCCTGCAAGCCTGGGGCAGCAGCATGTTACACCTGTCTCTATCAGCACTGGTACTTACACCTTATATTACACTACATCTCATGTATATTACACCTCTTCCCTGCAAGCCTGGGGGCAGCATGTTACACCTGTCTCTATCAGCACTGGTACTTACACCTTATCTTACACTACATCTCATGTATATTACACCTCTTCCCTGCAAGCCTGGGGGCAGCATGTTACACCTGTCTCTATCAGCACTGGTACTTACACCTTATCTTACACTACATCTCATGTATATTACACCTCTTCCCTGCAAGCCTGGGGGCAGCAGCATGTTACACCTCTCTCTATCAGCACTGGTACTTACACCTTATCTTACACTACATCTCATGTATATTACACCTCTTCCCTGCAAGCCTGGGGGCAGCATGTTACACCTGTCTCTATCAGCACTGGTACTTACATCTTATCTTACACTACATCTCATGTATATTACACCTCTTCCCTGCAAGCCTGGGGGCAGCATGTTACACCTGTCTCTATCAGCACTGGTACTTACATCTTATCTTACACTACATCTCATGTATATTACACCTCTTCCCTGCAAGCCTGGGGGCAGCATGTTACACCTGTCTCTATCAGCACTGGTACTTACATCTTATCTTACACTACATCTCATGTATATTACACCTCTTCCCTGCAAGCCTGGGGGCAGCATGTTACACCTGTCTCTATCAGCACTGGTACTTACATCTTATCTTACACTACATCTCATGTATATTACACCTCTTCCCTGCAAGCCTGGGGCAGCATGTTACACCTGTCTCTATCAGCACTGGTACTTACACCTTATCTTACACTACATCTCATGTATATTACACCTCTTCCCTGCAAGCCTGGGGGCAGCATGTTACACCTGTCTCTATCAGCACTGGTACTTACACCTTATCTTACACTACATCTCATGTATATTACACCTCTTCCCTGCAAGCCTGGAGGCAGCAGCATGTTACACCTGTCTCTATCAGCACTGGTACTTACACCTTATCTTACACTACATCTCATGTATATTACACCTCTTCCCTGCAAGCCTGGAGGCAGCAGCATGTTACACCTGTCTCTATCAGCACTGGTACTTACATCTTATCTTACACTACATCTCATGTATATTACACCTCTTCCCTGCAAGCCTGGGGGCAGCAGCATGTTACACCTGTCTCTATCAGCACTGGTACTTACATCTTATCTTACACTACATCTCATGTATATTACATCTCTTCCCTGCAAGCCTGGGGGCAGCATGTTACACCTGTCTCTATCAGCACTGGTACTTACATCTTATATTACACTACATCTCATGTATATTACACCTCTTCCCTGCAAGCCTGGAGGCAGCATGTTACACCTGTCTCTATCAGCACTGGTACTTACACCTTATCTTACACTACATCTCATGTATATTACACCTCTTCCCTGCAAGCCTGGGGGCAGCATGTTACACCTGTCTCTATCAGCACTGGTACTTACATCTTATCTTACACTACATCTCATGTATATTACACCTCTTCCCTGCAAGCCTGGGGGCAGCATGTTACACCTGTCTCTATCAGCACTGGTACTTACACCTTTTATTACACTACATCTCATGTATATTACACCTCTTCCCTGCAAGCCTGGGGGCAGCATGTTACACCTGTCTCTATCAGCACTGGTACTTACACCTTATATTACACTACATCTCATGTATATTACACCTCTTCCCTGCAAGCCTGGGGGCAGCAGCATGTTACACCTGTCTCTATCAGCACTGGTATTTACACCTTATCTTACACTACATCTCATGTATATTACATCTCTTCCCTGCAAGCCTGGAGGCAGCATGTTACACCTGTCTCTATCAGCACTGGTACTTACATCTTATCTTACACTACATCTCATGTATATTACACCTCTTCCCTGCAAGCCTGGAGGCAGCATGTTACACCTGTCTCTATCAGCACTGGTACTTACACCTTATATTACACTACATCTCATGTATATTACACCTCTTCCCTGCAAGCCTGGAGGCAGCATGTTACACCTGTTTCTATCAGCACTGGTGCTTACACCTTATCTTACACTATATCTCATGTATATTACACCTCTTCCCTGCAAGCCTGGGGGCAGCAGCATGTTACACCTGTCTCTATCAGCACTGGTACTTACACCTTATCTTACACTACATCTCATGTATATTACACCTCTTCCCTGCAAGCCTGGGGGCAGCATGTTACACCTGTCTCTATCAGCACTGGTACTTACACCTTATCTTACACTACATCTCATGTATATTACACCTCTTCCCTGCAAGCCTGGGGGCAGCATGTTACACCTGTCTCTATCAGCACTGGTACTTACATCTTATCTTACACTACATCTCATGTATATTACACCTCTTCCCTGCAAGCCTGGGGGCAGCATGTTACACCTGTCTCTATCAGCACTGGTACTTACACCTTATCTTACACTACATCTCATGTATATTACACCTCTTCCCTGCAAGCCTGGAGGCAGCACCATGTTACACCTGTCTCTATCAGCACTGGTACTTACACCTTATCTTACACTACATCTCATGTATATTACACCTCTTCCCTGCAAGCCTGGGGCCAGCAGCATGTTACACCTGTCTCTATCAGCACTGGTACTTACACCTTATCTTACACTACATCTCATGTATATTACACCTCTTCCCTGCAAGCCTGGGGCCAGCAGCATGTTACACCTGTCTCTATCAGCACTGGTACTTACATCTTATCTTACACTACATCTCATGTATATTACACCTCTTCCCTGCAAGCCTGGGGGCAGCATGTTACACCTGTCTCTATCAGCACTGGTACTTACACCTTATCTTACACTACATCTCATGTATATTACACCTCTTCCCTGCAAGCCTGGAGGCAGCATGTTACACCTGTCTCTATCAGCACTGGTGCTTACACCTTATCTTACACTACATCTCATGTATATTACACCTCTTCCCTGCAAGCCTGGGGGCAGCATGTTACACCTGTCTCTATCAGCACTGGTACTTACACCTTATCTTACACTACATCTCATGTATATTACACCTCTTCCCTGCAAGCCTGGAGGCAGCATGTTACACCTGTCTCTATCAGCACTGGTACTTACATCTTATCTTACACTACATCTCATGTATATTACACCTCTTCCCTGCAAGCCTGGGGGCAGCATGTTACACCTGTCTCTATCAGCACTGGTACTTACACCTTATCTTACACTACATCTCATGTATATTACACCTCTTCCCTGCAAGCCTGGAGGCAGCATGTTACACCTGTCTCTATCAGCACTGGTACTTACACCTTATCTTACACTACATCTCATGTATATTACACCTCTTCCCTGCAAGCCTGGGGGCAGCAGCATGTTACACCTGTCTCTATCAGCACTGGTACTTACACCTTATCTTACACTACATCTCATGTATATTACACCTCTTCCCTGCAAGCCTGGGGGCAGCATGTTACACCTGTCTCTATCAGCACTGGTACTTACACCTTATCTTACACTACATCTCATGTATATTACACCTCTTCCCTGCAAGCCTGGGGGCAGCATGTTACACCTGTCTCTATCAGCACTGGTACTTACACCTTATCTTACACTACATCTCATGTATATTACACCTCTTCCCTGCAAGCCTGGGGGCAGCATGTTACACCTGTCTCTATCAGCACTGGTACTTACATCTTATCTTACACTACATCTCATGTATATTACACCTCTTCCCTGCAAGCCTGGGGGCAGCATATTACACCTGTCTCTATCAGCACTGGTACTTACACCTTATATTACACTACATCTCATGTATATTACACCTCTTCCCTGCAAGCCTGGGGGCAGCATGTTACACCTGTCTCTATCAGCACTGGTACTTACACCTTATCTTACACTACATCTCATGTATAGTACACCTCTTCCCTGCAAGCCTGGGGGCAGCATGTTACACCTGTCTCTATCAGCACTGGTACTTACACCTTATCTTACACTACATCTCATGTATATTACACCTCTTCCCTGCAAGCCTGGGGGCAGCATGTTACACCTGTCTCTATCAGCACTGGTACTTACACCTTATCTTACACTACATCTCATGTATATTACACCTCTTCCCTGCAAGACTGGGGGCAGCAGCATGTTACACCTGTCTCTATCAGCACTGGTGCTTACACCTTATCTTACACTACATCTCATGTATATTACACCTCTTCCCTGCAAGCCTGGGGGCAGCAGCATGTTACACCTGTCTCTATCAGCACTGGTACTTACACCTTATCTTACACTACATGTCATGTATATTACACCTCTTCCCTGCAAGCCTGGAGGCAGCAGCATGTTACACCTGTCTCTATCAGCACTGGTACTTACACCTTATATTACACTACATCTCATGTATATTACACCTCTTCCCTGCAAGCCTGGGGGCAGCAGCATGTTACACCTGTCTCTATCAGCACTGGTACTTACACCTTATCTTACACTACATCTCATGTATATTACACCTCTTCCCTGCAAGCCTGGGGGCAGCAGCATGTTACACCTGTCTCTATCAGCACTGGTACTTACACCTTATCTTACACTACATCTCATGTATATTACACCTCTTCCCTGCAAGCCTGGGGGCAGCATGTTACACCTGTCTCTATCAGCACTGGTACTTACACCCTATCTTACACTACATCTCATGTATATTACACCTCTTCCCTGCAAGCCTGGGGGCAGCAGCATGTTACACCTGTCTCTATCAGCACTGGTACTTACACCTTATCTTACACTACATGTCATGTATATTACACCTCTTCCCTGCAAGCCTGGAGGCAGCAGCATGTTACACCTGTCTCTATCAGCACTGGTACTTACACCTTATCTTACACTACATCTCATGTATATTACACCTCTTCCCTGCAAGCCTGGGGGCAGCAGCATGTTACACCTGTCTCTATCAGCACTGGTGCTTACACCTTATCTTACACTACATCTCATGTATATTACACCTCTTCCCTGCAAGCCTGGGGGCAGCAGCATGTTACACCTGTCTCTATCAGCACTGGTACTTACACCTTATCTTACACTACATGTCATGTATATTACACCTCTTCCCTGCAAGCCTGGAGGCAGCAGCATGTTACACCTGTCTCTATCAGCACTGGTGCTTACACCTTATCTTACACTACATCTCATGTATATTACACCTCTTCCCTGCAAGCCTGGGGGCAGCATGTTACACCTGTCTCTATCAGCACTGGTACTTACACCTTATATTACACTACATCTCATGTATATTACACCTCTTCCCTGCAAGTCTGGAGGCAGCAGCATGTTACACCTGTCTCTATCAGCACTGGTACTTACACCTTATCTTACACTACATCTCATGTATATTACACCTCTTCCCTGCAAGCCTGGGGGCAGCATGTTACACCTGTCTCTATCAGCACTGGTACTTACACCTTATCTTACACTACATCTCATGTATATTACACCTCTTCCCTGCAAGCCTGGGGGCAGCATGTTACACCTGTCTCTATCAGCACTGGTACTTACATCTTATCTTACACTACATCTCATGTATATTACACCTCTTCCCTGCAAGCCTGGGGGCAGCATGTTACACCTGTCTCTATCAGCACTGGTACTTACACCTTATCTTACACTACATCTCATGTATATTACACCTCTTCCCTGCAAGCCTGGAGGCAGCATGTTACACCTGTCTCTATCAGCACTGGTACTTACACCTTATCTTACACTACATCTCATGTATATTACACCTCTTCCCTGCAAGCCTGGAGGCAGCAGCATGTTACACCTGTCTCTATCAGCACTGGTACTTACACCTTATCTTACACTACATCTCATGTATATTACACCTCTTCCCTGCAAGCCTGGGGGCAGCATGTTACACCTGTCTCTATCAGCACTGGTACTTACACCTTATCTTACACTACATCTCATGTATATTACACCTCTTCCCTGCAAGCCTGGGGGCAGCATGTTACACCTGTCTCTATCAGCACTGGTACTTACACCTTATCTTACACTACATCTCATGTATATTACACCTCTTCCCTGCAAGCCTGGGGGCAGCATGTTACACCTGTCTCTATCAGCACTGGTACTTACACCTTATCTTACACTACATCTTATGTATATTACACCTCTTCCCTGCAAGCCTGGAGGCAGCATGTTACACCTGTCTCTATCAGCACTGGTGCTTACACCTTATCTTACACTACATCTCATGTATATTACACCTCTTCCCTGCAAGCCTGGGGGCAGCATGTTACACCTGTCTCTATCAGCACTGGTACTTACACCTTATCTTACACTACATCTCATGTATATTACACCTCTTCCCTGCAAGCCTGGAGGCAGCATGTTACACCTGTCTCTATCAGCACTGGTACTTACATCTTATATTACACTACATCTCATGTATATTACACCTCTTCCCTGCAAGCCTGGAGGCAGCATGTTACACCTGTCTCTATCAGCACTGGTGCTTACACCTTATATTACACTACATCTCATGTATATTACACCTCTTCCCTGCAAGCCTGGGGGCAGCATGTTACACCTGTCTCTATCAGCACTGGTACTTACACCTTATCTTACACTACATCTCATGTATATTACACCTCTTCCCTGCAAGCCTGGGGGCAGCATGTTACACCTGTCTCTATCAGCACTGGTACTTACACCTTATATTACACTACATCTCATGTATATTACACCTCTTCCCTGCAAGCCTGGAGGCAGCATGTTACACCTGTCTCTATCAGCACTGGTACTTACATCTTATATTACACTACATCTCATGTATATTACACCTCTTCCCTGCAAGCCTGGAGGCAGCAGCATGTTACACCTGTCTCTATCAGCACTGGTGCTTACACCTTATCTTACACTACATCTCATGTATATTACACCTCTTCCCTGCAAGCCTGGGGGCAGCAGCATGTTACACCTGTCTCTATCAGCACTGGTACTTACACCTTATATTACACTACATCTCATGTATATTACACCTCTTCCCTGCAAGCCTGGAGGCAGCATGTTACACCTGTCTCTATCAGCACTGGTGCTTACACCTTATCTTACACTACATCTCATGTATATTACACCTCTTCCCTGCAAGCCTGGGGGCAGCATGTTACACCTGTCTCTATCAGCACTGGTACTTACACCTTATCTTACACTACATCTCATGTATATTACACCTCTTCCCTGCAAGCCTGGAGGCAGCATGTTACACCTGTCTCTATCAGCACTGGTACTTACATCTTATATTACACTACATCTCATGTATATTACACCTCTTCCCTGCAAGCCTGGAGGCAGCATGTTACACCTGTCTCTATCAGCACTGGTGCTTACACCTTATATTACACTACATCTCATGTATATTACACCTCTTCCCTGCAAGCCTGGGGGCAGCATGTTACACCTGTCTCTATCAGCACTGGTACTTACACCTTATCTTACACTACATCTCATGTATATTACACCTCTTCCCTGCAAGCCTGGGGGCAGCATGTTACACCTGTCTCTATCAGCACTGGTACTTACATCTTATCTTACACTACATCTCATGTATATTACACCTCTTCCCTGCAAGCCTGGGGGCAGCATGTTACACCTGTCTCTATCAGCACTGGTACTTACACCTTATCTTACACTACATCTCATGTATATTACACCTCTTCCCTGCAAGCCTGGGGGCAGCATGTTACACCTGTCTCTATCAGCACTGGTACTTACACCTTATCTTACACTACATCTCATGTATATTACACCTCTTCCCTGCAAGCCTGGAGGCAGCATGTTACACCTGTCTCTATCAGCACTGGTACTTACATCTTATATTACACTACATCTCATGTATATTACACCTCTTCCCTGCAAGCCTGGAGGCAGCAGCATGTTACACCTGTCTCTATCAGCACTGGTGCTTACACCTTATCTTACACTACATCTCATGTATATTACACCTCTTCCCTGCAAGCCTGGAGGCAGCAGCATGTTACACCTGTCTCTATCAGCACTGGTACTTACACCTTATCTTACACTACATCTCATGTATATTATACCTCTTCCCTGCAAGCCTGGGGGCAGCATGTTACACCTGTCTCTATCAGCACTGGTACTTACATCTTATCTTACACTACATCTCATGTATATTACACCTCTTCCCTGCAAGCCTGGAGGCAGCAGCATGTTACACCTGTCTCTATCAGCACTGGTACTTACACCTTATCTTACACTACATCTCATGTATATTACACCTCTTCCCTGCAAGCCTGGGGGCAGCATGTTACACCTGTCTCTATCAGCACTGGTACTTACACCTTATCTTACACTACATCTCATGTATATTACACCTCTTCCCTGCAAGCCTGGAGGCAGCATGTTACACCTGTCTCTATCAGCACTGGTACTTACACCTTATCTTACACTACATCTCATGTATATTACACCTCTTCCCTGCAAGCCTGGGGGCAGCATGTTACACCTGTCTCTATCAGCACTGGTACTTACACCTTATATTACACTACATCTCATGTATATTACACCTCTTCCCTGCAAGCCTGGAGGCAGCATGTTACACCTGTCTCTATCAGCACTGGTACTTACATCTTATCTTACACTACATCTCATGTATATTACACCTCTTCCCTGCAAGCCTGGAGGCAGCAGCATGTTACACCTGTCTCTATCAGCACTGGTACTTACACCTTATCTTACACTACATCTCATGTATATTACACCTCTTCCCTGCAAGCCTGGGGGCAGCATGTTACACCTGTCTCTATCAGCACTGGTACTTACACCTTATATTACACTACATCTCATGTATATTACACCTCTTCCCTGCAAGCCTGGAGGCAGCATGTTACACCTGTCTCTATCAGCACTGGTACTTACACCTTATCTTACACTACATCTCATGTATATTACACCTCTTCCCTGCAAGCCTGGAGGCAGCAGCATGTTACACCTGTCTCTATCAGCACTGGTACTTACACCTTATCTTACACTACATCTCATGTATATTACACCTCTTCCCTGCAAGCCTGGGGGCAGCAGCATGTTACACCTGTCTCTATCAGCACTGGTACTTACATCTTATATTACACTACATCTCATGTATATTACACCTCTTCCCTGCAAGCCTGGAGGCAGCAGCATGTTACACCTGTCTCTATCAGCACTGGTGCTTACACCTTATCTTACACTACATCTCATGTATATTACACCTCTTCCCTGCAAGCCTGGAGGCAGCAGCATGTTACACCTGTCTCTATCAGCACTGGTACTTACACCTTATCTTACACTACATCTCATGTATATTATACCTCTTCCCTGCAAGCCTGGGGGCAGCATGTTACACCTGTCTCTATCAGCACTGGTACTTACACCTTATCTTACACTACATCTCATGTATATTACACCTCTTCCCTGCAAGCCTGGGGGCAGCATGTTACACCTGTCTCTATCAGCACTGGTACTTACACCTTATCTTACACTACATCTCATGTATATTACACCTCTTCCCTGCAAGCCTGGGGGCAGCATGTTACACCTGTCTCTATCAGCACTGGTACTTACACCTTATCTTACACTACATCTCATGTATATTACACCTCTTCCCTGCAAGCCTGGAGGCAGCATGTTACACCTGTCTCTATCAGCACTGGTACTTACACCTTATCTTACACTACATCTCATGTATATTACACCTCTTCCCTGCAAGCCTGGAGGCAGCATGTTACACCTGTCTCTATCAGCACTGGTAAAAATCTGACTAAGAAGGAGTCCAACTCATGATGCCAAACTGAGAGGACAGCTCCTCCAGGCATAATCTGGTGGCTACAGACCTGTGCAGTTACACATTGTCCTGCTGAATGAGTTGCTCCCATCTAGTAAATGCATGAAAGGACTTACTATGAAGCCTCGATAAAGTCACTTGCATAGTGATATGCTGCCATTGTCACTGCTAATTATACAATGGATGTAAAGATGTCTGTCTAGATATAGTATTTCCTCTGAGGAAGATACCATGTCATGCAGGATGGGGAGGGATATACTAGGAATGGAAGCAACTGTCTCAGTTTTCTGGCAAATGAGTGTATATCGATATCAGTATATTTTGGTGCCAGTTAATGATGTATATACGTTACTTTAACATCTGCCCATTTTATTGCAAATTGGGGACATTTCATCATAATCTTTATATGTATAATGAAACTTGTAAGCAAACATTCATATTTCCATATATGTATATTATTCCCAGCAGATGGATGTAACAGCCGGGATGTCTCAGAGGATCTTCTCAATTTAACTAAAAATTGTGAAATTATTGATGACATCACCCGAGATTCTCCAGGAGAAAACCCAAGTACCCCAATTATACATCCAGTACCTCACAGTGCAGATATATCACCTGATCCGTCTGATCATGGGGAGTGTTCTCCTGATAACTCTGATATTGGTGCATCTGTTACATCTTGTATAGTAGATGAACTATTTCCCTGTTCTATAGATGCCAAATGTATTACACAGAATGCAAAGCTTATTACCCATCAGCCAGCTAAGGCAAGTGATAGGCCATTTCCATGTTCTGAGTGTGGGAAATGTTTTTTTCATAAATTATATCTTGTTAAACATCAGAGAAGTCACACATGTGAGAAACCATTTCCATGTTCTGAGTGTGGGAAATGTTTTACAAAGAAATCAAATCTTGTCATACATCAGAGAAGTCACACAGGTGAGAAACCATTTCCATGTCCTGCGTGTCAAAAATGTTTTACACAGAAATCAGATCTTGTTAGACATCAGAGAAGTCACACAGGTGAGAAACCATTTCCATGTTCTGAGTGTGGGAAATATTTTACACGGAAATCAGAACTTGTTATCCATAAGAGAAGTCACACAAGTGAGAAACCATTTCCATGCTTGGAGTGTGGGAAATGTTTTACGCAGAAATTAGCTCTTGTTACACATCAAAGAAGTCACAAAGGTGAGAAGCTTTTTTAATGCTCTAAGTGGAGTTTCTTAGGTGACATTGTGTATGTTTGTAAGTGAGAATATTTATGCAAAGAATACATTTTAGCATAGTGTTTCTCCTGACACAGGCTCTTTATTGACCTGTTCACATTTATTTTCTATTATGGCCACATTTCTGTTACTGTACAAATGGCATTATTGTGTATTTCTTAATTTTCTTCTGAAACCTGACAGACAAGTTCCTGCAATAAACCTCCCCCCAATTCACATTTATACAGTGTGGAGTCCAGGTTCCCCGAGGAATATGACACTATTAATAGACATATTAGGCCTGATTGTGAGCTCTCAAGACACAATTTATGTGTTGATGCCCAGCATAGACACAGTCACTCCCATCAGCTGTAAGTCATGCGTGTAAGATATAGCCACCTCAGAATCACTTGTGGTTACTCCAAGATATAACTAAGAGGCTGTCACACCATGAGGACACAGCAACAGTGAGGCATAAGGACTGTCCTATATGTGGGGCCCCTGGATGGAGTTGTAGTATGTATATATTAGTGTGTCTGTATGAGACAGTACTCTATCTTTTATCTGAGGAAAGAAGAGGCTGGGAAGATATTTTTGAAAATTAATTTTGTATAGGGATATATTCATACAGGCTACATTGTCATTTTATGTTTCTGACATCTCTTTATATTTTGATTTTTTTATTAAATATGTTTGTAAAATAATGTTATTATAGGACGGCATTTAGTGTCTGTGTTTGCTATATGTGGACAGGTATGATATAACTGAAATGGTTGTGGTGTAATGGCATGGCTGGTTCAAGGAAGAACTAACCATATGATGGAGGACAGACCACTAGGTAACAGACACCCCACCACTGAGGTTAAAATTACAGTGGCATGAAAAATTTTTAGCCCCCTCCTGATTTATTCCAATTTTGCCTATTAGTCACATTTAAATGTTTCAGATCTTCAAACATAATTAAACATAAGACAAAGACAACCTTCCATAAACTTAAAATACTGTTTTTAAATGTTAGATGTTTTTCCTTCAGTAAATGAATTTAACACCTATAATACTCATGTGAAAAATTAATTGCCCCCTAAACGTGATAACTGGGTATACCACCTTTAGCAGCAACAATTGCAATCAAAGTTCCTCCAATAGCGCATCAATGACAAATCCAGGCAGTCACTAAAGAATCCATATGGACATCTAAGGAACTGCAGACCCCGCTCACCTTAGTTACTGTCGGCATCTGTGAGTCCCCCATAATATACAGAATGGGCAAAAATGGTATCTATGGAAGATCTGTAAGGCAAATACCACTGCTTGACAAGAGGAAAATAAAGGCTGGTCTCACATTGATGCCAACAAGCCCTTTCTGCTAATATTCCGTGGACTGAGGGGTAAAAACTGTTACTCTTTAGAAGGCACAGGTCCTGCTACATCTGGCACATGGTGGTGTGATGGAGGAGGGATGTTTTTCAGCTTCAGAACCTAAGTGATGCCATAATAAATGGAATCATGAATTCTGCTCTCTATCGGAAAGGGGGATAATGTCCGGTCATCCGTCCATAATCTGAAGCACAAACACAATTGGATTATGCAGCAATACAATGATCCGAAGCACAAGAGCAAGACCACCTCTGAATGGCTCTAAAGAAACAAAATTAAGGTTTTGGAGTGGCCTAGTGAAAGTCCTGACTTGAATCCAAATGAGATGCCGTGGCAGGACCCTAAACGGGAAGTTCATGCTCAAAACCCCCCCAGTGTGGCTAAGCTAAAGCAATTTTCCAAAGAGGAGTCAGGCAAAATTTCTCTACAGTGATGCAAAAGACTGATCTCCAGTTATCGGAAGCGTTCAGTTGCCGTTGTTGCAGCTAAAGGTGGGACAATTGGTTATTACGTTTTGGGGGAGAGGAAAATTAATGTTTCATATGGGTGATGGAGGTGTTGGGATAACTTTTTTCCTTTACTACATGAAATGATTATTTAAAAAACCTATATTTTGTGTTACTCAGGTTGTCTTTGTATTCAATTTTGTTTGATGATCCGAAATAAGTAACAAATACGCAAAAATAGAAATCAGGAAGGGACAAAAAATGTGTGTGTGACATATACAGTGCTGTGTGTGCTGGGTACATTTATCCAAAAAGGAACATTGTGATCACAGTCTGTGTAATGGGTACAGATCCTGCCACTTCCACCTCAGTTGGATGGAGATAAAGCAGAAGATAGTTAAGTGATTGTAACTATACAGTGGGTGTAAAAGTCTACACACCCTTACTGATATTACAGACATATGTGATGTCATCCTGACATCAGCATAAATCATATCTGACCTTTTTCTGCCAAATTTAAAAGAGGAACAGTAAAAAAAAAAAAAGATTGGAATTGCAGGTCTGAAATACAAGAAACGTTAGCACACAATGGATTGTGGAAGACTGTTTGCAACATAAAGTGTCTACATAAAGTGACCCAGCAGCCCCCACACCCTGCACGTCAGGAACAATTAGACAATTTTTAGCAAGAAGCAAAATAAAAAAGTTAATGATGGGACTATCGCTGCGTGGTTACTCAGCGACATTTAATATCATGTCCAAAGGTAATTATATATCTACCAGCAATAAAAAGTGATTGTGATTAAACTAACTGCCTTAAATGTAAACACTTGGCTGCTGATTTTTAGCATCAAATCTTGGGGTGCAGGAAAATTAGCTAATTTTGGGATAAGGTCCTCTCGTTCATTGGCACAGTCACACATCTTCATCTAGGGCGTGACCCTTTGTTGTCAATTTCGAAAATTGGGATTTAGGACTTAGGCGTACTGAGTTTGTCCCTCTCCTTACCCTGGTTTTGACAGTTGCCAAGAAGGTAATTATAAAAACTTGGACTGTGGCCACCTCCACCTTTTCTGGGCACAGTAGAATCCATGTTTCTCTAGATTCTATATTTTGATCGTAGAGCCACATTATAGGATATAGAGAAGGGACTATCTGCTTTTGCCCAAAATGGGGGTTGTACAATGAAACTCTAAATATATCTACTCAAAATCATATTATAAAGTTATTTGAAACAACGACTATGTATCTTTTATAGACAACTTTCATAACATCTTAATTTCTTATTTGGTCTATCTACTTTGCTGCTGTGTTTCTACTGCGGGAGGAGCGGGGGAGCTGGAGGCTAAAGTCATCTTTTGGCTTCGTATCTAATAAATGTGTTCATGATGAGCGTGTTAATACTATTACGGCTATGACCATTATCTTTGGGGTTTTTTTGTTTCTTTTATTTTTACTTATTATTTGTATACCCTGTATTTAGTTTACTGTATACTTTGGTTTTATTCTTGGTTTTTTTTCTGCCACAAAATAGTCTGTTCCTAGTTTACCTTTGAATTCAATTGCATTTCTTCTGTAGACAGATTAATCTGTATTTTTGAACTATGTGTGGATCCTTGTAACTGTACTATTCTACATTGTCTTTACCTTTTATATTGTAATTCCTAGTATATTTTCCATATTGGTTTCTGACCTATGATGGTTTTCACACTATTTTGTATATTTATTTTTGTGCCAATAGACATAAAAATTGTTTGAAAAAAAGAAAGAAAATGTAATTGTGATTAAACCGAAATACAGATCAGCTGTTCCAGTATGAAGTCCTTGATTACTGGGATAGTCTGCAAGGAGCTTTCAAACAACTATGTGGTAATGTTAAAAGCCATTACATGTACCATGGAGAATTATAAAAACTATCATTAATAGGGTGGAAAATCTGGCACAACAGGAACATTGCTATGATTAAGACGTTCCTCCAAAGTTAATGACAAGGAGAAAACTCATCAGGGAAATTACTGAGAGGACTCAGTGGCGTAACCGGCAGGGTTTAAGGTAGAGTGACTGCTCCCACCCCCTCCGATGAAAATATGTTGCCACCTTGGCAGCAGGAAACTAGATGAAGGAAAGGCAACAATGGAGGCTAACACAGGACTATGACATACAAAATCTCAGCCCTTCCAGTAGGTAAGTGGGATTGGAGGTGATCATGATACCTGTGGGGGGTCCAGGTCTGGAGAATGGAGGTGGAATGATCTATATAGTGTGGTTAAAAATATTACATAGTAACCTAATCTTTTTTTTAATAAAGCTCAGAGTCTCGTAGTGTGGGGATCATACTAAAAACACCTAGCATATGGTGCCCTCTCCATCCACCACCTTTGCTTGAGATTCCTATAGCAACGTCACTCCCCATCTGGTCAAAGACTATGGTGCTCCACACTGGTGGGGAGGTGTACAGGGAGCTGCTACAGTCTGGAGCCTGCATGCATGCTGTCCCTGCTCTTCAGACCTCCAGCAATGAGGGCAAATAGTACATTTAACCCCCGGTGCGCTGCAAAGGAGATTGACCTGAGCTGCAGAATGGGATGACCGGGAAAGGTGGCTCCCAGTGTGGCAATTCAAGCTGTTAGCGCTGCACCAGGGGAGAGTCCCAGCTCTCCCAAGACCTGGAGTTCAGCGCTGAGCACTGTGTGCAGAGCCGGATTAAGGCTCATGGGGGCCCCAGGGCAACAGAGTTGTGGGGGCCCCCTCCATAAAACTGACAGCCCCCTGCCTGCATTTGCCGCCGGCACTGATATGCCCTAACTTCAACTGCACTCTGACCGGCAGTGTCTTCTATGCTGCCGAGACCCGGCTACCAGCAGGCAACAGCTGTGGCACTGCAGTGCTGGATGCTGGCCAGGGGGGCGGGAATTTTTACCAGCAGCATTGCAGCGCTCATGTCTGCTACTCTTCCGGGACCCAAATTCCAGCAGGTTACAGCATACAGTGTAATACACTGCGATGCTGTAGAGAGCTGGTCATGTCGCGGGAATACATGCGGCAGTGTGGGGGCTCCCAATGTGTGGGGGCCCCTGGATGACCGCCCCATCTGCCCTCCCTATAATCCGGCGCTGGCGTTGTGTGCCGGGGTTTTGTGAGAGGAACTCCTTATACCCACAGCAGTGAGATGGTTAAAGTCCCGCCACTGGGACCAGTATTACAAATGTGTATATATAATAAAATGTGTTCTATCATCGTTTTCTGTATAGTGCTGTAGCTCCCCCAGCCTCCTTCCAGGAAAACAGACTGTCTTCCCAAGCAGCCTCCTCTTGCAGAGTGGTTGAGGAGGTGTATTAGGAGATGGCCAATGCAGCCAGCTAATTAATTTCAGGGAGCTCCAAAGAGCTTACCCTCGCTTGTTAGGAGACTGTTGGCTGGGGATCTTGTCTGCCTTGTCCATAAGCCCAGATTCTGAGGCCGCCTCGCGACAAAAAAAACACGCCCTGATTCAGAGCGGGCGCTCGTTCAGAGCGTCCGGCTCTGTATCAGGCCCTCAGCACTTTGTTCCACCTCCTTTCCTTACTGGGCACACTTATCACCCTCACCTCCTTTCTTCTACTGGGCACACTTATCACCCTCACCTCCTTTCTTCTACTGGGCACACTTATCACCCTCACCTCCTTTCTTCTACTGGGCACACTTATCACCCTCACCTCCTTTCCTCTACTGGGCTCACTTATCACCCTCACCTCCTTTCTTCTACTGGGCACACTTATCACCCTCACCTCCTTTCCTTACTGGGCACACATCACCCTCACCTCCTTTCCTTACTGGGCACACTTATCACCTTCACCTCCTTTCCTTACTGGACACACTTCTCACCCTCACCTCCTTTCTACCACTGGGCACACTTATCACCCTCACCTCCATTCTACTGGGCACACTTATCACCCTCACCTCCTTTCCTTACTGGACACACTTATCACCCTCACCTCCTTTCCTTATTGGACACACTTATCACCCTCACCTCCTTTCCTTACTGGGCACACTTATCACCCTCACCTCCTTTCCTTACTGGACACACTTATCACCCTCACCTCCTTTCTTCTACTGGGCACACTTATCACCCTCACCTCCTTTCTTCTACTGGGCACACTTATCACCCTCACCTCCTTTCTTCTACTGGGCACACTTATCACCCTCTCCTCCTTTCTTCTACTGGGCTCACTTATCACCGTCACCTCCTTTCTTCTACTGGGCACACTTATCACCCTCACCTCCTTTCCTTACTGGGCACACTGATCACCCTCACCTCCTTTCCTTACTGGGCACACTTATCACCCTCACCTCCTTTCCTTACTGGACACACTTCTCACCCTCACCTCCTTTCTACCACTGGGCACACATATCACCCTCACCTCCTTTCCTTACTGGACACACTTATCACCCTCACCTCCTTTCCTTACTGGACACACTTATCACCCTCACCTCCTTTCCTTACTGGACACACTTATCACCCTCACCTCCTTTGTTCTACTGGGCACACTCATCACCCTCACCTCCTTTCCTTCCTGGACACACTTATCACCTCACCTCCTTCTACTGGGCACACTTATCACCCTCACCTCCTTTCCTTACTGGGCACACTTATCACCCTCACCTCCTTTCCTTACTGGACACACTTATCACCCTCACCTCCTTTCTTCTACTGGGCACACTTATCACCCTCACCTCCTTTCTTCTACTGGGCACACTTATCACCCTCACCTCCTTTCTTCTACTGGGCACACTTAACACCCTCACCTCCTTTCTTCTACTGGGCACACTTATCACCCTCACCTCCTTTCTTCTACTGGGCACACTTATCACCCTCACCTCCTTTCCTTACTGGGCACACTTATCACCCTCACCTCCTTTCCTTACTGGGCACACTTATCACCCTCACCTCCTTTCCTTACTGGACACACTTCTCACCCTCACCTCCTTTCTACCACTGGGCACACTTATCACCCTCACCTCCATTCTACTGGGCACACTTATCACCCTCACCTCCTTTCCTTACTGGACACACTTATCACCCTCACCTCCTTTCCTTACTGGACACACTTATCACCCTCACCTCCTTTCCTTACAGGGCACACTTATCACCCTCACCTCCTTTCCATACTGGACACACTTATCACCCTCACCTCCTTTGTTCTACTGGGCACACTTATCACCCTCACCTCCTTTCCTTCCTGGACACACTTATCACCCTCACCTCCTTTCTTCTACTGGGCACACTTATCACCCTCACCTCCTTTCCTTACTGGGCACACTTATCACCCTCACCTCCTTTCCTTACTGGACACACTTATCACCCTCACCGCCTTTCTTCTACTGGGCACACTTATCACCCTCACCTCCTTTCTTCTACTGGGCACACTTATCACCCTCACCTCCTTTCTTCTACTGGGCACACTTATCACCCGCACCTCCTTCCCTTACTGGACACACTTATCACCCTCACCTCCTTTCTTCTACTGGGAACACTTATCACCCTCACCTCCTTTCTTCTACTGGGCACACTTATCACCCTCACCTCCTTTCCTTACTGGGCACACTTATCACCCTCACCTCCTTTCCTTACTGGGTACACTTATCACCCTCACCTCCTTTCTTCTACTGGGCACACTTATCACTCTCACCTCCTTTCCTTACTGGGCACACTTATCACCCTCACCTCCTTTCTTCTACTGGGCACACTTATCACCCTCACCTCCTTTCTTCTACTGGGCACACTTATCACCCTCACCTCCTTTCTTCTACTGGGCACACTTATCACCCTCACCTCCTTTCTTCTACTGGGCTCACTTATCACCCTCACCTCCTTTCTTCTACTGGGCACACTTATCACCCTCACCTCCTTTCCTTACTGGGCACACTTATCACCCTCACCTCCTTTCCTTACTGGGCACACTTATCACCCTCACCTCCTTTCCTTACTGGACACACTTCTCACCCTCACCTCCTTTCTACCACTGGGCACACATATCACCCTCACCTCCTTTCCTTACTGGACACACTTATCACCCTCACCTCCTTTCCTTACTGGACACACTTATCACCCTCACCTCCTTTGTTCTACTTGGCACACTTATCACCCTCACCTCCTTTCCTTCCTGGACACACTTATCACCCTCACAACCTTTCTTCTACTGGGCACACTTATCACCCTCACCTCCTTTCTTCTACTGGGCACATTTATCACTCTCACCTCCTTTCTTCTACTGGGCACACTTATCACCCTCACCTCCTTTCCTTACTGGACATACATCACCCTCACCTCCTTTCCTTACTGGGCACACTTATCACCCTCACCTCCTTTCCTTACTGGACACACTTCTCACCCTCACCTCCTTTCTACCACTGGGCACACATATCACCCTCACCTCCTTTCCTTACTGGACACACTTATCACCCTCACCTCCTTTCCTTACTGGACACACTTATCACCCTCACCTCCTTTGTTCTACTGGGCACACTTATCACCCTCACCTCCTTTCCTTCCTGGACACACTTATCACCCTCACCACCTTTCTTCTACTGGGCACACTTATCACCCTCACCTCCTTTCTTCTACTGGGCACATTTATCACCCTCACCTCCTTTCTTCTACTGGGCACACTTATCACCCTCACCTCCTTTCCTTACTGGACACACTTATCACCCTCACCTCCTTTCTTCTACTGGGCACACATATCACCCTCACCTCCTTTCTTCTACTGGGCACACTTATCACCCTCACCTCCTTTCCTTACTGGGCACACTTATCACCCTCACCTCCTTTCCTTACTGGGTACACTTATCACCCTCACCTCCTTCTACTGGGCACACTTATCACTCTCACCTCCTTTCCATACTGGGCACACTTATCACCCTCACCTCCTTTCTTCTACTGGGCACACTTATCACCCTCACCTCCTTTCTTCTACTGGGCACACTTATCACCCTCACCTCCTTTCTTCTACTGGGCACACTTATCACCCTCAACCTTCTTTCTTCTACTGGACACACTTATCACCCTCACCTCCTTTCCTTACTGGGTACACTTATCACCCTCACCTCCTTTCTTCTACTGGGCACACTTATCACCCTCACCTCCTTTCTTCTACTGGGCACACTTATCACCCTCAACCTTCTTTCTTCTACTGGGCACACTTATCACTCTCACCTCCTTTCCTTACTGGGCACACGTATCACCCTCACCTCCTTTCTTCTACTGGGCACACTTATCACCCTCACCTCCTTTCTTCTACTGGGCACACTTATCACCCTCACCTCCTTTCCTTACTGGGCACACTTATCACCCTCACCTCCTTTCTTCTACTGGGCACACTTATCACCCTCACCTCCTTTCTTCTACTGGGCACACTTATCACCCTCAACCTTCTTTCTTCTACTGGGCACACTTACTATCACCCTCACCTCCTTTCTTCTACTGGGCACACTTATCACCCTCAACCTTCTTCTACTGGGCACACTTATCACCCTTACCTCCTTTCCTTACTGGGTACACTTATCACCCTCACCTCCTTTCTTCTACTGGGCACACTTATCACCCTCACCTCCTTTCCTTACTGGGCACACTTATCACCCTCACCTCCTTTCTTCTACTGGGCACACTTATCACCCTCACCTCCTTTCCTTACTGGGCACACTTATCACCCTCACCTCCATTCTACTGGGCACACTTATCACCCTCACCTCCTTTCTTCTACTGGGCACACTTATCACCATCACCTCCCTTCCTTACTGGGCACACTTATCACCCTCACCTCCTTTCCTTACTGGGCACACTTATCACCCTCAACCTTCTATCTTCTACTGGGCACACTTATCACCCCCACCTCCTTTCCTTACCGGGCACACTTATCAGCATCACCTCCTTTCCTTACTGGGTACACTTATCACCCTCACCTTCTATCTTCTACTGGGCACACTTATCACCCTCACCTCCTTTCCTTACTGGGCACACTTATCACCC
This sequence comes from Taudactylus pleione, assembly GCA_031769625.1. NCBI lineage: Eukaryota > Metazoa > Chordata > Amphibia > Anura > Myobatrachidae > Taudactylus > Taudactylus pleione. The sequence goes on from JAUIMM010000284.1 coordinate 21,055, forward strand.
TCACCTCCTTTCCTTACATGGCACACTTATCACCCTCACCTCCTTTCTTCTACTGGGCACGCTTATCATCCTCACCTCCTTTCCATACTGGGTACACTTATCACCCTCACCTCCTTTCTTCTACTGGGCACACTTATCACCCTCACCTCCTTTCTTCTACTGGGCACACTTATCACCCTCACCTCTTTTCTTCTACTGGGCACACTTATCACCCTCTCCTCCTTTCTTCTACTGGGCACACTTATCACCCTCACCTCCTTTCCTTACTGGGCATACATCACCCTCACCTCCTTTCCTTACTGGGCACACTTATCACCCTCACCTCCTTTCCTTACTGGGCACACTTCTCACCCTCACCTCCTTTCTACCACTGGGCACACTTATCACCCTCACCTCCACTCTACTGGGCACACTTATCACCCTCACCTCCTTTCCTTACTGGACACACTTATCACCCTCACCTCCTTTCCTTACTGGGCACACTTATCACCCTCACCTCCTTTCCTTACTGGGCACACTTATCACCCTCACCTCCTTTCTTCTACTGGGCACACTTATCACCCTCACCTCCTTTCTTCTACTGGGCAAACTTATCACCCTCACCTCCTTTCTTCTACTGGGCTCACTTATCACCCTCACCTCCTTTCTTCTACTGGGCACACTTATCACCCTCACCTCCTTTCCTTACTGGGCACACTTATCACCCTCACCTCCTTTCCTTACTGGGCACACTTATGACCCTCACCTCCTTTCCTTACTGGACACACTAATCACCCTCACCTCCTTTCCTTACAGGGCACACTTATCACCCTCACCTCCTTTCCTTACTGGACACACTTATCACCCTCACCTCCTTTGTTCTACTGGGCACACTTATCACCCTCACCTCCTTTCTTCTACTGGGCACACTTATCACCCTCACCTCCTTTCTTCTACTGGGCAAACTTATCACCCTCACCTCCTTTCTTCTACTGGGCTCACTTATCACCCTCACCTCCTTTCTTCTACTGGGCACACTTATCACCCTCACCTCCTTTCCTTACTGGGCACACTTATCACCCTCACCTCCTTTCCTTACTGGACACACTTATGACCCATACCTCCTTTCCTTACTGGACACACTAATCACCCTCACCTCCTTTCCTTACAGGGCACACTTATCACCCTCACCTCCTTTCCTTACTGGACACACTTATCACCCTCACCTCCTTTGTTCTACTGGGCACACTTATCACCCTCACCTCCTTTCCTTCCTGGACACACTTATCACACTCACCGCCTTTCTTCTACTGGGCACACTTATCACCCTCACCTCCATTCTACTGGGCACACTTATCACCCTCACCTCCTATCTTCTACTGGGCACACATATCACCCTCACCTACTATCTTCTACAGGGCACACTTATCACTCTCACCTCCTTTCTTCTCCTGGGCACACTTATCACCCTCACCTCCTTTCTTCTACTGGGCACACTTCTCACCCTCACCTCCTTTCTACCACTGGGCACACTTATCACCCTCACCTCCATTCTACTGGGCACACTTATCACCCTCACCTCCTTTCCTTACTGGACACACTTATCACCCTCACCTTCTTTCCTTTCTGGACACACTTATCACCCTCACCTCCTTTCCTTACAGGGCACACTTATCACCCTCACCTCCTTTCTTCTACTGGGCACACTTATCACCCTCACCTCCTTTCTTCTACTGGGCACACTTATCACCCTCACCTCCTTTCTTCTACTGGGCTCACTTATCACCCTCACCTCCTTTCTTCTACTGGGCTCACTTATCACCCTCACCTCCTTTCTTCTACTGGGCACACTTATCACCCTCACCTCCTTTCCTTACTGGGCACACTTATCACCCTCACCTCCTTTCCTTACTGGGCACACTTATCACCCTCACCTCCTTTCCTTACTGGACACACTTATGACCCTCACCTCCTTTCCTTACAGGGCACACTTATCACCCTCACCTCCTTTCCTTACAGGACACACTTATCACCCTCACCTCCTTTCCTTCCTGGACACACTTATCACCCTCACCTCCTTTCCTTCCTGGACACACTTATCACCCTCACCTCCTTTCTTCTACTGGGCACACTTATCACCCTCACCTCCTTTCCTTACTGGGCACACTTATCACCCTCACCTCCTTTCCTTACTAGACACACTTATCACCCTCACCGCCTTTCTTCTACTGGGCACACTTATCACCCTCACCTCCATTCTACTGGGCACACTTATCACCCTCACCTCCTATCTTCTACTGGGCACACATATTACCCTCACCTACTTTCATCTACAGGGCACACTTATCACTCTCACCTCCTTTCTTCTACTGGGCACTCTTATCACCCTCACCTCCTTTCTTCTACTGGGCACACTTCTCACCCTCACCTCCTTTCTACCATTGGGCACACTTATCACCCTCACCTCCATTCTACTGGGCACACTTATCACCCTCACCTCCTTTCCTTACTGGACACACTTATCACCCTCACCTTCTTTCCTTACTGGACACACTTATCACCCTCACCTCCTTTCCTTACAGGGCACACTTATCACCCTCACCTCCTTTCTTCTACTGGGCACACTTATCACCCTCACCTCCTTTCTTCTACTGGGCACACTTATCACCCTCACCTCCTTTCTTCTACTGGGCTCACTTATCACCCTCACCTCCTTTCTTCTACTGGGCTCACTTATCACCCTCACCTCCTTTCTTCTACTGGGCACACTTATCACCCTCACCTCCTTTCCTTACTGGGCACACTTATCACCCTCACCTCCTTTCCTTACTGGGCACACTTATCACCCTCACCTCCTTTCCTTACTGGACACACTTATGACCCTCACCTCCTTTCCTTACTGGACACACTTATCACCCTCACCTCCTTTCCTTACAGGGCACACTTATCACCCTCACCTCCTTTCCTTACTGGACACACTTATCACCCTCACCTCCTTTGTTCTACTGGGCACACTTATCACCCTCACCTCCTTTCCTTCCTGGACACACTTATCACACTCACCGCCTTTCTTCTACTGGGCACACTTATCACCCTCACCTCCATTCTACTGGGCACACTTATCACCCTCACCTCCTATCTTCTACTGGGCACACATATCACCCTCACCTACTATCTTTTACAGGGCACACTTATCACTCTCACCTCCTTTCTTCTCCTGGGCACACTTATCACCCTCACCTCCTTTCTTCTACTGGGCACACTTATCACCCTCACCTCCTTTCCTTACTGGGCACACTTCTCACCCTCACCTCCTTTCCTTACTGGGCACACTTCTCACCCTCACCTCCTTTCTACCACTGGGCACACTTATCACTCTCACCTCCATTCTACTGGGCACACTAATCACCCTCACCTCCTTTCCTTACTGGACACACTTATCACCCTCACCTTCTTTCCTTACTGGACACACTTATCACCCTCACCTTCTTTCCTTACTGGACACACTTATCACCCTCACCTCCTTTCCTTACAGGGCACACTTATCACCCTCACCTCCTTTCCTTACAGGACACACTTATCACCCTCACCTCCTTTGTTCTACTGGGCACACTTATCACCCTCACCTCCTTTCCTTCCTGGACACACTTATCACCCTCACCTCCTTTCTTCTACTGGGCACACTTATCACCCTCACCTCCTTTCCTTACTGGGCACACTTATCACCCTCAACTCCTTTCCTTACTAGACACACTTATCACCCTCACCGCCTTTCTTCTACTGGGCACACTTATCACCCTCACCTCCATTCTACTGGGCACACTTATCACCCTCACCTCCTATCTTCTACTGGGCACACATATCACCCTTACCTACTTTCATCTACAGGGCACACTTATCACTCTCACCTCCTTTCTTCTACTGGGCACACTTATCACCCTCACCTCCTTTCTTCTACTGGGCACACTTCTCACCCTCACCTCCTTTCCTTACTGTGTACACTTATCACCCTCACCTCCTTTGTTCTACTGGGCACACTTATCACTCTCACCTCCTTTCCTTACTGGGCACACTTATCACCCTCACCTCCTTTCTTCTACTGGGTACACTTATCACCCTCACCTCCTTTCTTCTACTGGGCACACTTATCACCCTCACCTCCTTTCTTCTACTGGGCACACTTATCACCCTCACCTCCTTTCCTTACTGGGCACACTTATCACCCTCACCTCCTTTCCTTACTGGACACACTTATCACCCTCACCACCTTTCTTCAACTGGGCAAACTTATCACCCTCACCTCCTTTCTTCTACTGGGCACACTTATCACCCTCACCTCCTTTCCTTACAGGGCACACTTATCACCCTCATCTCCTTTCCATACTGGACACACTTATCACCCTCACCTCCTTTGTTCTACTGGGCACACTTATCACCCTCACCTCCTTTCTTCTACTGGGCACACTTATCACCCTCAACCTTCTTTCTTCTACTGGGCACACTTATCACTCTCACCTCCTTTCCTTTCTGGGCACACTTATCACCCTCACCTCCTTTCCTTACTGGGCACACTTATCACCCTCACCTCCTTTCCTTTCTGGACACACTTATCACCCTCACCTCATTTCTTCTACTAGGCACACTAATCACCCTCACCTCCTTTCTTCTACTGGGCACACTTATCACCCTCAACCTTCTTTCTTCTACTGGGCACACTTACTATCACCCTCACCTCCTTTCTTCTACTGGGCACACTTATCACCCTCAACCTTCTTCTACTGGGCACACTTATCACTCTCACCTCCTTTCCTTACTGGGTACACTTATCACCCTCACCTCCTTTCTTCTACTGGGCACACTTATCACCCTCACCTCCTTTCCTTACTGGGCACACTTATCACCCTCACCTCCTTTCTTCTACTGGGCACACTTATCACCATCACCTCCTTTCCTTACTGGGCACACTTATCATCCTCACCTCCTTTCCTTACTGGGCACACTTATCACCCTCAACCTTCTTTCCTTACTGGGCACACTTATCACCATCACCTCCTTTCCTTACTGGGTACACTTATCACCCTCACCTCCTATCTTCTACTGGGCACACTTATCACCCTCACCTCCTTTCCTTACTGGGCACACTTATCACCCTCACCTCCTTTCCTTACAGGGCACACTTATCACCCTCACCTCCTTTCTTCTACTGGGCACGCTTATCATCCTCACCTCCTTTCCTTACTGGGTACACTTATCACCCTCACCTCCTTTCTTCTACTGGGCACACTTATCACCCTCACCTCCTTTCCTTACTGGGCACACTTATCACCCTCACCTCCTTTCCTTACTGGGCACACTTATCACCCTCACCTCCTTTCCTTACTGGGCACACTTATCACCCTCACCTCCTTTCCTTACTGGACACACTTCTCACCCTCACCTCCTTTCTACCACTGGGCACATTTATCACCCTCACCTCCATTCTACTGGGCACACTTATCACCCTCACCTCCTTTCCTTACTGGACACACTTATCACCCTCACCTCCTTTCCTTATTGGACACACTTATCACCCTCACCTCCTTTCCTTACTGGGCACACTTATCACCCTCACCTCCTTTCCTTACTGGGCACACTTATCACCTCACCTCCTTTCTTCTACTGGGCACACTTATCACCCTCACCTCCTTTCTTCTACTGGGCTCACTTATCACCCTCACCTCCTTTCTTCTACTGGGCACACTTATCACCCTCACCTCCTTTCTTCTACTGGGCTCACTTATCACCCTCACCTCCTTTCTTCTACTGGGCACACTTATCACCCTCACCTCCTTTCTTCTACTGGGCACACTTATCACCCTCACCTCCTTTCCTTACTGGGCACACTTATCACCCTCACCTCCTTTCCTTACTGGGCACAGTTATCACCCTCACCTCCTTTCCTTACTGGACACACTTCTCACCCTCACCTCCTTTCTACCACTGGGCACACTTATCACCCTCACCTCCATTCTACTGGGCACACTTATCACCCTCACCTCCTTTCCTTACTGGACACACTTATCACCCTCACCTCCTTTCCTTACTGGGCACACTTATAACCCTCACCTCCTTTCCTTACTGGACACACTTATCACCCTCACCTCCTTTCCTTACAGGACACACTTATCACCCTCACCTCCTTTCCTTACAGGGCACACTTATCACCCTCACCTCCTTTCCTTACTGGACACACTTATCACCCTCACCTCCTTTGTTCTACTGGGCACACTTATCACCCTCACCTCCTTTCCTTCCTGGACACACTTATCACCCTCACCTCCTTTCTTCTACTGGGCACACTTAACACCCTCACCTCCTTTCCTTACTGGGCACACTTATCACCCTCACCTCCTTTCTTCTACTGGGCACACTTATCACCCTCACCTCCTTTCTTCTACTGGGCACACTTATCACCCTCACCTCCTTTGTTCTAGTGGGCACACTTATCACCCTCACCTCCTTTCCTTCCTGGACACACTTATCACCCTCACCACCTTTCTTCTACTGGGCACACTTATCACCCTCACCTCCTTTCTTCTACTGGGCACACTTATCACCCTCACCTCCTTTCTTCTACGGGGCACACTTATCACCCTCACCTCCTTTCCTTACTGGACACACTTATCACCCTCACCTCCTTTCTTCTACTGGGCACACATATCACCCTCACCTCCTTTCTTCTACTGGGCACACTTATCACCCTCACCTCCTTTCCTTACTGGGTACACTTATCACCCTCACCTCCTTTTCTTACTGGGTACACTTATCACCCTCACCTCCTTCTACTGGGCACACTTATCACTCTCACCTCCTTTCCATACTGGGCACACTTATCACCCTCACCTCCTTTCTTCTACTGGGCACACTTATCACCCTCACCTCCTTTCTTCTACTGGGCACACTTATCACCCTCACCTCCTTTCTTCTACTGGGCACACTTATCACCCTCAACCTTCTTTCTTCTACTGGGCACACTTATCACCCCACCCCCTTTCTTCTACTGGGCACACTTATCACCCTCACCTCCTTTCTTCTACTGGGCACACTTATCACCCTCAACCTTCTTTCTTCTACTGGACACACTTATCACCCTCACCTCCTTTCCTTACTGGGTACACTTATCACCCTCACCTCCTTTCTTCTACTGGGCACACTTATCACCCTCACCTCCTTTCTTCTACTGGGCACACTTATCACCCTCAACCTTCTTTCTTCTACTGGGCACACTTATCACTCTCACCTCCTTTCCTTACTGGGCACATGTATCACCCTCACCTCCTTTCTTCTACTGGGCACACTTATCACCCTCACCTCTTTTCTTCTACTGGGCACACTTATCACCCTCACCTCCTTTCTTCTACTGGGCACACTTATCACCCTCACCTCCTTTCCTTACTGGGCACACTTATCACCCTCACCTCCTTTCCTTACTGGACACACTTATCACCCTCACCTCCTTTCTTCTACTGGGCACACTTATCACCCTCAACCTTCTTTCTTCTACTGGGCACACTTACTATCACCCTCACCTCCTTTCTTCTACTGGGCACACTTATCACCCTCAACCTTCTTCTACTGGGCACACTTATCACCCTTACCTCCTTTCCTTACTGGGTACACTTATCACCCTCACCTCCTTTCTTCTTCTGGGCACACTTATCACCCTCACCTCCTTTCCTTACTGGGCACACTTATCACCCTCACCTCCTTTCTTCTACTGGGCACACTTATCACCCTCACCTCCTTTCCTTACTGGGCACACTTATCACCCTCACCTCCATTCTACTGGGCACACTTATCACCCTCACCTCCTTTCTTCTACTGGGCACACTTATCACCATCACCTCCCTTCCTTACTGGGCACACTTATCACCCTCACCTCCTTTCCTTACTGGGCACACTTATCACCCTCAACCTTCTATCTTCTACTGGGCACACTTATCACCCCCACCTCCTTTCCTTACTGGGCACACTTAGCATCACCTCCTTTCCTTACTGGGTACACTTATCACCCTCACCTCCTATCTTCTACTGGGCACACTTATCACCCTCACCTCCTTTCCTTACTGGGCACACTTATCACCCTCACCTCCTTTCCTTACAGGGCACACTTATCACCCTCACCTCCTTTCTTCTACTGGGCACGCTTATCATCCTCACCTCCTTTCCTTACTGGGTACACTTATCACCCTCACCTCCTTTCTTCTACTGGGCACACTTATCACCCTCACCTCCTTTCTTCTACTGGGCAAACTTATCACCCTCACCTCTTTTCTTCTACTGGGCACACTTATCACCCTCTCCTCCTTTCTTCTACTGGGCACACTTATCACCCTCACCTCCTTTCTTCTACTGGGCTCACTTATCACCCTCACCTCCTTTCTTCTACTGGGCACACTTATCACCCTCACCTCCTTTCCTTACTGGGCATACATCACCCTCACCTCCTTCCCTTACTGGGCACACTTATCACCCTCACATCCTTTCCTTACTGGGCACACTTCTCACCCTCACCTCCTTTCTACCACTGGGCACACTTATCACCCTCACCTCCATTCTACTGGGCACACTTATCACCCTCACCTCCTTTCCTTACTGGGCACAATTATCACCCTCACCTCCTTTCCTTACTGGGCACACTTATCACCCTCACCTCCTTTCCTTACTGGGCACACTTATCACCCTCACCTCCTTTCTTCTACTGGGCACACTTATCACCCTCACCTCCTTTCTTCTACTGGGCACACTTATCACCCTCACCTCCTTTCTTCTACTGGGCACACTTATCACCCTCACCTCCTTTCTTCTACTGGGCTCACTTATCACCCTCACCTCCTTTCTTCTACTGGGCACACTTATCACCCTCACCTCCTTTCCTTACTGGGCACACTTATCACCCTCACCTCCTTTCCTTACTGGGCACACTTATCACCCTCACCTCCTTTCCTTACTGGACACACTTATGACCCTCACCTCCTTTCCTTACTGGACACACTTATCACCCTCACCTCCTTTCCTTACAGGGCACACTTATCACCCTCACCTCCTTTCCTTACTGGACACACTTATCACCTTCACCTCCTTTGTTCTACTGGGCACACTTATCACCCTCACCTCCTTTCCTTCCTGGGCACACTTATCACACTCACCGCCTTTCTTCTACTGGGCACACTTATCACCCTCACCTCCATTCTACTGGGCACACTTATCACCCTCACCTCCTATCTTCTACTGGGCACACATATCACCCTCACCTACTATCTTTTACAGGGCACACTTATCACTCTCACCTCCTTTCTTCTCCTGGGCACACTTATCACCCTCACCTCCTTTCTTCTACTGGGCACACTTATCACCCTCACCTCCTTTCCTTACTGGGCACACTTCTCACCCTCACCTCCTTTCCTTACTGGGCACACTTCTCACCCTCACCTCCTTTCTACCACTGGGCACACTTATCACCCTCACCTCCATTCTACTGGGCACACTTATCACCCTCACCTCCTTTCCTTACTGGACACACTTATCACCCTCACCTTCTTTCCTTACTGGACACACTTATCACCCTCACCTTCTTTCCTTACTGGACACACTTATCACCCTCACCTCCTTTCCTTACAGGGCACACTTATCACCCTCACCTCCTTTCCTTACAGGACACACTTATCACCCTCACCTCCTTTGTTCTACTGGGCACACTTATCACCCTCACCTCCTTTCCTTCCTGGACACACTTATCACCCTCACCTCCTTTCTTCTACTGGGCACACTTATCACCCTCACCTCCTTTCCTTACTGGGCACACTTATCACCCTCACCTCCTTTCCTTACTAGACACACTTATCACCCTCACTGCCTTTCTTCTACTGGGCACACTTATCACCCTCACCTCCATTCTACTGGGCACACTTATCACCCTCACCTCCTATCTTCTACTGGGCACACATATCACCCTTACCTACTTTCATCTACAGGGCACACTTATCACTCTCACCTCCTTTCTTCTACTGGGCACACTTATCACCCTCACCTCCTTTCTTCTACTGGGCACACTTCTCACCCTCACCTCCTTTCCTTACTGTGTACACTTATCACCCTCACCTCCTTTGTTCTACTGGGCACACTTATCACTCTCACCTCCTTTCCTTACTGGGCACACTTATCACCCTCACCTCCTTTCTTCTACTGGGTACACTTATCACCCTCACCTCCTTTCTTCTACTGGGCACACTTATCACCCTCACCTCCTTTCTTCTACTGGGCACACTTATCACCCTCACCTCCTTTCCTTACTGGGCACACTTATCACCCTCACCTCCTTTCCTTACTGGACACACTTATCACCCTCACCACCTTTCTTCAACTGGGCACACTTATCACCCTCACCTCCTTTCTTCTACTGGGCACACTTATCACCCTCACCTCCTTTCCTTACAGGGCACACTTATCACCCTCATCTCCTTTCCATACTGGACACACTTATCACCCTCACCTCCTTTGTTCTACTGGGCACACTTATCACCCTCACCTCCTTTCTTCTACTGGGCACACTTATCACCCTCAACCTTCTTTCTTCTACTGGGCACACTTATCACTCTCACCTCCTTTCCTTTCTGGGCACACTTATCACCCTCACCTCCTTTCCTTACTGGGCACACTTATCACCCTCACCTCCTTTCCTTTCTTGACACACTTATCACCCTCACCTCATTTCTTCTACTAGGCACACTAATCACCCTCACCTCCTTTCTTCTACTGGGCACACTTATCACCCTCAACCTTCTTTCTTCTACTGGGCACACTTACTATCACCCTCACCTCCTTTCTTCTACTGGGCACACTTATCACCCTCAACCTTCTTCTACTGGGCACACTTATCACTCTCACCTCCTTTCCTTACTGGGTACACTTATCACCCTCACCTCCTTTCTTCTACTGGGCACACTTATCACCCTCACCTCCTTTCCTTACTGGGCACACTTATCACCCTCACCTCCTTTCTTCTACTGGGCACACTTATCACCATCACCTCCTTTCCTTACTGGGCACACTTATCATCCTCACCTCCTTTCCTTACTGGGCACACTTATCACCCTCAACCTTCTTTCTTCTACTGGGCACACTTATCACCCTCACCTCCTTTCCTTACTGGGCACACTTATCACCATCACCTCCTTTCCTTACTGGGTACACTTATCACCCTCACCTCCTATCTTCTACTGGGCACACTTATCATCCTCACCTCCTTTCCTTACTGGGCACACTTATCACCCTCACCTCCTTTCCTTACAGGGCACACTTATCACCCTCACCTCCTTTCTTCTACTGGGCACGCTTATCATCCTCACCTCCTTTCCTTACTGGGTACACTTATCACCCTCACCTCCTTTCTTCTACTGGGCACACTTATCACCCTCACCTCCTTTCCTTACTGGGCACACTTATCACCCTCACCTCCTTTCCTTACTGGGCACACTTATCACCCTCACCTCCTTTCCTTACTGGACACACTTCTCACCCTCACCTCCTTTCTACCACTGGGCACATTTATCACCCTCACCTCCATTCTACTGGGCACACTTATCACCCTCACCTCCTTTCCTTACTGGGCACACTTATCACCTCACCTCCTTTCTTCTACTGGGCACACTTATCACCCTCACCTCCTTTCTTCTACTGGGCTCACTTATCACCCTCACCTCCTTTCTTCTACTGGGCACACTTATCACCCTCACCTCCTTTCTTCTACTGGGCTCACTTATCACCCTCACCTCCTTTCTTCTACTGGGCACACTTATCACCCTCACCTCCTTTCTTCTACTGGGCACACTTATCACCCTCACCTCCTTTCCTTACTGGGCACAGTTATCACCCTCACCTCCTTTCCTTACTGGACACACTTCTCACCCTCACCTCCTTTCTACCACTGGGCACACTTATCACCCTCACCTCCATTCTACTGGGCACACTTATCACCCTCACCTCCTTTCCTTACTGGACACACTTATCACCCTCACCTCCTTTCCTTACTGGGCACACTTATAACCCTCACCTCCTTTCCTTACTGGACACACTTATCACCCTCACCTCCTTTCCTTACAGGACACACTTATCACCCTCACCTCCTTTCCTTACAGGGCACACTTATCACCCTCACCTCCTTTCCTTACTGGACACACTTATCACCCTCACCTCCTTTGTTCTACTGGGCACACTTATCACCCTCACCTCCTTTCCTTCCTGGACACACTTATCACCCTCACCTCCTTTCTTCTACTGGGCACACTTACCACCCTCACCTCCTTTCCTTACTGGGCACACTTATCACCCTCACCTCCTTTCTTCTACTGGGCACACTTATCACCCTCACCTCCTTTGTTCTAGTGGGCACACTTATCACCCTCACCTCCTTTCCTTCCTGGACACACTTATCACCCTCACCACCTTTCTTCTACTGGGCACACTTATCACCCTCACCTCCTTTCTTCTACTGGGCACACTTATCACCCTCACCTCCTTTCTTCTACGGGGCACACTTATCACCCTCACCTCCTTTCCTTACTGGACACACTTATCACCCTCACCTCCTTTCTTCTACTGGGCACACATATCACCCTCACCTCCTTTCTTCTACTGGGCACACTTATCACCCTCACCTCCTTTCCTTACTGGGTACACTTATCACCCTCACCTCCTTTTCTTACTGGGTACACTTATCACCCTCACCTCCTTCTACTGGGCACACTTATCACTCTCACCTCCTTTCCATACTGGGCACACTTATCACCCTCACCTCCTTTCTTCTACTGGGCACACTTATCACCCTCACCTCCTTTTTTCTACTGGGCACACTTATCACCCTCACCTCCTTTCTTCTACTGGGCACACTTATCACCCTCAACCTTCTTTCTTCTACTGGGCACACTTATCACCCCACCCCCTTTCTTCTACTGGGCACACTTATCACCCTCACCTCCTTTCTTCTACTGGGCACACTTATCACCCTCAACCTTCTTTCTTCTACTGGACACACTTATCACCCTCACCTCCTTTCCTTACTGGGTACACTTATCACCCTCACCTCCTTTCTTCTACTGGGCACACTTATCACCCTCACCTCCTTTCTTCTACTGGGCACACTTATCACCCTCAACCTTCTTTCTTCTACTGGGCACACTTATCACTCTCACCTCCTTTCCTTACTGGGCACATGTATCACCCTCACCTCCTTTCTTCTACTGGGCACACTTATCACCCTCACCTCTTTTCTTCTACTGGGCACACTTATCACCCTCACCTCCTTTCTTCTACTGGGCACACTTATCACCCTCACCTCCTTTCCTTACTGGGCACACTTATCACCCTCACCTCCTTTCCTTACTGGACACACTTATCACCCTCACCTCCTTTCTTCTACTGGGCACACTTATCACCCTCAACCTTCTTTCTTCTACTGGGCACACTTATCACCCTCAACCTTCTTCTACTGGGCACACTTATCACCCTTACCTCCTTTCCTTACTGGGTACACTTATCACCCTCACCTCCTTTCTTCTACTGGGCACACTTATCACCCTCACCTCCTTTCCTTACTGGGCACACTTATCACCCTCACCTCCTTTCTTCTACTGGGCACACTTATCACCCTCACCTCCTTTCCTTACTGGGCACACTTATCACCCTCACCTCCTTTCTTCTACTGGGCACACTTATCACCCTCACCTCCTTTCTTCTACTGGGCACACTTATCACCATCACCTCCCTTCCTTACTGGGCACACTTATCACCCTCACCTCCTTTCCTTACTGGGCACACTTATCACCCTCAACCTTCTATCTTCTACTGGGCACACTTATCACCCCCACCTCCTTTCCTTACTGGGCACACTTAGCATCACCTCCTTTCCTTACTGGGTACACTTATCACCCTGACCTCCTATCTTCTACTGGGCACACTTATCACCCTCACCTCCTTTCCTTACTGGGCACACTTATCACCCTCACCTCCTTTCCTTACAGGGCACACTTATCACCCTCACCTCCTTTCTTCTACTGGGCACGCTTATCATCCTCACCTCCTTTCCTTACTGGGTACACTTATCACCCTCACCTCCTTTCTTCTACTGGGCACACTTATCACCCTCACCTCCTTTCTTCTACTGGGCACACTTATCACCCTCACCTCTTTTCTTCTACTGGGCACACTTATCACCCTCTCCTCCTTTCTTCTACTGGGCACACTTATCACCCTCACCTCCTTTCTTCTACTGGGCTCACTTATCACCCTCACCTCCTTTCTTCTACTGGGCACACTTATCACCCTCACCTCCTTTCCTTACTGGGCATACATCACCCTCACCTCCTTTCCTTACTGGGCACACTTATCACCCTCACATCCTTTCCTTACTGGGCACACTTCTCACCCTCACCTCCTTTCTACCACTGGGCACACTTATCACCCTCACCTCCATTCTACTGGGCACACTTATCACCCTCACCTCCTTTCCTTACTGGGCACAATTATCACCCTCACCTCCTTTCCTTACTGGGCACACTTATCACCCTCACCTCCTTTCCTTACTGGGCACACTTATCACCCTCACCTCCTTTCTTCTACTGGGCACACTTATCACCCTCACCTCCTTTCTTCTACTGGGCACACTTATCACCCTCACCTCCTTTCTTCTACTGGGCACACTTATCACCCTCACCTCCTTTCTTCTACTGGGCTCACTTATCACCCTCACCTCCTTTCTTCTACTGGGCACACTTATCACCCTCACCTCCTTTCCTTACTGGGCACACTTATCACCCTCACCTCCTTTCCTTACTGGGCACACTTATCACCCTCACCTCCTTTCCTTACTGGACACACTTATGACCCTCACCTCCTTTCCTTACTGGACACACTTATCACCCTCACCTCCTTTCCTTACAGGGCACACTTATCACCCTCACCTCCTTTCCTTACTGGACACACTTATCACCTTCACCTCCTTTGTTCTACTGGGCACACTTATCACCCTCACCTCCTTTCCTTCCTGGACACACTTATCACACTCACCGCCTTTCTTCTACTGGGCACACTTATCACCCTCACCTCCATTCTACTGGGCACACTTATCACCCTCACCTCCTATCTTCTACTGGGCACACATATCACCCTCACCTACTATCTTCTACAGGGCACACTTATCACTCTCACCTCCTTTCTTCTCCTGGGCACACTTATCACCCTCACCTCCTTTCTTCTACTGGGCACACTTCTCACCCTCACCTCCTTTCCTTACTGGGCACACTTCTCACCCTCACCTCCTTTCCTTACTGGGCACACTTCTCACCCTCACCTCCTTTCTACCACTGGGCACACTTATCACCCTCACCTCCATTCTACTGGGCACACTTATCACCCTCACCTCCTTTCCTTACTGGACACACTTATCACCCTCACCTTCTTTCCTTACTGGACACACTTATCACCCTCACCTCCTTTCCTTACAGGGCACACTTATCACCCTCACCTCCTTTCCTTACAGGACACACTTATCACCCTCACCTCCTTTGTTCTACTGGGCACACTTATCACCCTCACCTCCTTTCCTTCCTGGACACACTTATCACCCTCACCTCCTTTCTTCTACTGGGCACACTTATCACCCTCACCTCCTTTCCTTACTGGGCACACTTATCACCCTCACCTCCTTTCCTTACTAGACACACTTATCACCCTCACCGCCTTTCTTCTACTGGGCACACTTATCACCCTCACCTCCATTCTACTGGGCACACTTATCACCCTCACCTCCTATCTTCTACTGGGCACACATATCACCCTCACCTACTTTCATCTACAGGGCACACTTATCACTCTCACCTCCTTTCTTCTACTGGGCACACTTATCACCCTCACCTCCTTTCTTCTACTGGGCACACTTCTCACCCTCACCTCCTTTCTACCACTGGGCACACTTATCACCCTCACCTCCATTCTACTGGGCACACTTATCACCCTCACCTCCTTTCCTTACTGGACACACTTATCACCCTCACCTTCTTTCCTTACTGGACACACTTATCACCCTCACCTCCTTTCCTTACAGGGCACACTTATCACCCTCACCTCCTTTCCTTACAGGACACACTTATCACCCTCACCTCCTTTGTTCTACTGGGCACACTTATCACCCTCACCTCCTTTCCTTCCTGGATACACTTATCACCCTCACCTCCTTTCTTCTACTGGGCACACTTATCACCCTCACCTCCTTTCTTCTACTGGGCACACTTATCACCCTCACCTCCTTTCCTTACTGGGCACACTTATCACCCTCACCTCCTTTCCTTACTGTACACACTTATCACCCTCACCGCCTTTCTTCTACTGGGCACACTTATCACCCTCACCTCCTTTCTTCTACTGGGCACACTTATCACCCTCACCTCCTTTCTTCTACTGGGCACACTTATCACCCTCACCTCCTTTCTTCTACTGGGCACACTTATCACCCTCACCTCTTTTCTTCTACTGGGCACACTTATCACCCTCACCTCCTTTCCTTACTGGGCACACTTATCACCCTCACCTCCTTTCCTTACTGGGTACACTTATCACCCTCACCTCCTTTGTTCTACTGGGCACACTTATCACTCTCACCTCCTTTCCTTACTGGGCACACTTATCACCCTCACCTCCTTTCTTCTACTGGGCACACTTATCACCCTCACCTCCTTTCTTCTACTGGGCACACTTATCACCCTCACCTCCTTTCTTCTACTGGGCACACTTATCACCCTCACCTCCTTTCCTTACTGGGCACACTTATCACCCTCACCTCCTTTCCTTACTGGACACACTTATCACCCTCACCACCTTTCTTCAACTGGGCACACTTATCACCCTCACCTCCTTTCTTCTACTGGGCACACTTATCACCCTCACCTCCTTTCTTCTACTGGGCACACTTATCACCCTCACCTCCTTTCCTCTACTGGGCACACTTATCACCCTCACCTCCTTTCCTTACTGGGTACACTTATCACCCTCACCTCCTTTCTTCTACTGGGCACACTTATCACCCTCACCTCCTTTCTTCTACTGGGCACACTTATCACCCTCAACCTTCTTTCTTCTACTGGGCACACTTATCACTCTCACCTCCTTTCCTTACTGGGCACACGTATCACCCTCACCTCCTTTCTTCTACTGGGCACACTTATCACCCTCACCTCTTTTCTTCTACTGGGCACACTTATCACCCTCACCTCCTTTCTTCTACTGGGCACACTTATCACCCTCACCTCCTTTCCTTACTGGGCACACTTATCACCCTCACCTCCTTTCCTTACTGGGTACACTTGTCACCCTCACCTCCTTTCTTCTACTGGGCACACTTATCACCCTCACCTCCTTTCCTTTCTGGGTACACTTATCACCCTCACCTCCTTTCTTCTACTGGGCACACTTATCACCCTCACCTCCTTTCCTTTCTGGACACACTTATCACCCTCACCTCATTTCTTCTACTAGGCACACTCATCACCCTCACCTCCTTTCTTCTACTGGGCACACTTATCACCCTCAACCTTCTTTCTTCTACTGGGCACACTTACTATCACCCTCACCTCCTTTCTTCTACTGGGCACACTTATCACCCTCAACCTTCTTCTACTGGGCACACTTATCACCCTCACCTCCTTTCCTTACTGAGTACACTTATCACCCTCACCTCCTTTCTTCTACTGGGCACACTTATCACCCTCACCTCCTTTCCTTACTGGGCACACTTATCACCCTCACCTCCTTTCTTCTACTGGGCACACTTATCACCATCACCTCCTTTCCTTACTGGGCACACTTATCACCCTCACCTCCTTTCCTTACTGGGCACACTTATCACCCTCAACCTTCTTTCTTCTACTGGGCACACTTATCACCCTCACCTTTCCTTACTGGGCACACTTATCACCATCACCTCCTTTCCTTACTGGGTACACTTATCACCCTCACCTCCTATCTTCTACTGGGCACACTTATCACCCTCACCTCCTTTCCTTACTGGGCACACTTATCACCCTCACCTCCTTTCCTTACAGGGCACACTTATCACCCTCACCTCCTTTCTTCTACTGGGCACGCTTATCATCCTCACCTCCTTTCCTTACTGGGCACACTTATCACCCTCACCTCCTTTCTTCTACTGGGCACACTTATCACCCTCACCTCCTTTCCTTACTGGGCACACATCACCCTCACCTCCTTTCCTTACTGGGCACACTTATCACCCTCACCACCTTTCCTTACTGGACACACTTCTCACACTCACCTCCTTTCTACCACTGGGCACATTTATCACCCTCACCTCCATTCTACTGGGCACACTTATCACCCTCACCTCCTTTCCTTACTGGACACACTTATCACCCTCACCTCCTTTCATCTACTGGGCACACTTATCACCCTCACCTCCTTTCTTCTACTGGGCTCACTTATCACCCTCACCTCCTTTCTTCTACTGGGCACACTTATCACCCTCACCTCCTTTCTTCTACTGGGCACACTTATCACCCTCACCTCCTTTCCTTACTGGGCACACTTATCACCCTCACCTCCTTTCCTTACTGGGCACAGTTATCACCCTCACCTCCTTTCCTTACTGGACACACTTCTCACCCTCACCTCCTTTCTACCACTGGGCACACTTATCACCCTCACCTCCATTCTACTGGGCACACTTATCACCCTCACCTCCTTTCCTTACTGGACACACTTATCACCCTCACCTCCTTTCCTTACTGGGCACACTTATCACCCTCACCTCCTTTCCTTACTGGACACACTTATCACCCTCACCTCCTTTGTTCTACTGGGCACACTTATCACCCTCACCTCCTTTCCTTCCTGGACACACTTATCACCCTCACCTCCTTTCTTCTACTGGGCACACTTATCACCCTCACCTCCTTTCCTTACTGGGCACACTTATCACCCTCACCTCCTTTCCTTACTGGACACACTTATCACCATCACCGCCTTTCTTCCACTGGGCACACTTATCACCCTCACCTCCTTTCTTCTACTGGGCACACTTATCACCCTCACCTCCTTTCTTCTTCTGGGCACACTTATCACCCTCACCTCCTTTCTTCTATTGGGCACACTTATCACCCTCACCTCCTTTCCTTACTGGGCACACTTATCACCCTCACCTCCTTTCCTTACTGGACACACTTATCACCCTCACCTCCTTTCTTCTACTGGGCACACTTATCACCCTCACCTCCTTTCTTCTACTGGGCACACATATCACCCTCAACCTTCTTTTTTCTACTGGGCACACTTACTATCACCCTCACCTCCTTTCTTCTACTGGGCACACTTATCACCCTCAACCTTCTTCTACTGGGCACACTTATCACCCTCACCTCCTTTCCTTACTGGGCACACTTATCACCCTCTCCTCCTTTCTTCTACTGGGCACACTTATAACCCTCACCTCCTTTCCTTACTGGGCACACTTATCACCCTCACCTCCTTTCTTCTACTGGGCACACTTATCACCCTCACCTCCTTTCCTTACTGGGCACACTTATCACCATCACCTCCTTTCCTTACTGGGTACACTTATCACCCTCACCTCCTATCTTCTACTGGGCACACTTATCACCCTCACCTCCTTTCCTTACTGGGCACACTTATCACCCTCA
This sequence comes from Taudactylus pleione, assembly GCA_031769625.1. Classification (NCBI taxonomy): domain Eukaryota; kingdom Metazoa; phylum Chordata; class Amphibia; order Anura; family Myobatrachidae; genus Taudactylus; species Taudactylus pleione. The sequence goes on from JAUIMM010000284.1 coordinate 40,776, forward strand.
CCTCCTTTCCTTACAGGGCACACTTATCACCCTCACCTCCTTTCTTCTACTGGGCACGCTTATCATCCTCACCTCCTTTCCTTACTGGGTACACTTATCACCCTCACCTCCTTTCTTCTACTGGGCACACTTATCACCCTCACCTCCTTTCTTCTACTGGGCACACTTATCACCCTCAACCTTCTTTCTTCTACTGGGCACACTTATCACTCTCACCTCCTTTCCTTACTGGGCACACTTATCACCCTCACCTCCTTTCTTCTACTGGGCACACTTATCAACCTCACCTCCTTTCTTCTACTGGGCACACTTATCACCCTCACCTCCTTTCTTCTACTGGGCACACTTATCACCCTCACCTCCTTTCCTTACTGGGCACACTTATCACCCTCACCTCCTTTCCTTACTGGGCACACTTATCACCCTCAACCTTCTTTCTTCTACTGGGCACAATTATCACCCTCACCTCCTTTCCTTACTGGGCACACTTATCACCATCACCTCCTTTCCTTACTGGGTACACTTATCACCCTCACCTCCTATCTTCTACTGGGCACACTTATCACCCTCACCTCCTTTCTTCTACTGGGCACACTTATCACCCTCACCTCCTTTCCTTACTGGGCACACATCACCCTCACCTCCTTTCCTTACTGGGCACACTTATCACCCTCACCTCCTTTCCTTACTGGACACACTTCTCACCCTCACCTCCTTTCTACCACTGGGCACATTTATCACCCTCACCTCCATTCTACTAGGCACACTTATCACCCTCACCTCCTTTCCTTACTGGACACACTTATCACCCTCACCTCCTTTCCTTATTGGACACACTTATCACCCTCACCTCCTTTCCTTACTGGGCACACTTATCACCCTCACCTCCTTTCCTTACTGGGCACACTTATCACCCTCACCTCCTTTCTTCTACTGGGCACACTTATCACCCTCACCTCCTTTCTTCTACTGGGCACACTTATCACCCTCACCTCCTTTCTTCTACTGGGCTCACTTATCACCCTCACCTCCTTTCTTCTACTGGGCACACTTATCACCCTCACCTCCTTTCTTCTACTGGGCACACTTATCACCCTCACCTCCTTTCCTTACTGGGCACACTTATCACCCTCACCTCCTTTCCTTACTGGACACACTTATCACCCTCACCTCCTTTCCTTACAGGACACACTTATCACCCTCACCTCCTTTCCTTACAGGGCACACTTATCACCCTCACCTCCTTTCCTTACTGGACACACTTATCACCCTCACCTCCTTTGTTCTACTGGGCACACTTATCACCCTCACCTCCTTTGTTCTACTGGGCACACTTATCACCCTCACCTCCTTTCCTTCCTGGACACACTTATCACCCTCACCTCCTTTCCTTACTGGACACACTTATCACCATCACCGCCTTTCTTCCACTGGGCACACTTATCACCCTCACCTCCTTTCTTCTACTGGGCACACTTATCACCCTCACCTCCTTTCTTCTACTGGGCACACTTATCACCCTCACCTCCTTTCTTCTACTGGGCACACTTATCACCCTCACCTCCTTTCCTTACTGGGCACACTTATCACCCTCACCTCCTTTCCTTACTGGACACACTTATCACCCTCACCTCCTTTCTTCTACTGGGCACACTTATCACCCTCACCTCCTTTCTTCTACTGGGCACACATATCACCCTCAACCTTCTTTTTTCTACTGGGCACACTTACTATCACCCTCACCTCCTTTCTTCTACTGGGCACATTTATCACCCTCAACCTTCTTCTACTGGGCACACTTATCACCCTCACCTCCTTTCCTTACTGGGTACACTTATCACCCTCACCTCCTTTCTTCTACTGGGCACACTTATCACCCTCACCTCCTTTCCTTACTGGGCACACTTATCACCCTCTCCTCCTTTCTTCTACTGGGCACACTTATAACCCTCACCTCCTTTCCTTACTGGGCACACTTATCACCCTCACCTCCTTTCTTCTACTGGGCACACTTATCACCCTCACCTCCTTTCCTTACTGGGCACACTTATCACCATCACCTCCTTTCCTTACTGGGTACACTTATCACCCTCACCTCCTATCTTCTACTGGGCACACTTATCACCCTCACCTCCTTTCCTTACTGGGCACACTTATCACCCTCACCTCCTTTCCTTACAGGGCACACTTATCACCCTCACCTCCTTTCTTCTACTGGGCACGCTTATCATCCTCACCTCCTTTCCTTACTGGGTACACTTATCACCCTCACCTCCTTTCTTCTACTGGGCACACTTATCACCCTCACCTCCTTTCTTCTACTGGGCACACTTATCACCCTCAACCTTCTTTCTTCTACTGGGCACACTTATCACTCTCACCTCCTTTCCTTACTGGGCACACTTATCACCCTCACCTCCTTTCTTCTACTGGGCACACTTATCACCCTCACCTCCTTTCTTCTACTGGGCACACTTATCACCCTCACCTCCTTTCTTCTACTGGGCACACTTATCACCCTCACCTCCTTTCCTTACTGGGCACACTTATCACCCTCACCTCCTTTCCTTACTGGACACACTTATCACCCTCACCTCCTTTCTTCTACTGGGCACACTAATCACCCTCACCTCCTTTCTTCTACTGGGCACACTTATCACCCTCAACCTTCTTTCTTCTACTGGGCACACTTACTATCACCCTCACCTCCTTTCTTCTACTGGGCACACTTATCACCCTCAACCTTCTTCTACTGGGCACACTTATCACCCTCAACCTTCTTCTACTGGGCACACTTATCACCCTCACCTCCTTTCCTTACTGGGTACACTTATCACCCTCACCTCCTTTCTTCTACTGGGCACACTTATCACCCTCACGTCCTTTCCTTACTGGGCACACTTATCACCCTCACCTCCTTTCTTCTACTGGGCACACTTATCACCCTCACCTCCTTTCCTTACTGGGCACACTTATCACCCTCAACCTTCTTTCTTCTACTGGGCACACTTATCACCCTCACCTCCTTTCCTTACTGGGCACACTTATCACCATCACCTCCTATCTTCTACTGGGCACACTTATCACCCTCACCTCCTTTCCTTACTGGGCACACTTATCACCCTCACCTCCTTTCCTTACAGGGCACACTTATCACCCTCACCTCCTTTCTTCTACTGGGCACGCTTATCATCCTCACCTCCTTTCTTCTACTGGGCACTTATCACCCTCAACCTTCTTCTACTGGGCACACTTATCACCCTCACCTCCATTCTTCTACTGGGCACACTTATCACCCTCACCTTCTTTCTTCTTCTGAGCACACTTATCACCCTCAACCTTCTTCTACTGAGCACACTTATCACCCTCACCTTCTTTCTTCTACTGAGCGCACTTATCACCCTCAATCTTCTTCTACTGGGCACACTTATCACACTCAACCTTCTTTGTTTTACTGGGCACACCTAGCACCCCCTCTCTCCCGTTCTTGGCACACCTAGCACCCGCAGTCTCCCGTTCAGGGCACACATAGCAACCACTCTCTCCCTTTTTGGGCACAACTAGCACCCCATCTTTCCATGGCAAATCAAGCGCCCCCTCTCCCCCACTCTGGGCACACCTAGCACCCTCTCTCTCCTGTTCTGGGCACACGTAGCACCCCCTCTCTCCTGTTCTGGGCACACCTAGCCCCCCTCTCTCCTGTTCTGGGCACACCTAGCACCCCCTCTCTCCTGTTCTGGGCACATCTAGCACCCCCTCTCTCCCGTTCTGGGCACACCTAGCACCCCCTCTCTTCCGTTCTGGGCACAGTTAGCACCCCTTCTATACCATACTGGACACACGTAGCACCCCACCTCTCCCATACTAGACACCCCCAACCCTTCCACCCTCTACTCAGTACACTTAGCTCCCCCTCCTTTATTGGACATACCTAGAAATCTTCTTTCCCTTTCAGGGCACACTCATCACACCCATACTTTATACACTTATCGCCCCATACTGAGCACACTTAGCATCCCCTCCCTCTCTCTATTACTGGGCACACTTATCACCCTCAACCTTTTTTCTTGTACTGGGCACACTTATCACCCTCAACCTTCTACTGGGCACACTTATTACCCTCAAACGTCTTTCTTCTACTGGGCACACTTAGCACCCCATCTCTCCCGTTCAGGGCACACCTAGCACCCGCACTCTTTCGTTCTGGGCACACCTAGCACCTGCACTCTCCCATTCTGGGCACACCTAGCACCCACACTCCCCTGTTGTGGGCACACCAAGCACCCCCTCTCTCCTGTTCTGGGCACACCTAGCACCCCCTCTCTCCTGTTCTGGGCACACCAAGCACCCCCTCTCCCCCATTCTGGGCACACCTAGCACCCCCTCTCTCCTGTTCTGGGCACACCTAGCACCCCCTCTCATCCGTTCTGGGCACACCTAGCACCCCCTCTCCTGTTCTGGGCACACCTAACACTCCCTCTCTCCTGTTCTGGGCATACCTAGCACCCACTCTGTCCCGTTCTGGGCATACCTAGCACCCCCTCTCTTCCGTTCTGGGCACACTTAGCACCCCCTCTTTTCCGTTCTGGGCATACCTAGCAACCCCTCTCTTCCGTTCTGGGCACACTTAGCACCCCCTTTTCTGTTCTGGGTATACCTAGCACTCCCTTTCTCCTGTTCTGTGCACACTCAGCACCCCTTCTATCCCATTCTGGACATACCTAGCACCCTTCTCTCCCTTTCAGGGCACACTCATCACACCCATACTTTATACACTTATCGCCCCATACTGGGCACACTTATCACACCCTCCCTCTGTTACTGAGCACACTTAGCATCCCCTCCCTCTCTCTATTACTGGGTACACGTAGCACCCTCGCCTTTTTTCCTTACGGGTCACACATATCTCCCTCACCCTCCCTCGGTACCTTCTACTCTGCCTCCCTAACTGGGCACAATTAGCACCCCTTCCCTTCTTACCTTACTGGGCACACTTTGCAGCCCCACCCTCCTTACTTAACTGAGAACCCTGAAACTTCCTCCCTTGCTGGGCATACAAAGCGCTTCAACACTCCCTCTTTCCCTGGGCACACCTATCACCCCCCCCATACCAGGCACACCTATCACCCCCCCCATACCAGGCACACCTATCACCCCCCCCATACCAGGCACACCTATCACCCCCCCCATACCGGGCACAACTATCTCCCCCCCACTGCCTGTAAACCCGCCCCCGGCTCCGCCCAGCGGCTGACGTCAGGATAGTTATTACGGAAAGGATCTAGCTTTGCGGTCCACCTGACTTCCGGTCTGTGCGTTCCACTTATTTTTCCGGTTTGTGCGGTCCACCTGACTTCCGGTATGTGCGTTCCACAGACAGGAAGTATTATCGACAGCTTTTTCTGGGTATTTGTTGTTCGGGACATCGCACAGAGGAGACATCACTGTGTCCGGCATCCGCAGGTAATGTGCCTACTATACAGGGGGAGCAGCCTGTGGTGCCTACTATACAGGGGGAGCAGCCTGTGGTGCCTACTATACAGGGGAGCAGCCTGTGGTGCCTACTATACAGGGGGAGCAGCCTGTGGTGCCTACTATACAGGGGGAGCAGCCTGTGGTGTCCTACTATACAGGGGGAGCAGCCTGTGGTGTCCTACTATACAGGGGGAGTAGCCTGTGGTGTCCTACTATACAGGGGGAGTAGCCTGTGGTGTCTACTATACAGGGGGAGCAGCCTGTGGTGCCTACTATACAGGGGGAGCAGCCTGTGGATCTTTCTATACAGTGGGAGCAACCATTGGTGCTACTATACAGGGGGAGTGGCCTGTGGTGCCCTACTATACAGGGGGAGCAGCCTGTGGTGCCTACTATACAGGAGGAGCAGTCTGGTGCCAACTATACAGGGGGAGCAGTCTGTGGTGCCAACTATACAGGGGGAGCAGCCTGTGGTGCCTACTATACAGGCGGAGCAGCCTGTAGTGCCAGCTATACAGGGGGAGCAGTCTGTAGTGCTATCTGTACAGGGAGAGCAGTCTGTGGTGCCATCTGTACAGGGAGAGCAGTCTGTGGTGCTAACAATACAGTGGGATTTGCCAGTGGTGCCTGCTATACAGGGGGAGCAGCATGTGGTGCCTACTATACAGGTATACAGGGGGGAGCAGCTTGTGGTGCCTGATATACATGATCAGCAGCCTGTTGTGACTTACTATACACTTGGAGCAACCTGTTGTGCCTACTATACAGAGGGAGCAGCCTGTGGTGCCTTACTATACAGCGGGAGCGGCCTGTGGTGCCTACTATATACAGGATGTGGAGCCTGTTGTGCCTACTATACAGAGGGAGCAGCCTGTGGCGCCTACTATTCAGCTGGAGCAGCCTTTTGTGCCTACTATACAGTGGGAGCGGCCTTTGGTGCCCTACTATACAGGGGGAGTGGCCTGTGATGCCCTACTATACAGGGGGAGTGGCCTGTGGTACCTACTAATCAGGGAGAGCAGCCTGTGGTGCCTACTATACAGGGATAGCAGACTGTGGTACGTACTAAGGGAGAGCAGCCTGTGGTGCCTACTATACAGGGGGAGAGGCCTGTGGTACCTACTATACTGGAGGAGCAGCCCGTGGTGTCCTACTATACAGGGGAGCTGCCTGTAGTGCCTTTATTATACAGGGGACCTGTGGTGTCCTACTATACAGGGAGATCAGCCTGTGGTGTTCTGTTATAATTATACAGAGGGAGCAGCCTGTGGTGTCCTGTTATTATTATACAGGGGGAGCAGCCTGTGGTGTCCTGTTATTATTATACAGGGGGAGCAGCCTGTGGTGTCCTGTTATTAGTAATATATCGAATGAGCAGCCTGTGGTGTCCTTTTATTATTATTATTATTATTATTATTATTATTATTATTATTATTATTATACAGGGGGAGCAGCCTGTGGTGTCCTGTTATTAGTATTATACAGAATGAGCAGAGTGTTATAGCAGTAACTACAGAGTAATAATAACAGTAATGAGTGATCAGGGAATAACACATAATAGATATAACATATATACCAGATTATACATAACAGGAGCTGGGAAAGGACACAGACAGGCCATGTAACAAAGGGCTGCACTCCCTGAGCTGAGACTGTCAGGGCGTCTTGTTATACTGACTAATAGAGACTCTCTCAGAGACAGCCAGTGGCTGTGACAGTCCCCAGATCCTCAGAATGTCACTGATTATCCCCCAGGACATGTCTCACCCCACCCTACATTGCACACACACGGCCGACAGGCTGGTCACACATGACACCTACATCTGAGGGCAATGGTAGGGTAACTGTGGCCTTCAGCATAACAGGGAGTGCTGGGACTTATGGTTCCACTACTAGTCAGAGTGGTGATAATCTTTATTGGTGATTCCTTCTCTCATTCTCTTTGCTGTCTGCTTTCCTGTCCCAGAATAAGACCCCCGACCAGGAGAGGAGCATTGGTGTAACGTTATGCAGTACAGCGCTGTGTGCCGGCCTCTGAGGAGCCTTATGGGACTGGGTCACAGGAACCTCTGACACTGACCAGGGCTCTATACCTGGGGGAAAGGGGAGACTTACTGGTCACTCACTGTTACATGTCTGACTGTGTTACATGTGTTCTCTGTGATGTCTATTATATTTATTCCATTTATTCCTAGTCAGTCCTGTTGTGAGGAACCAGAGTTTTCACTACACGTCACACGTTCTCTATTCTCACTGATTCACTAAGGATAGACAAGGACGGGAGTCACAGGACTGAGAGGATCTTACATCTCACCCTGGAGATTATCTACATGCTGAATGGGGAGGTGAGAGGATCTGGGAGTGTCACAGTGACATCTCTTATATCTATAGTAATAATACAGGGACATGACTGGGGAGGTGAGGGGGTCTGGGGGTGTCACAGTGACATCACTTATATCTATAGTAATAATACAGGGACATGACTGGGGAGGTGAGAGGATCTGGGAGTGTCACAGTGACATCACTTATATCTATAGTAATAATACAGGGACATGACTGGGGAGGTGAGGGGATCTGGGGGTGTCACAGTGACATCACTTATATCTATAGTAATAATACAGGGACATGACTGGGGAGGTGAGGGGATCTGGGAATGTCACAGTGACATCACTTATATCTATAGTAATAATACAGGGACATGACTGGTGAGGTGAGGGGATCTGGGGGTGTCACAGTGACATCACTTATATCTATAGTAATAATACAGGGACATGACTGGGGAGGTGAGGGGATCTGGGAATGTCACAGTGACATCACTTATATCTATAGTAATAATACAGGGACATGACTGGGGAGGTGAGGGGATCTGGGGGTGTCATAGTGACATTACTTATATCTATAGTAATAATACAGGGACATGACTGGGGAGGTGAGGGGATCTAGGAGTGTCACAGTGACATCACTTATCTCTATAGTAATAATACAGGGACATGACTGGGGAGGTGAGGGGATCTGGCAGTGTCACAGTAACATCACTTATATCTATAGTAATAATACAGGGACATGACTGGGGAGGTGAGGGGATCTGGGAGTGTCACAGTGACATCACTTATCTCTATAGTAATAATACAGGGACATGACTGGGGAGGTGAGGGGATCTGGGGGTGTCACAGTGACATCACTTATCTCTATAGTAATAATACAGGGACATGACTGGGGAGGTGAGGGGATCTAGGAGTGTCACAGTGACATCACTTATCTCTATAGTAATAATACAGGGACATGACTGGGGAGGTCATGTCCCTGTATTATTACTATAGATATAAGTGATGTCACTGTGACACTCCCAGATCCCCTCACCTACCCAGTCATGTCCCTGTATTATTATTATAGATATAAGTGATGTCACTGTGACACTCCCAGATCCCCTCACCTCCCCAGTCGTGTCCCTGTATTATTACTATAGATATAAGTGATGTCACTGTGACATGTGTCAGGAGGACTGAGCAGGACCCAGAGCCCCTTCACGGTGCCTCCACCTCAATCAGTGATAAATGAGAGACACAATGACCAGAAGATCCTGGAACTCACCAACAAGATCATTCAGCTGCTGCCTGGAGAGGTGACTGCTGGGAATGGGACATTATACCGTAACTCCAGGGGATGTGTCTGGGCAATGTCTGGAGAGGTGACTGCTGGGAATGGGACATTATACAGTAACACCAGGGGATGTGTCTGGGTGATGACTGGAGAGGTGACTGCTGGGAATAGGATATTATACCGTAACATTGGGAGATGTGTCTGGGTGATGACTGGAGAGGTGACTGCTGGGAATGGGACATTATACAGTAACACCGGGCGATGTGTCTGGGTGATGACTGGAGAGGTGACTGCTGGGAATGGGACATTATACCGTAACACCAGGGGTTGTGTCTGGGTGATGACTGGAGAGGTGACTGCTGGGAATGGGACATTATACAGTAACACCAGGGGTTGGGTCTGGGTGATGACTGGAGAGGTGACTGCTGGGAATGGGACGTTATACAGTAACACCAGGGGATGTTTCTGGGTGATGACTGGAGAGGTGACTTCTGGGAATGGGACATTATACAGTAACACCAGGAGATGTGTCTCGGTGATGACTGGAGAGGTGACTGCTAGGAATGGGACATTATACAGTAACACCAGGGGTTGTGTTTGGGTGATGACTGTATCATTGTGTGTGTCAGGTTCCAATAAGGTGTCAGGATGTCACTGTCTATGTCTCCATGCAGGAGGGAGAGTATATAGAGGAACACATGGGTCTGTACAAGGACGTGATGATGGAGAATCACCAGCCCCTCACATCACTGGGTAAGAGGAGACTGTCAGTTATTATACAGGGGAGAGCAGGTATGGGGGCCCCCTATATACACACATCACCTGATAATCACATATATACAATGTACTCAGTCACTGTGTGTCTCCTACAGATGGGCCCAGTAACAGAAATACCCCAGAGAGATGTCCCCGTCCTCTTTATTCCCAGGATTGTACAGAGGAGAATCACAGGATCCCACAGGAGGATCGGGTAGGTGGGATGTAGGACAGAATAGATTAGAATACACTGCGCTCTATTATTTAAGCTGGGACACAAGCAATGGTATAAGTAGAAAAGTAATTTATTTCACCATATGCATAGTATATAAAATCGTCTCATGTAATATATCTAAATTGCGACATTATAAAATTGACAGGTCTAAAAACTGAATGTAGATTAAGGAGTTGATCAGGCTCCTGATCTACACATAAGCAACAATGAAACAAGTTGAATAATACAAATATTGTAACAATTGTTATTCCTGGAAGCAAAACCAATAGAGATTCTGTAGAATAGTACATATAAATACACAATTGCCTGTATAGAAAAGGAGAAAACCCCTATGGATAGAAAATGTTCCTATTATGGAGGTATTGTATACTAATGCTGAAACAATTGTAGAGACATAGATCCACATTCACTTGACACTCCTGGGAGGAGGCAGGCCTACTAGGCACAATAAACTGGGGTGGCTTTAGGAAAGACCTAAAAAGACCTTTTTTACTCCCATTCTTTCTTATAGTGTAATTTTTCAAGCTAGTATTTTTTCCTATGTATATATGTGTATGCCCATATTAATGTGTGTGCGTGTGTGTATGTGTATATATATATATATATATATATATATATATATATATATATTTTTTACAATTCTTCTTCTATAGGTCTTTTTTTCTTTTCCTTATATCTTTTTTGTAATGAACACACAATACTAAGTTTACGATATGTGTATATGTGTGTTGTTCTTTTGTATATACGTGTATATTAATTATCTACATGGGTTTAGATATACATTTTTGGATATCAATAGAATGATTATTTAATTATTATTATTTTTTATTTACCCATTCATTTTTAATTTTTTTATTTTTATCTTTATCATGTATTATTTTTTATTTTAATATTATCTAAAATATTTATATATTATTTAACATATTATAATTCTAATTGTATTTCTATTAATACCTTTTCTTCTTTCTAAATTGGTTATTTCAACAGTTATTCGTTATAGATTGTTTAATTTATATACATATAATTAATTTTTATTCATCTGTCATGTTTTTTTCTGGGACACTAGGCTATGTGTATATAATTCACCATAAGAAGTTTAGACGTAACAATAGTCTACTAATGATTATTAATAAATAGTTATTATAGATACTTGATGTTTTTGTGTGATTTATATTTGGAACTATCGTATGTGTTCCTCTTAGGCTAAGATCCTTTGGTTATACATGGGATCATTCCATAAGGAGTTAAAACAAATTAATCAATTATCCAATGTTTAGAAGTTTGCTGCTATTTATACAGCAGAATTGCAAAGGGAGAACATTCTGGCTTGAAAAAGGCTACAGTGTAGCCGAAACGCGTTGCTGTTCTCCTGAATTATTGCCTGGATACCATCTCTACCATCTTCACATGATCACATTTGCCTTTTATGTGTTATTCTGCTGACCGCTACTTCCACTGGCGTGAGATTCCACCTGTATAGGCTGCCGCTGTGACAGAGACGGGCTCTGACTGCAGAACCAACACACTTGGTCTTCCCTCCTTGCTGGCTAACCACCTGATTGTGTCCTGCTCTCAAACAGCCGGAGACAGGAGCCGCTTGTCGGTGGTCTTTCCCTAGCCACTCCATCTGACACACAGGCACAGAGTTTAGCCTACTCGTGGAGCCGCCCCTCATGCGGTCTGATAGCCCGACCACCTCACTCGCTCATCCCCTGGTCAGAACGGAGACAGGAGTCCCCTACATCTGCTAATTTCTTTGTGGTTCCAACATCCTCCGGTTCTCTTTGAACCCATCTACAGGTACTTTGCCCGCTCAATTATACATCTCATATCTACGGGACTGCACCTTAGATACACAGGGGTTTATACCGGATTTCTGGAAAAGTACCCTTGAATGTGGATCTATGTCTCTACAATTGTTTCAGCATTAGTATACAATACCTCCATAATAGGAACATTTTCTATCCATAGGGGTTTTCTCCTTTTCTATACAGGCAATTGTGTATTTACATGTACTATTCTACAGAATCTCTATTGGTTTTGCTTCCAGGAATAACAATTGTTACAATATTTGTATTATTCAACTTGTTTCATTGTTGCTTATGTGTAGATCAGGAGCCTGATCAACTCCTTAATCTACATTCAGTTTTTAGACCTGTCAATTTTATAATGTTTCAGATTAGATATATTACATGAGACGATTTTATATACTATGCATATGGTGAAATAAATTACTTTTCTACTTATACCATTGCTTGTGTCCCAGCTTAAATAATAGAGCGCAGTGTATTCTAATCTTTTCTGTTCTTCTACCGAGGTTGACAATCACCTCTTTCTTTCACTGCTACATTGTTATTTGACATCTGATGGCTTATTAGCACTTGGTTATTTGTGTCAGGTGGGATGTAGGGTATCACAATATACCAAAGTGACTGTCACTATATGTGTAGAGAAGCTGTGCGTGTCTAATATTATACTGTGTCATATCAAATATCACTGTATTATTTTATGGGTTATTTAGTGTGAAGTTCTGGCTGATATGAAGGCAGAAGATATAGAGGGAGAAGAGACGTATGTGACTGATATGAAGGCAGAAGATATAGAGGGAGAAGAAGAGATATATGTGACTCATATGAAGGCAGAAGATATAGAGGGAGAAGAGATGTATGTGACTGATATGAAGGCAGAAGATACAGAGGGAGAAGAAGAGACGTATGTGACTGATATGAAGGCAGAAGATATAGAGGGAGAAGAGACGTATGTGACTGATATGAAGGCAGAAGATATAGAGGGAGAAGAGACGTATGTGACTGATATGAAGGCAGAAGATATAGAGGGAGAAGAAGAGATATATGTGACTGATATGAAGGCAGAAGATATAGAGGGAGAAGAGACGTATGTGACTGATATGAAGGCAGAAGATATAGAGGGAGAAGAAGAGATATATGTGACTCATATGAAGGCAGAAGATATAGAGGGAGAAGAGATGTATGTGACTGATATGAAGGCAGAAGATACAGAGGGAGAAGAAGAGACGTATGTGACTGATATGAAGGCAGAAGATATAGAGGGAGAAGAGACGTATGTGACTGATATGAAGGCAGAAGATATAGAGGGAGAAGAGACGTATGTGACTGATATGAAGGCAGAAGATATAGAGGGAGAAGAAGAGATATATGTGACTGATATGAAGGCAGAAGATACAGAGGGAGAAGAGATGTATGTGACTGATATGAAGGCAGAAGATACAGAGGGAGAAGAAGAGACGTATGTGACTGATATAAAGGCAGAAGATATAGATGGAGAAGAGACGTATGTGACTGATAATAAGGCAGAAGATATAGAGGGAGAAGAAGAGATATATGTGACTCATATGAAGGCAGAAGATATAGAGGGAGAAGAGATGTATGTGACTGATATGAAGGCAGAAGATATAGAGGGAGAAGAAGAGACGTGTGTGACTGATATAAAGGCAGAAGATATAGAGGGAGACGAAGAGACGTGTGTGACTGATATAAAGGCAGAAGATATAGATGGAGAAGAGACGTGTGTGACTGATATGAAGGCAGAAGATACAGAGGATGAGGCAGAAGATACAGAGGAAGAAGAAGAGACATACGTGACTGATAATAAGGCAGAAGATATAGAGGGAGAAGAAGAGACGTATGTAACTGATAATAAGGCAGAAGATATAGAGGGAGAAGAAGAGATGTATGTGACTGATATAAAGACAGAAGATATAGAGGGAGAAGAAGAGACGTATGTGACTGATATAAAGACAGAAGATATAGAGGGAGAAGAAGAGACATACGTGACTGATAATAAGGCAGAAGATATAGAGGGAGAAGAAGAGACGTATGTAACTGATAATAAGGCAGAAGATATAGAGGGAGAAGAAGAGATATATGTGACTCATATGAAGGCAGAAGATATAGAGGGAGAAGAGACGTATGTGACTGATATAAAGGCAGAAGATATAGAGGGAGAAGAAGAGACGTGTGTGACTGATATAAAGGCAGAAGATATAGCGGGAGAAGAAGAGACGTATGTGACTGATATAAAGGCAAAAGATATAGATGGAGAAGAGACGTGTGTGACTGATATGAAGGCAGAAGATACAGAGGAAGAAGAAGAGACATACGTGACTGATAATAAGGCAGAAGATATAGAGGGAGAAGAAGAGATGTATGTGACTGATATAAAGACAGAAGATATAGAGGGAGAAGAGACGTATGTGACTGATATGAAGGCAGAAGATATAGAGGGAGAAGAAGAGATGTATGTGAGGGGTGAGCAGCAGTGTAAGGAGGAAATTCCTACAGATATCAGCACAGGTGAGTAATAAACACTTATTACAGAACAGAGTCACATATTCTCCTTGCTCAGTTACTTCAACAATCTCATATCCTACACCCTCCTCTGTCAGTACAAACTATTAAGGGAAATGTGAATGAACTACGCTAGGAGCCAATATTTGGCAGTAAACTATTCAAAATATGGAATAGAACTGAATGCAGTGTTTAAAACATATACAATAACAAATAGAAATATATATATACAGATATTAAAATATAATATAATATACGGATGTATATATATTTCTACTCGTTAATGTATATGTTTTCAGTTTTAGTCCATATTTTGAATAGTCTACTGCCAAATAGTGGACTCCTAGCGCGGTTCATTCACTTTAACACCTTGTCGAGGGTTATACTAAAGATTATTTGTTTGCCTTTGTTTTTTTGCAAGTGAATATGGACTTCAAGGAGTCTGGGGATTTTTGCATTTAACAGATAGGTGAATTAAGAGTCTTATTTTATTTATTTTTTCAATTCAAACAGTGCTACACTTTTTCCAGATGAATGTAGGTAGTTATTTGTCTTGGTTAGGCTTGTCTTTCTCTCTCAGTATGGACAAGCCAGACTATGGTTCCAAAAAACAGGGATCAGTCATTTTTTATACTGGTACAAAATGTAAGATAAAATTGCCAAAAGGTACGGACCCAGGTCGATGTGTGCTTGTTGTTCACAGGGGGATTCATTACAGAGAGGTTCGGCTGAACAGTCGGTGATGCCTGATTGGTCCAGGTCTATGGTTGAGGCCATAAGTGAATTACGTCACTCTCAGGCAAATTACATGATACCCTGTTATCAAGCTGCTACTTTGTCTGATCCCTCGGTAGAGCCCAGATGGGCCCAGGATATGGGACGGTGTCTCGCTCAGATGGCAACGTCCCTAAATAAAATGGTAACGTCAGCAGGGCCCACAGCCACTAAGAGACATTCAGGCCATTCCTCAGTGGATTTTCCTGGAGAATAGGCTTCAGCTATCTCTTCCTATGAAGAAGGGAAATTGGATTATGACACTGAAGACACCTCAAACTGGGAGGATGACTCTCATTCTTATTGCTAGGTTTGTCAGGAATAGTGTTATTCCCACAACACAGTCTGTAACCCCTAAAGATCCTATGGATAGAAAGAATGAGGCTGTACTTAAGTCTATATTCACTTTGTCAGGAGTCTCGCTGCGGCCTGTTCTGGCCAGCGCCTGGGTGATAAAGTCTATCTGTCACGCGTGAGGATTGGTTTGGATAGGAACAATCGTAGGAGGCTGAAGGAGTGATTGGAATAGTGTGGACAAACTTGGGTGGCTTTAACCAGGACCTCCTCATATAGGGATATTGTGATGAAGGCGATGACAGAATAAAGAAAGAAGAATAATGTTGATCGGTAAGGAGCGATTGTGATTCTTGAATGTAGTTGATCGGTAAGGACCGATGAGGATACTTGAATGTAGTGGATTGGTAAAAACCGTGAGGATACTTGAATGTAGTTGATCGGTAAGGACCGATGATGATACGTGAATGTAGTTGATTGGTAAAGACCGATGGTAACATGAGAGATAATTCTCAATGGCAAATCCAGACTGCAGCAGATGATATTGTGGTCTGGTTCCAGGTGAAGGAAATAGAATAGGACGGACTGTACCGTTTAGATAAAGAGTATCCGGGGGCTCAGTACTTGAGCTGTAACTTCAGCAAGAAGCAGCGTTGTACTGGCAACAGAGGCCAGTCAGGAAATGGAATTTATAGGGCAGGATCCCTGATGATTGGATACTGCGGTCAGCAGGTCAGAAGGTAGTATTCTGAATTGAGGAATACTGTCAGGTGAGTCCAAGATTGCCGCGCCCACATCCTCGTCAAGATGCTGGGGAAGCCTGTTAGGAGTATAAGACCACAGAGAACCATCAGCATGCCCAAACTTCATCCTGGTGCGGCGTGCAGACGGACCTGGATAGGCACATACACAAAGAAAAGATACAAGTGCACAACTCCAAATTAACTGATTATATATAAATAATACATTTTGCAGTAAATACAATAGAGGTTTTTGGCATAATCTTGGCCAAGGTTATGGGCCTGCCCACTATATCCGGGTAACCTCTTGTCGGGCAGGTCCCTAACATACTAGGGCTCAAATCCAGAGCGCAGGACACCCCCAAACTAGCCCAGCTAAACTACCCCAAGGCACCGCTCTAATAAGAAAAGTGAAGTGTTAAGAGCAGCCACTGGTCGCATATAAAGAATAGAAATAAAAAGTGAAATACATATATATAAAAGAAACAGACAGTGAGGTATTAAAATGTGTTAAAGGAAATGTGTTATACTGCGGCACCCTGAAGCAGATCAGCAAAGCAATCTAGGGGGACCCACACCCCAAAAATGAACCAAAGCTGCACTACACAGTCTAAATATTAGCAGGACTTACCTATATTGTGCCTCTGACTGGTGTGCATATTACATTGCCAGACTCCATGCTCAAACCAATGTAGTAGAGTTGCTAGTCTGAGTGGGACGTGGCTCAGGCTTCCCAGGTGTGCAAATCAATGCACTAATCAGTTTACAAAGAAAAATGGATCTCAGACTGCACACTCTGGACATATATATATATATAATATAATTGGAGGTGCTACCTGTGGAGACCATTGATATATAAACAAAGAAGAGATACAAGTGCACAACTCCAAATTAACTGATTATATATAAATAAATACATTTTGCAGTAAATACAATAGAGGTTTTTGGCATAATCTTGGCCAAGGTTATGGGCCTGCCCCATATCCCCGTCAACATGCTGGGGAAGCCTGTTAGGAGTAGAAGGCCGCAGAGAACCATCAGCATGCCCAAACATCATCCTGGTGCGGCGTGCAGACGGACCTGGATAGGCACCAGAGAGGTAGGAAAGTAGTTTTAATGGAGCTGATCGTGACACTATCAATCCCTGGATGAACCAGATGATTACTGGATTTCAATCAGGGGATTTGTCTGAAGCTTGGCTTAAAATATGTAAGGAAAACAGAGTCCAAACATGCTTTAGCGGCATTGCCTTTTTGAAGGAGGTTTTTGATTGGTCCAGAATTAACTGAAATTATTTCTCAGGTCACAGGAGGAAAAAGCCTTTAACTTCCTGTAACAATACCAAAACCAATATCCGCTAGGTTTTGTTCCTTTTGGACTCAAGGCAGGGGAAGCTTTCAGGCATTCTGGGGTGTACCTAGGGGTCCACAGAGAGGGACCTTCAGGGGACGAGCTGTCCTTGGCACCTGTCGCGCTGCTGCTAAGGCACGGGACTAGGACCCATCCTCTGGTGGGAAGCCACTTGGATTCTTTCCAAAATGGAGTTTTGGGTAGGCCAGAGTCCAGTTCCAGAAAGATTTATTTCTATTCCTCTCCATGTGGATGGTTGCAGAAAGGCAGCTCTCACACAGGCAATTTCTGTGCTTTTTTGAATCTGGAGTAATTATTTTGGTTCCGGTACTACAGCAAGGCCTGCGGTGTTACTCCAGTCTTTCCTTGATAGACAAACCAGATGGGTCGTTTTGTCCCATTCTCAACCTGCTTATCTCTATTTGGAAAAATTCAAGATGGAGTCCATAAGCTCAGTCATTTGTTCCATGAAAGAAGAGGAATTTCTGGCCTCTATAGATATCAAGGATGCCTACCTCCAGGTTCCTATATGGAGGAGTCATCAACATCTTCTACGGTTTGCAGCTGGGGCATCGGCATTTTCAGTTCCATGCTCTGCCATCGGTTTGGCCACCGCTTCGAGTCTTTAAAAAGGTTATGGCACACATGATCTCCCTACTCAGGAGTGAGAGATAAATGTGTTGGCTTATCTGGACAATTTGTTGCTAAAAGCTCCCTCAATAGCCTTATTGCAACAACATCTTCAGATTACCTTAGGGATGCTCCAGAGATTCGGCTGGATCATCAATTTTCCCCTAATCAAATTTATTACCATCTCAGAGGATGGTATTTTTGAGTCTTCTCTTCGACACCCAGGGTCACAGAGTGTTTCTTCCATGGGCAAAGATTCAGGATCTTCAATCCAAGATAAGGACCATTTTTCAGATGTCTCATAGCTCAGTTCTCAGGGCTATGCAGTTACAGGGAATAATGGTGGCTTCATTCGGAGCTGTTACTTTCACCAGATTTCATGCCCGACCATTGCAAAACCAATTGCGTCATCGATGGGTGAAGCCGGACCTTCGATTAAACAGGCAGATGTTCAGATTATCTCTGCAGACCCGACAGTCACTTATTTGGTGGCTACAGGATACAAATCTGAACAGGGGTTGCCAATCGTCACGTAACAGAAATAGAGCTAGGGGTTGTGTTCAATGGGCGCACAAAAGAAAACATTTTATATTAAAATGTAACTTTTAAAATGATCACATTCTATGTGGTACATACAGTGGAATAGAAAGATTAAAATGTAATACTAACATATAAACAGACTGTGTGCATAAAGTAGGAAAATGTGAAGAAATAATAATGAAAAAGCAAAGTGCACTAATCTGTCTCTCCTAATACTAATTGCTGCACTGCACCTAGATGGTGGGGATCTGAATACAGATAAGATCTAGTGTATATACCAACATACACACATGCACTTCACTGGGTGGTTATTATTATATGCCTGGTACTGGGCGTGTGACTTACAATATAGGCCATAGAAGATATATACATATATAGGCCATAGAAGATATAGACATATATATATATATATATATATATATATATATATATATATAGGCTATATATATATAGGCCATAGAAATATATACTTATATAGGCCTTATAAGATATAGATATATATATATATATATAGGCCATAGAAGATATAAACATATATGTTACATGTTACAGCATGTTACACCTGTCTCTATCAGCACTGGTACTTACACCTTATCTTACACTACATCTCATGTATATTACACCTCTTCCCTGCAAGCCTGGAGGCAGCATGTTACACCTGTCTCTATCAGCACTGGTACTTACACCTTATATTACACTACATCTCATGTATATTACACCTCTTCCCTGCAAGCCTGGAGGCAGCATGTTACACCTGTCTCTATCAGCACTGGTACTTACATCTTATCTTACACTACATCTCATGTATATTACACCTCTTCCCTGCAAGCCTGGAGGCAGCATGTTACACCTGTCTCTATCAGCACTGGTACTTACATCTTATCTTACACTACATCTCATGTATATTACACCTCTTCCCTGCAAGCCTGGAGGCAGCAGCATGTTACACCTGTCTCTATCAGCACTGGTACTTACACCTTATCTTACACTACATCTCATGTATATTACACCTCTTCCCTGCAAGCCTGGGGGCAGCAGCATGTTACACCTGTCTCTATCAGCACTGGTACTTACACCTTATATTACACTACATCTCATGTATATTACACCTCTTCCCTGCAAGCCTGGGGGCAGCATGTTACACCTGTCTCTATCAGCACTGGTGCTTACATCTTATCTTAAACTACATCTCATGTATATTACACCTCTTCCCTGCAAGCCTGGGGGCAGCATGTTACACCTGTCTCTATCAGCACTGGTACTTACACCTTATCTTACACTACATCTCATGTATATTACACCTCTTCCCTGCAAGCCTGGGGGCAGCAGCATGTTACACCTGTCTCTATCAGCACTGGTACTTACACCTTATATTACACTACATCTCATGTATATTACACCTCTTCCCTGCAAGCCTGGAGGCAGCATGTTACACCTGTCTCTATCAGCACTGGTACTTACACCTTATCTTACACTACATCTCATGTATATTACACCTCTTCCCTGCAAGCCTGGGGGCAGCATGTTACACCTGTCTCTATCAGCACTGGTACTTACACCTTATATTACACTACATCTCATGTATATTACACCTCTTCCCTGCAAGCCTGGGGGCAGCATGTTACACCTGTCTCTATCAGCACTGGTACTTACACCTTATCTTACACTACATCTCATGTATATTACACCTCTTCCCTGCAAGCCTGGTGGCAGCATGTTACACCTGTCTCTATCAGCACTGGTGCTTACATCTTATCTTACACTACATCTCATGTATATTACACCTCTTCCCTGCAAGCCTGGAGGCAGCATGTTACACCTGTCTCTATCAGCACTGGTACTTACACCTTATATTACACTACATCTCATGTATATTACACCTCTTCCCTGCAAGCCTGGAGGCAGCATGTTACACCTGTCTCTATCAGCACTGGTACTTACACCTTATCTTACACTACATCTCATGTATATTACACCTCTTCCCTGCAAGCCTGGGGGCAGCATGTTACACCTGTCTCTATCAGCACTGGTACTTACACCTTATCTTACACTACATCTCATGTATATTACACCTCTTCCCTGCAAGCCTGGGGGCAGCATGTTACACCTGTCTCTATCAGCACTGGTACTTACACCTTATCTTACACTACATCTCATGTATATTACACCTCTTCCCTGCAAGCCTGGGGGCAGCATGTTACACCTGTCTCTATCAGCACTGGTACTTACATCTTATCTTACACTACATCTCATGTATATTACACCTCTTCCCTGCAAGCCTGGAGGCAGCATGTTACACCTGTCTCTATCAGCACTGGTACTTACACCTTATATTACACTACATCTCATGTATATTACACCTCTTCCCTGCAAGCCTGGAGGCAGCATGTTACACCTGTCTCTATCAGCACTGGTACTTACACCTTATCTTACACTACATCTCATGTATATTACACCTCTTCCCTGCAAGCCTGGGGGCAGCATGTTACACCTGTCTCTATCAGCACTGGTACTTACACCTTATCTTACACTACATCTCATGTATATTACACCTCTTCCCTGCAAGCCTGGGGGCAGCATGTTACACCTGTCTCTATCAGCACTGGTACTTACACCTTATCTTACACTACATCTCATGTATATTACACCTCTTCCCTGCAAGCCTGGAGGCAGCATGTTACACCTGTCTCTATCAGCACTGGTACTTACACCTTATCTTACACTACATCTCATGTATATTACACCTCTTCCCTGCAAGCCTGGGGGCAGCATGTTACACCTGTCTCTATCAGCACTGGTACTTACACCTTATATTACACTACATCTCATGTATATTACACCTCTTCCCTGCAAGCCTGGAGGCAGCAGCATGTTACACCTGTCTCTATCAGCACTGGTACTTACATCTTATCTTACACTACATCTCATGTATATTACACCTCTTCCCTGCAAGCCTGGGGGCAGCATGTTACACCTGTCTCTATCAGCACTGGTACTTACACCTTATATTACACTACATCTCATGTATATTACACCTCTTCCCTGCAAGCCTGGAGGCAGCAGCATGTTACACCTGTCTCTATCAGCACTGGTGCTTACATCTTATCTTACACTACATCTCATGTATATTACACCTCTTCCCTGCAAGCCTGGAGGCAGCATGTTACACCTGTCTCTATCAGCACTGGTACTTACACCTTATATTACACTACATCTCATGTATATTACACCTCTTCCCTGCAAGCCTGGAGGCAGCAGCATGTTACACCTGTCTCTATCAGCACTGGTACTTACACCTTATATTACACTACATCTCATGTATATTACACCTCTTCCCTGCAAGCCTGGGGACAGCATGTTACACCTGTCTCTATCAGCACTGGTGCTTACATCTTATCTTACACTACATCTCATGTATATTACACCTCTTCCCTGCAAGCCTGGAGGCAGCATGTTACACCTGTCTCTATCAGCACTGGTACTTACACCTTATATTACACTACATCTCATGTATATTACACCTCTTCCCTGCAAGCCTGGAGGCAGCAGCATGTTACACCTGTCTCTATCAGCACTGGTACTTACACCTTATATTACACTACATCTCATGTATATTACACCTCTTCCCTGCAAGCCTGGAGGCAGCATGTTACACCTGTCTCTATCAGCACTGGTACTTACACCTTATCTTACACTACATCTCATGTATATTACACCTCTTCCCTGCAAGCCTGGGGGCAGCATGTTACACCTGTCTCTATCAGCACTGGTACTTACACCTTATCTTACACTACATCTCATGTATATTACACCTCTTCCCTGCAAGCCTGGAGGCAGCAGCATGTTACACCTGTCTCTATCAGCACTGGTACTTACACCTTATCTTACACTACATCTCATGTATATTACACCTCTTCCCTGCAAGCCTGGGGGCAGCATGTTACACCTGTCTCTATCAGCACTGGTACTTACACCTTATCTTACACTACATCTCATGTATATTACACCTCTTCCCTGCAAGCCTGGGGGCAGCATGTTACACCTGTCTCTATCAGCACTGGTACTTACACCTTATCTTACACTACATCTCATGTATATTACACCTCTTCCCTGCAAGCCTGGGGGCAGCATGTTACACCTGTCTCTATCAGCACTGGTACTTACACCTTATCTTACACTACATCTCATGTATATTACACCTCTTCCCTGCAAGCCTGGGGGCAGCATGTTACACCTGTCTCTATCAGCACTGGTACTTACACCTTATCTTACACTACATCTCATGTATATTACACCTCTTCCCTGCAAGCCTGGAGGCAGCATGTTACACCTGTCTCTATCAGCACTGGTACTTACACCTTATCTTACACTACATCTCATGTATATTACACCTCTTCCCTGCAAGCCTGGGGGCAGCATGTTACACCTGTCTCTATCAGCACTGGTACTTACACCTTATCTTACACTACATCTCATGTATATTACACCTCTTCCCTGCAAGCCTGGGGGCAGCATGTTACACCTGTCTCTATCAGCACTGGTACTTACACCTTATCTTACACTACATCTCATGTATATTACACCTCTTCCCTGCAAGCCTGGAGGCAGCATGTTACACCTGTCTCTATCAGCACTGGTACTTACACCTTATCTTACACTACATCTCATGTATATTACACCTCTTCCCTGCAAGCCTGGGGGCAGCATGTTACACCTGTCTCTATCAGCACTGGTACTTACACCTTATCTTACACTACATCTCATGTATATTACACCTCTTCCCTGCAAGCCTGGGGGCAGCATGTTACACCTGTCTCTATCAGCACTGGTACTTACATCTTATCTTACACTACATCTCATGTATATTACACCTCTTCCCTGCAAGCCTGGGGGCAGCAGCATGTTACACCTGTCTCTATCAGCACTGGTATTTACACCTTATATTACACTACATCTCATGTATATTACACCTCTTCCCTGCAAGCCTGGAGGCAGCAGCATGTTACACCTGTCTCTATCAGCACTGGTACTTACACCTTATCTTACACTACATCTCATGTATATTACACCTCTTCCCTGCAAGCCTGGAGGCAGCATGTTACACCTGTCTCTATCAGCACTGGTACTTACACCTTATCTTACACTACATCTCATGTATATTACACCTCTTCCCTGCAAGCCTGGAGGCAGCATGTTACACCTGTCTCTATCAGCACTGGTGCTTACACCTTATCTTACACTACATCTCATGTATATTACATCTCTTCCCTGCAAGCCTGGGGGCAGCAGCATGTTACACCTGTCTCTATCAGCACTGGTGCTTACACCTTATCTTACACTACATCTCATGTATATTACACCTCTTCCCTGCAAGCCTGGGGGCAGCATGTTACACCTGTCTCTATCAGCACTGGTACTTACACCTTATCTTACACTACATCTCATGTATATTACACCTCTTCCCTGCAAGCCTGGGGGCAGCATGTTACACCTGTCTCTATCAGCACTGGTACTTACACCTTATCTTACACTACATCTCATGTATATTACATCTCTTCCCTGCAAGCCTGGGGGCAGCAGCATGTTACACCTGTCTCTATCAGCACTGGTACTTACACCTTATATTACACTACATCTCATGTATATTACACCTCTTCCCTGCAAGCCTGGAGGCAGCATGTTACACCTGTCTCTATCAGCACTGGTACTTACATCTTATCTTACACTACATCTCATGTATATTACACCTCTTCCCTGCAAGCCTGGAGGCAGCAGCATGTTACACCTGTCTCTATCAGCACTGGTACTTACACCTTATCTTACACTACATCTCATGTATATTACACCTCTTCCCTGCAAGCCTGGAGGCAGCATGTTACACCTGTCTCTATCAGCACTGGTACTTACACCTTATCTTACACTACATCTCATGTATATTACACCTCTTCCCTGCAAGCCTGGGGGCAGCATGTTACACCTGTCTCTATCAGCACTGGTACTTACATCTTATCTTACACTACATCTCATGTATATTACACCTCTTCCCTGCAAGCCTGGGGGCAGCATGTTACACCTGTCTCTATCAGCACTGGTGCTTACACCTTATCTTACACTACATCTCATGTATATTACACCTCTTCCCTGCAAGCCTGGGGGCAACATGTTACACCTGTCTCTATCAGCACTGGTACTTACATCTTATCTTACACTACATCTCATGTATATTACACCTCTTCCCTGCAAGCCTGGGGGCAGCATGTTACACCTGTCTCTATCAGCACTGGTGCTTACACCTTATCTTACACTACATCTCATGTATATTACACCTCTTCCCTGCAAGCCTGGGGGCAGCATGTTACACCTGTCTCTATCAGCACTGGTACTTACACCTTATCTTACACTACATCTCATGTATATTACACCTCTTCCCTGCAAGCCTGGGGGCAACATGTTACACCTGTCTCTATCAGCACTGGTACTAACACCTTATCTTACACTACATCTCATGTATATTACACCTCTTCCCTGCAAGCCTGGGGGCAGCATGTTACACCTGTCTCTATCAGCACTGGTGCTTACACCTTATCTTACACTACATCTCATGTATATTACACCTCTTCCCTGCAAGCCTGGGGGCAGCATGTTACACCTGTCTCTATCAGCACTGGTACTTACACCTTATCTTACACTACATCTCATGTATATTACACCTCTTCCCTGCAAGCCTGGGGGCAGCATGTTACACCTGTCTCTATCAGCACTGGTACTTACACCTTATCTTACACTACATCTCATGTATATTACACCTCTTCCCTGCAAGCCTGGGGGCAGCATGTTACACCTGTCTCTATCAGCACTGGTACTTACACCTTATCTTACACTACATCTCATGTATATTACACCTCTTCCCTGCAAGCCTGGGGGCAGCAGCATGTTACACCTGTCTCTATCAGCACTGGTACTTACACCTTATCTTACACTACATCTCATGTATATTACACCTCTTCCCTGCAAGCCTGGGGGCAGCAGCATGTTACACCTGTCTCTATCAGCACTGGTACTTACACCTTATCTTACACTACATCTCATGTATATTACACCTCTTCCCTGCAAGCCTGGGGGCAGCATGTTACACCTGTCTCTATCAGTACTGGTACTTACACCTTATCTTACACTACATCTCATGTATATTACACCTCTTCCCTGCAAGCCTGGGGGCAGCAGCATGTTACACCTGTCTCTATCAGCACTGGTACTTACACCTTATCTTACACTATATCTCATGTATATTACACCTCTTCCCTGCAAGCCTGGGGGCAGCAGCATGTTACACCTGTCTCTATCAGTACTGGTACTTACACCTTATATTACACTACATCTCATGTATATTACACCTCTTCCCTGCAAGCCTGGGGACAGCATGTTACACCTGTCTCTATCAGCACTGGTACTTACATCTTATCTTACACTACATCTCATGTATATTACACCTCTTCCCTGCAAGCCTGGGGGCAGCAGCATGTTACACCTGTCTCTATCAGCACTGGTACTTACACCTTATCTTACACTATATCTCATGTATATTACACCTCTTCCCTGCAAGCCTGGGGGCAGCAGCATGTTACACCTGTCTCTATCAGCACTGGTACTTACACCTTATATTACACTACATCTCATGTATATTACACCTCTTCCCTGCAAGCCTGGGGGCAGCATGTTACACCTGTCTCTATCAGCACTGGTACTTACATCTTATCTTACACTACATCTCATGTATATTACACCTCTTCCCTGCAAGCCTGGGGGCAGCATGTTACACCTGTCTCTATCAGCACTGGTACTTACACCTTATCTTACACTACATCTCATGTATATTACACCTCTTCCCTGCAAGCCTGGAGGCAGCATGTTACACCTGTCTCTATCAGCACTGGTACTTACACCTTATCTTACACTACATCTCATGTATATTACACCTCTTCCCTGCAAGCCTGGAGGCAGCATGTTACACCTGTCTCTATCAGCACTGGTACTTGCACCTTATATTACACTACATCTCATGTATATTACACCTCTTCCCTGCAAGCCTGGGGGCAGCATGTTACACCTGTCTCTATCAGCACTGGTACTTACACCTTATCTTACACTACATCTCATGTATATTACACCTCTTCCCTGCAAGCCTGGGGGCAGCATGTTACACCTGTCTCTATCAGCACTGGTACTTACACCTTATCTTACACTACATCTCATGTATATTACACCTCTTCCCTGCAAGCCTGGGGGCAGCATGTTACACCTGTCTCTATCAGCACTGGTACTTACACCTTATATTACACTACATCTCATGTATATTACACCTCTTCCCTGCAAGCCTGGGGGCAGCAGCATGTTACACCTGTCTCTATCAGCACTGGTACTTACATCTTATATTACACTACATCTCATGTATATTACATCTCTTCCCTGCAAGCCTGGGGGCAGCAGCATGTTACACCTGTCTCTATCAGCACTGGTACTTACATCTTATCTTACACTACATCTCATGTATATTACATCTCTTCCCTGCAAGCCTGGGGGCAGCATGTTACACCTGTCTCTATCAGCACTGGTACTTACACCTTATATTACACTACATCTCATGTATATTACACCTCTTCCCTGCAAGCCTGGGGGCAGCAGCATGTTACACCTGTCTCTATCAGCACTGGTACTTACATCTTATATTACACTACATCTCATGTATATTACATCTCTTCCCTGCAAGCCTGGGGGCAGCAGCATGTTACACCTGTCTCTATCAGCACTGGTACTTACATCTTATCTTACACTACATCTCATGTATATTACACCTCTTCCCTGCAAGCCTGGGGGCAGCATGTTACACCTGTCTCTATCAGCACTGGTACTTACACCTTATATTACACTACATCTCATGTATATTACACCTCTTCCCTGCAAGCCTGGGGGCAGCATGTTACACCTGTCTCTATCAGCACTGGTACTTACACCTTATCTTACACTACATCTCATGTATATTACACCTCTTCCCTGCAAGCCTGGGGGCAGCATGTTACACCTGTCTCTATCAGCACTGGTACTTACACCTTATCTTACACTACATCTCATGTATATTACACCTCTTCCCTGCAAGCCTGGAGGCAGCACCATGTTACACCTGTCTCTATCAGCACTGGTACTTACACCTTATCTTACACTACATCTCATGTATATTACACCTCTTCCCTGCAAGCCTGGGGACAGCATGTTACACCTGTCTCTATCAGCACTGGTGCTTACACCTTATCTTACACTACATCTCATGTATATTACACCTCTTCCCTGCAAGCCTGGAGGCAGCAGCATGTTACACCTGTCTCTATCAGCACTGGTACTTACACCTTATCTTACACTACATCTCATGTATATTACACCTCTTCCCTGCAAGCCTGGGGGCAGCATGTTACACCTGTCTCTATCAGCACTGGTACTTACACCTTATCTTACACTACATCTCATGTATATTACACCTCTTCCCTGCAAGCCTGGGGGCAGCATGTTACACCTGTCTCTATCAGCACTGGTGCTTACACCTTATCTTACACTACATCTCATGTATATTACACCTCTTCCCTGCAAGCCTGGGGGCAGCATGTTACACCTGTCTCTATCAGCACTGGTACTTACATCTTATCTTACACTACATCTCATGTATATTACACCTCTTCCCTGCAAGCCTGGAGGCAGCAGCATGTTACACCTGTCTCTATCAGCACTGGTACTTACACCTTATCTTACACTACATCTCATGTATATTACACCTCTTCCCTGCAAGCCTGGGGGCAGCAGCATGTTACACCTGTCTCTATCAGCACTGGTATTTACACCTTATATTACACTACATCTCATGTATATTACACCTCTTCCCTGCAAGCCTGGAGGCAGCAGCATGTTACACCTGTCTCTATCAGCACTGGTACTTACACCTTATCTT
Source organism: Taudactylus pleione (assembly GCA_031769625.1). Lineage (NCBI taxonomy): Eukaryota > Metazoa > Chordata > Amphibia > Anura > Myobatrachidae > Taudactylus > Taudactylus pleione. The sequence continues at coordinate 69,492 of JAUIMM010000284.1, forward strand.
ACACTACATCTCATGTATATTACACCTCTTCCCTGCAAGCCTGGAGGCAGCATGTTACACCTGTCTCTATCAGCACTGGTACTTACACCTTATCTTACACTACATCTCATGTATATTACACCTCTTCCCTGCAAGCCTGGGGGCAGCATGTTACACCTGTCTCTATCAGCACTGGTACTTACATCTTATCTTACACTACATCTCATGTATATTACACCTCTTCCCTGCAAGCCTGGGGGGCAGCAGCATGTTACACCTGTCTCTATCAGCACTGGTACTTACACCTTATCTTACACTACATCTCATGTATATTACACCTCTTCCCTACAAGCCTGGGGGGCCAGCATGTTACACCTGTCTCTATCAGCACTGGTACTTACACCTTATATTACACTACATCTCATGTATATTACACCTCTTCCCTGCAAGCCTGGGGGCAGCATGTTTACACTCTGTCTCTATCAGCACTGGTGCTTACACCTTATCTTACACTACAATCTCATGTATATTACACCTCTTCCCTGCAAGCCTGGGGGCAACATGTTACACCTGTCTCTATCAGCACTGGTACTTACACCTTATCTTACACTACATCTCATGTATATTACACCTCTTCCCTGCAAGCCTGGGGGCAGCATGTTACACCTGTCTCTATCAGCACTGGTACTTACACCTTATCTTACACTACATCTCATGTATATTACACCTCTTCCCTGCAAGCCTGGGGGCAGCATGTTACACCTGTCTCTATCAGCACAGGTACTTACACCTTATCTTACACTACATCTCATGTATATTACACCTCTTCCCTGCAAGCCTGGGGGCAGCATGTTACACCTGTCTCTATCAGCACTGGTGCTTACACCTTATATTACACTACATCTCATGTATATTACACCTCTTCCCTGCAAGCCTGGAGGCAGCATGTTACACCTGTCTCTATCAGCACTGGTACTTGCACCTTATATTACACTACATCTCATGTATATTACACCTCTTCCCTGCAAGCCTGGGGGCAGCAGCATGTTACACCTGTCTCTATCAGCACTGGTACTTACACCTTATCTTACACTACATCTCATGTATATTACATCTCTTCCCTGCAAGCCTGGAGGCAGCATGTTACACCTGTCTCTATCAGCACTGGTACTTACACCTTATCTTACACTACATCTCATGTATATTACACCTCTTCCCTGCAAGCCTGGGGGCAGCAGCATGTTACACCTGTCTCTATCAGCACTGGTACTTACACCTTATCTTACACTACATCACATGTATATTACACCTCTTCCCTGCAAGCCTGGGGGCAGCATGTTACACCTGTCTCTATCAGCACTGGTACTTACACCTTATCTTACACTACATCTCATGTATATTACACCTCTTCCCTGCAAGCCTGGGGGCAGCATGTTACACCTGTCTCTATCAGCACTGGTACTTACATCTTATCTTACACTACATCTCATGTATATTACACCTCTTCCCTGCAAGCCTGGGGGCAGCAGCATGTTACACCTGTCTCTATCAGCACTGGTACTTACACCTTATCTTACACTACATCTCATGTATATTACACCTCTTCCCTGCAAGCCTGGGGGCAGCAGCATGTTACACCTGTCTCTATCAGCACTGGTACTTACACCTTATCTTACACTACATCTCATGTATATTACACCTCTTCCCTGCAAGCCTGGAGGCAGCAGCATGTTACACCTGTCTCTATCAGCACTGGTACTTACACCTTATCTTACACTACATCTCATGTATATTACACCTCTTCCCTGCAAGCCTGGGGGCAGCAGCATGTTACACCTGTCTCTATCAGCACTGGTACTTACACCTTATCTTACACTATATCTCATGTATATTACACCTCTTCCCTGCAAGCCTGGGGGCAGCAGCATGTTACACCTGTCTCTATCAGCACTGGTACTTACACCTTATATTACACTACATCTCATGTATATTACACCTCTTCCCTGCAAGCCTGGAGGCAGCATGTTACACCTGTCTCTATCAGCACTGGTACTTACACCTTATCTTACACTACATCTCATGTATATTACACCTCTTCCCTGCAAGCCTGGGGGCAGCATGTTACACCTGTCTCTATCAGCACTGGTACTTACACCTTATATTACACTACATCTCATGTATATTACACCTCTTCCCTGCAAGCCTGGAGGCAGCACCATGTTACACCTGTCTCTATCAGCACTGGTACTTACACCTTATCTTACACTACATCTCATGTATATTACACCTCTTCCCTGCAAGCCTGGGGACAGCATGTTACACCTGTCTCTATCAGCACTGGTGCTTACACCTTATCTTACACTACATCTCATGTATATTACACCTCTTCCCTGCAAGCCTGGGGGCAGCATGTTACACCTGTCTCTATCAGCACTGGTACTTACATCTTATCTTACACTACATCTCATGTATATTACACCTCTTCCCTGCAAGCCTGGAGGCAGCATGTTACACCTGTCTCTATCAGCACTGGTACTTACACCTTATCTTACACTACATCTCATGTATATTACACCTCTTCCCTGCAAGCCTGGGGGCAGCATGTTACACCTGTCTCTATCAGCACTGGTACTTACACCTTATATTACACTACATCTCATGTATATTACACCTCTTCCCTGCAAGCCTGGGGGCAGCATATTACACCTGTCTCTATCAGCACTGGTACTTACACCTTATATTACACTACATCTCATGTATATTACACCTCTTCCCTGCAAGCCTGGGGGCAGCATGTTACACCTGTCTCTATCAGCACTGGTACTTACACCTTATCTTACACTACATCTCATGTATATTACACCTCTTCCCTGCAAGCCTGGAGGCAGCATGTTACACCTGTCTCTATCAGCACTGGTACTTACACCTTATCTTACACTACATCTCATGTATATTACACCTCTTCCCTGCAAGCCTGGAGGCAGCAGCATGTTACACCTGTCTCTATCAGCACTGGTACTTACACCTTATATTACACTACATCTCATGTATATTACACCTCTTCCCTGCAAGCCTGGAGGCAGCATGTTACACCTGTCTCTATCAGCACTGGTACTTACACCTTATATTACACTACATCTCATGTATATTACACCTCTTCCCTGCAAGCCTGGGGGCAGCATGTTACACCTGTCTCTATCAGCACTGGTACTTACACCTTATCTTACACTACATCTCATGTATATTACACCTCTTCCCTGCAAGCCTGGGGGCAGCAGCATGTTACACCTGTCTCTATCAGCACTGGTACTTACACCTTATCTTACACTACATCTCATGTATATTACACCTCTTCCCTGCAAGCCTGGAGGCAGCATGTTACACCTGTCTCTATCAGCACTGGTACTTACATCTTATCTTACACTACATCTCATGTATATTACACCTCTTCCCTGCAAGCCTGGAGGCAGCATGTTACACCTGTCTCTATCAGCACTGGTACTTACACCTTATCTTACACTACATCTCATGTATATTACACCTCTTCCCTGCAAGCCTGGAGGCAGCATGTTACACCTGTCTCTATCAGCACTGGTACTTACACCTTATCTTACACTACATCTCATGTATATTACACCTCTTCCCTGCAAGCCTGGAGGCAGCATGTTACACCTGTCTCTATCAGCACTGGTACTTACACCTTATATTACACTACATCTCATGTATATTACACCTCTTCCCTGCAAGCCTGGGGGCAGCATGTTACACCTGTCTCTATCAGCACTGGTACTTACATCTTATCTTACACTACATCTCATGTATATTACACCTCTTCCCTGCAAGCCTGGGGGCAGCAGCATGTTACACCTGTCTCTATCAGCACTGGTACTTACACCTTATATTACACTACATCTCATGTATATTACACCTCTTCCCTGCAAGCCTGGAGGCAGCATGTTACACCTGTCTCTATCAGCACTGGTACTTACACCTTATCTTACACTACATCTCATGTATATTACACCTCTTCCCTGCAAGCCTGGAGGCAGTAGCATGTTACACCTGTCTCTATCAGCACTGGTACTTACACCTTATCTTACACTACATCTCATGTATATTACACCTCTTCCCTGCAAGCCTGGGGGCAGCATGTTACACCTGTCTCTATCAGCACTGGTACTTACACCTTATCTTACACTACATCTCATGTATATTACACCTCTTCCCTGCAAGCCTGGAGGCAGCATGTTACACCTGTCTCTATCAGCACTGGTACTTACACCTTATATTACACTACATCTCATGTATATTACACCTCTTCCCTGCAAGCCTGGGGGCAGCATGTTACACCTGTCTCTATCAGCACTGGTACTTACACCTTATCTTACACTACATCTCATGTATATTACACCTCTTCCCTGCAAGCCTGGGGGCAGCATGTTACACCTGTCTCTATCAGCACTGGTACTTACATCTTATCTTACACTACATCTCATGTATATTACACCTCTTCCCTGCAAGCCTGGGGGCAACATGTTACACCTGTCTCTATCAGCACTGGTACTTACACCTTATATTACACTACATCTCATGTATATTACACCTCTTCCCTGCAAGCCTGGAGGCAGCATGTTACACCTGTCTCTATCAGCACTGGTACTTACACCTTATATTACACTACATCTCATGTATATTACACCTCTTCCCTGCAAGCCTGGGGGCAGCATGTTACACCTGTCTCTATCAGCACTGGTACTTACATCTTATATTACACTACATCTCATGTATATTACACCTCTTCCCTGCAAGTCTGGAGGCAGCATGTTACACCTGTCTCTATCAGCACTGGTGCTTACACCTTATCTTACACTACATCTCATGTATATTACACCTCTTCCCTGCAAGCCTGGAGGCAGCAGCATGTTACACCTGTCTCTATCAGCACTGGTACTTACACCTTATCTTACACTACATCTCATGTATATTACACCTCTTCCCTGCAAGCCTGGGGGCAGCAGCATGTTACACCTGTATCTATCAGCACTGGTACTTACACCTTATATTACACTACATCTCATGTATATTACACCTCTTCCCTGCAAGCCTGGGGGCAGCATGTTACACCTGTCTCTATCAGCACTGGTACTTACACCTTATCTTACACTACATCTCATGTATATTACACCTCTTCCCTGCAAGCCTGGAGGCAGCAGCATGTTACACCTGTCTCTATCAGCACTGGTACTTACACCTTATCTTACACTACATCTCATGTATATTACACCTCTTCCCTGCAAGCCTGGGGGCAGCAGCATGTTACACCTGTCTCTATCAGCACTGGTACTTACATCTTATCTTACACTACATCTCATGTATATTACACCTCTTTCCTGCAAGCCTGGGGGCAGCAGCATGTTACACCTGTCTCTATCAGCACTGGTAAAAATCTGCCTAACAAGGAGTCCAACTCATGATGCCAAACTCAGAGGACAGCTCCTCCAGGCATAATCTGGTGGCTACAGACCTGTGCAGTTACACATTGTCTGGCTGAATGAGTTGCTCCCATCTAGTAAGTGCAAGGAATGACCTACTATGAAGCCTCAATAAAGTCACTTATACCGTGATATGCTGCCATTGTCACTGTTAATTATACAATGGATGTAAAGATGTCTGCCTAGATGTAGTATTTCCTCTGAGGAAGATACCATGTCATGCAGGATGGGGTGGGATGTACTAGGAATATAAGCGGCTGTCTCAGTTTTCTGGCATATGAGTGTATATAGATATCAGTATATTTTGGTGCTAGTTAATGTATATATGTTACTTTAACATTTGCCCATTTTTTTGCAAATTGGGTACATTTCGCCATAATCTTTATAATTATAATAAAACTTGTAAGCAAACATTTATATTTCTGTAAATTTATTTTATTCCCAGCAGATGGATGTAGCAGCCGAGATGTCTCAGAGGATCTTCTCAGTTTTACTAAAAATTGTGAAATTATTGATGATGACATCACCTGCGATTCTCCAGGAGAAAACCCAGTTACCCCAATTATACCCCCAGTACCTCACAGTGCAGATATATCACCTGATCTGTCTGATCATGGGGAGTGTTCTCCTGATAACTCTGATATTGGTGCATCTGTTACATCTTGTACAGTATATAAAATATTTCCCTGTTTTATAGATGCCATATGTATTACACAGAACACAAAGCTTATTACCCATCAGCCAGCTAAGGCAAGTGGTAGACCATTTCCATGTTCTGAATGTGGGAAATGTTTTAGATCTAAATCACGTCTTGTTATACATGAGAGACATCACACAGGTGAGAAACCTTTTCCATGTTCTGAGTGTGGGAAATGTTTTGCAAGTAAATCCTATCTTATAATACATCAGAGGTCGCACACAGGTGAGAAGACATTTCCATGTCCTGAGTGTGGGAAATGTTTTACAAAGAAATCACATCTTGTTAGACATCAGATAAGTCACACAGATGAGAAACCATTTCCATGTTCTGAGTGTGGGAAATGTTTTACACAGAAATCACAGCTTGTTAGACATCAGAGAAGTCACACAGGTGAGAAACCATTTCCATGTCCTGAGTGTGGGAAATGTTTTACACATAAATCACATCTTGTTACACATCAGAGAAGTCACACAGGTGAGAAACCATTTCCATGCTCTGAGTGTGGGAAATGTTTTACACGGAAATCACATCTTGCTACACATCAGAGACATCACACAGGTGAGAGGCCATTTCCATGTCCTGAGTGTGGGAAATGTTTTACACAGAAATCAGATCTTTTTAAACATCAGAGAAGTCACACAGGTGAGAAACCATTTCCATGCTCTGAGTGTGGGAAATGTTTTAAACAGAAATCAGATCTTGTTATACATCAGAGAAATCACACAGGTGAGAAACCATTTCTATGTTCTGAGTGTGGGAGATGTTTTACACAGAAATCAAATCTTGTCAAACATCAGAGATGTCACACAGGTGAGAAACCATTTCCATGTCCTGAGTGTGGGAAATGTTTTACACAGAAATCAGCTCTTGTTACACATCAGAGACGTCACAAAGGTGAGAAGCTTTTTTAATGCTCTGAGTAAGTGGAGTTTCTTAGGTGACACTTTGTATGTTTGTAAGTGAGAATATTTATGCAAAGAATAAATCCCAGCATAGTATTTCTCATGTCACAGGCTCTTTATTGAACTATTCACATTTTCCATTATGTTACTGTACAAATTGCATTACTGTGTTTTTGTTAATTTTCTTCTGAAACCTCACAGACAAGTTCCTGCAATAAACCTCCCCCCAATTCACATTTATACAGTGAGGCCTAATTTTAAGCCCTCAAAACACAACCTATGTGTGGATGCCCAGCATAGACACAGTCACTGAGCTGTAAGTCATGCGTGTAAGATATGGCCACCTCAGAATCACTTGTGGTTACTCAGAGATATAACTAAGGAAAAAGCTGTCACACCATGAGGTCACAGCAACAGTGAGGCATAAGGACTGTCCTATATGTGGGGCCCCGGGATGGAGTTGCAGTATGTATATATTAGCGTGTCTGTATGAGACAATGTTCTCTTTTATCTGAGGAAAGAAGAGGCTGGGAATATATTTTTGAAAATGAATTTTGTATAGCGATATATTCATGCAGGCTACATTGTTATTTTATGTTTCTGTCCTCTTTATATTTTTAATTCTTTATTAAATGTTTGTAAAATACTGTTATTATAGGACTGTATGTAGTGTCTATGTGTTTGCTATATGTGGATAGGTATGATATTACTGAAATGGTTGTGGTGTAATGGCATGGCTGGTTCTGGGAAGGACTAAACATATGATGGAGGACAGACCACTAGGTAACAGACACCGCACTACTGAGGTTACTTATACAGTGTCATGAAAAAGATTTCTTCCACTTTTTGCCTAATAGTCACATTTAATGTTTCAGATCTTCAAACATAATTCTATATAAGACACAGACAACCAACATGAACTTAAAATACAGTTTTTAAATGATAATTTATTTTATTGAAGGATAAACATTATCCAACAAATATATCACCCATGTGAGACATTAATTTTCCCCCTAAATGTGATAACTGGGTGTGCCGCCTTTTAGAAGCAACAATTGCAAAGTTCCTCAAATAGCGCATCAATGACTCTTCCAGGCAGACCCTAAAGAATCCAGATGGACATCTAAGGAATTGCAGACCTCACTCACCTTAGGCAAAAATGGCATCTATGGAAGAGCTGCAAGTCAAATACCACTGCTAGCCAAGAGGAACATCAAGGCTGGTCTCACATTGATGACCCACAAGCCCTTTCTGCTATTGTTCTGTGGACTGATGGGTAAAAACTTACTCTTTATAAGACAGGTCCTGCTACATCTGGCACATGGTGGTGTGATGTGGGGGATGTCTTGCAGCTTCAGAATGAGGGTGACACCATAATAAATGGAATCATGAAATCTGCTGTCTATCAGAAAGGGGGATAATGTCCGGTCATTCGTCCATGATTTGAAGTCCAAACATAATTGGATTATGCAGCAAGACAAAGATCTGAAGCACAAGAGCAAGTCCACCTCTGAATGCTCTAAAAAAACAAAATTAAGGTTTTGGAGTGTCCTAGTGAAAGTCCTGACTTGAATCCAAATGAGATGCTGTGGCAGGACCCTAAAAGGGAAGTTCATGCTTGAAAACTCCCCAATGTGGCTGAGTTAAAGCAATTTTGCAAAGAAGAGTCGAACAAAATTCCTCCAGTGATGGGAAAAACTGATCTCCAGTTAATGGAAGCGTTCAGTTGCAGTTGTTGCTGCTAAAGGTGAAACAATTGGTTATTAAGTTTAGGGGAGGGGGCAATTAATGTTTCATATGGGTGATAGAGGTGTTTGATAACTTTTTTTTTCTTTTGAATACAAAGACAACCTTAGTAAACACAAAATAGTTAGTGTTTTTTTTAAATATTCATTTCATGTATTAATTTTGTTTGCAGATCTAAAATAAGTAACAGATATGCAAAAATAGTGAAATCAGGAAGGGGGCAAAAACTTATTCACACCACTGTAGCTATCACAGAAGGCTAAATGTGTGTGTAACATATACAATGCTGTGTGTGCTGGGTACATTTATCCAAAAAGGAACATTGTGGTCACAGTCTGTGTAATGGGTACAGATCCTGCCACTTCCACCTCAGTTGGATGGAGACAAAGCAGAAGATAGTTAAGTGATTGTAACATTACAGTGGATGATGGGACTATCGCTCTGTGGTTACTCATCGACATTTATTATCAAGTCCAAAGGTAATTATATATCTACAGCAATAAAAGTGATTGTGATTAAACTGGAATAACTGCCTTAAATGTAAACACTTGGCTGCTGATTTTTATCATCAATTCTGGGAGTGCAGGAAAATTTGCAAATTTTGGGATAAGGTCCTCTCGTTCATTGGCTCAGTCACACATCTTCATCTTGGCCATGACCCTTTGGCGATGATTTATTGTAATTTCAAAAATTGGTATTTAGGACCTAGGCGTACTGAATTTCTCCCTCTCCTTACCCTGGTTTTGCTAGTTGCCAAGAGGGTAATTATAAAAACTTGGACTATGGCCACCTCCTCCTTTTCTGGGCACATTAAAATCCATGTTACACCAGATCCTATATTTTGATCGTAGAGCCACATTACCGGATATAGAGAAGGGGATTATCTGCTTTTACACAAAATGGGGGTTGTACATTGAAACCCCAGATACATTTACTCAAAATCATATTAGGAAGTTATCTGAAATGACTACTTGGTATCTTTTATAGACAACTTTCATAACATCTTTATTATTTGGTTTATCTACTTTGCTGTGGTCTTTCTGCTGGAGGAGAGGGGGAGCTGGAGGCTAAAGTCATCTTTTTGCTTTGTATCTCCAATAAATGTGTTTATGATGAGTACATTAATACCATTATGGCTATGACCATTATCTTTGTTTTTATTTTATTTATTTTATTTTGACTTCTTATTTGTATACCCTGTATTTAGATTACTGTATATTTTGGTTTTATTTTTTTCGTTCTTTTTCTGCCACAAAATAGTCTGTTCTTATTTTACCTTTGAATTTTATTGCATTTCATCTGTAGACAGATTAATCTCTATTTTTGAACTATGTGTGGAACATTGTTGTAATCCTGTACTATTCTGCATTGTCTTTACCTTTTAAATTGTAATTCCTAGTATATTTTCCATATTTGTTTCTGACCTATGATGGTTTTCGCACTATTTTGTATATTTCTTTTTGTGCCAATAAACACAAAAATTGTTTGAAAAAAGTGATTGTGATTAAACCCAAATACAGATCAGTTGTTCCAGTATGAAGTCCTTGATTACTGGGATAGTCTGCAAGGAGCTTTCAAATAACTATGTGGTAATGTTAAAAGCCATAACATGTACCATGGGGAATTAGAAAAACTATCATCAATAGGGTGGAAAATGTGGCACAACAGGAACATTCCTATGATTAAGCCGTTCCTCCAAAGTTGATGACAAGGAGAAAACTCATCAGGGAAATTACTGAGAGGACTCAGTGGTGGAGCCAGCAGAGTTTAAGGTGGAGTGACTGCTCCCACCACCTCCGATGAAAATATGTTGGCATCAGGCAACTAGACAAGTGAAAGTCATCAATAGGAGGCTATCACAGGACTATGGAATACAAAATCTCTGCCCTTCCAGTAGGTGAGAGGGATTGGAGGTGATCATGATACCTGTGGGGGGGTCAGGGTCTGGGGAGTGGGGGATGGATGATCTATATAGTGTTAAAAATATTACATAGTAACCTAATATTTTTTTATTAAAGCTCAGAGTCTCGTAGTGTGGGGATCATACTAAAAACACCTAGCATATGGTGCCCCCTCTCAATAAAAATAGGCTCTAATCCTAGTACACCCTGGTGCTTAGTAATACCCACCACATTTTCTTAAGATGCTTACTACAACTTCATTCTCCATCTTATCAAAGACTGACTATGCCACTGACCTGCAAAGGTTTCTCCCTAGAACTTGTCGCCCCCTGCATGTTACGCTAATCTCCCATACCCTGCACACGGCTATGGGGTATGATTGGTAGGGATGAAGCAATCGTGAGGTGTTAGACGTAGATGTGTAAAGGGTATCAGAAAGGATATTCTAGAATTAGTTGGGTGTGTAAAAATGATCAGTTCAGAGGCCACAAACCCATAACAAAGGGAACTGATGGCTTATTTTATAACGAGTGGTTTTTATTCCCAAGGATAAAATAGACCTTAAAGCTTACTTCGCTAACATGTATAAATATATTAAAGTTTAAAATTATGTTATAGTGTAATATAAAGGTTTAACATACATCATACAGTGTACTAAGTTCATCTAGACCTAAAAACACTGAATTATATATATATATATATATATATATATACATACACACTATGTACAAAGGTATTTGGCCGCACCTGTTAATTATTGAATTCAGGTGTTTCAATCGGACCTGTTGCCACAGGTGTATAATATTAAGCACCTAGCCATGCAGTCTCCATTTGCAAACATTTGTGATACAAAATAGGTCGTTCTGAAGAGCTCAGTGACTTCAAGCGTGGTACTGTGATAGGAGGCTTGGTACTGTGATAGGAAGCTTGGTACTGTGATAGGAAGCGTGGTACTCTAATAGGATGCATGGTACTGTGATAGGAAGCGTGGTACTGTGATAGGATGTGTGGTACTGTGATAGGAGGCGTGGTACTGTGATAGGAAGCGCGGTACTGTGATAGGAAGCGTGGTACTATGATAGGAAGCGTGGTACTGTGATAGGAAGCGTGGTGCTGTGATAGGAATCGTGGTATTGTGATAGGAAGCGCAGTGCTGTGATAGGATGTGTGGTACTGTGATAGGAAGCGTGGTACTGTGATAGAAAGCGCGGTACTGTGATAGGAAGTGCGGTACTGTGATAGGAAGTGTGGTACTGTGATAGGATGCACGGTACTGTGATGCTGTGATAGGATGCATGGTACTGTGATAAGAAGCACAGTACTGTGATAGGATGCATGGTACTGTGATAGGAAGTGTGGTACTGTGATAGGATGCGCGGTACTGTGATAGGAAGCATGGGTGCTGTGATAGGATGCACGGTACTGTGATAGGAAGCGTAGTACTGTGATAGGATGCGTGGGTGCTGTGATAGGATGCATGGTACTGTGATAGGATGCGCGGTACTCTGATAGGAAGCGTGGTACTGTGATAGGAAGCGTGGGTGCTGTGATAGGATGCACGGTACTGTGATAGGAAGCACGGTACTGTGATAGGAAGCATGGTACTGTGATAGGAAGCGTGGTGCTGTGATAGGATGCGTGGTACTGTGATAGGAAGCGTGGTGCTGTCATAGGAAGCGTGGTACTGTGATAGGATGCGTGGTACTGTGATAAGAAGTGTGGTACTGTGATAGGAAGCATGGTACTGTGATAGGAAGCATGGTACTGTGATAGGATGCGTGGTACTGTGATAGGAAGTGTGGTACTGTGATAGGATGCGCGGTACTGTGATAGGAAGCATGGGTGCTGTGATAGGATGCACGGTACTGTGATAGGAAGCGTAGTACTGTGATAGGATGCGTGGGTGCTGTGATAGGATGCATGGTACTGTGATAGGAAGTGTGGTACTGTGATAGGAAGCATGGTACTGTGATAGGAAGCGTGGGTACTGTGTTAGGAAGCATGGTACTGTGTTAGGAAGCGTGGTACTGTGATAGGAGGCTTGGTACTGTGATAGGAAGCTTGGTACTGTGATAGGATGTGTGGTACTGTGATAGGAAGCATGGTACTGTGATAGGATGTGTGGTACTGTACTGTGATAGGATGCATGGTACTGTGATAGGATGCGTGGTACTGTGATAGGATGTGTGGTACTGTACTGTTATAGGATGCATGGTACTGTGATAGGAAGTGTGGTGCTGTGATAGGATGCGTGGTACTGTGATAGGATGCGTAGTACTGTGATAGGAAGTGTGGTACTGTGATAGGAAGTGTGGTACTGTGATAGGATGCATGGTACTGTGTTAGGAGGCATAGTACTGTGATAAGAAGCGTGGTACTGTGATAAGATGCGCGGTACGAAGCGTGGTACTGTGATAGGATGCGTGGTACTGTGATAGGATGTGTGGTGCTGTGATAGGAAGCGTGGTGCTGTGATAGGAAGCGTGGTACAGTGATAGGAAGCATGGTACTGTGATAGGAAGCGTGGTACTGTGATAGGAAGTGTAGTACTGTGATAGGATGCGCGGTACTGTAATAGGATGCATGGTACTGTGATAGGAAGCATGGTACTGTGATAGGAAGCGTAGTACTGTGATAGGATGCACGGTACTGTGATAGTAAGCATGGTACTGTGATAGGAAGCGTGGTACTGTGATAGGAAGTGTGGTACTGTGATAGGATGCGTGGTACTGTGATAGGAAGCATGGTACTGTGATAGGAAGCGTGGTACTGTGTTAGGAAGCATGGTACTGATAGGAAGCGTGGTACTGTGAGAGGAAGCATGGTACTGATAGGAAGCGTGGTACTGTGATAGGAAGTGTGGTGCTGTGATAGGAAGCGTGGTACTGTGATAGGAAGTGTGGTACTGTGATAGGATGCATGGTACTGTGATAGGATGTGTGGTACTGTGATAAGAAGCGTAGTACTGTGATAGGAAGCGCGGTTCTGTGATAGGAAGAGCGGTACTGTGATAGGAAGTCTGGTACTGTTATAGGAAGCATGGTACAGTGATAGGATGCGCGGTTCTGTGATAGGAAGAGCGGTACTGTGATAGGAAGTCTGGTACTGTTATAGGAAGCATGGTACTGTGATAGGATGCCATCTTTGCCATAAGATGGTTCATGGAATTTCCTCCCTTCTGGATATTCCACGGTCAACTGTGATATTATTAGAAAGTGGAAATGTTTAGGAACAACATCAACTCAGCCATGAAGTGGACGACCCTATAAAATCACAGCGGGGTCAACGACTGCTAAGGCGCATGGTGCATAAAAGTCGCCAACGCTCTGCTGATTCCATAGCTAAAGAGTTCCAAACTTCCACTGGCATTAATGTAAGCACAAAAACTGTGGTGGGAGCTTAATGGAATGGGTTTCCATGGCCGAGCAGCTGAATGCAAGCCTCACACCACCAAGCTCAATGCCAAGCGTCAGATGGAGTGGTGTAAAGCACACGGACACTGGACTGTGAAGTAGTGGAAATGTGTTCTGTGGAGAGACGGATCATGCTTCTCTGCTTGGCAGTCAGATGGGTGAGTCTGGGTTTGGTGGATGCCGGGAGAACGTTACCTGCCTGACTGCATTGTGCCAACTGAGAAGTTTGGTGGAGGAGGGATAATGGTATGGGGCTGTTCTTCAGGGTTTGGGCTAGGCCCCTTATCTCCAGTGAGGGGCACTCGTAATGCTTCAGCAGACCAAGACATTTTGGACACACACCGCGGATTAACAGCTTGAATTGCCACACTAGATCACCGGGAAATGCAGCATCCAGTGTGGCAATTCAAGCTGTTAATCCGCAGTGTGCTGCACCAGGAGAGAGTCCCAGCAGTCCCAGACCTGCTGTGCTAGGGGAGTCCAGTGCTGAGCGCTGTGTGTGCCGGGGTCTGGGAGAGAAGCTCCTTATACCACCAGCAGTAAGATGGTTTAAGTCCTGGCACTGGGACTAGTTTTACAAATGTATATATATATATATAATAAAATGTGTTTTACCATAGTTCTCTGCAAAGTGCTGCAGCTGGTACATAAAAGCCTTGTAGAGCAGGACACCAGGCACAATGAATGTATATGTGTATATATATTATATATATATATATATATATATATATATATATATATATACACAACACAATGCCTACAATGTGCTAAAAATATAGTAAAATTATACAAAATAATTCAATAAATTCTATATATTAGTATAGGCTGCTACCCCAAGTTAAGTGCTTTGCCAGGTCAGGAACAAAAAATTCTAAAGGTGCGCCAACACAATTTGTTTATAATAGTTCAACAACGCCTTAGTTGTCCTGTTAAGTCTTTCAGCGTTCTTTTAGTTGTCAAAGTTGGAGGATAAGGTTCATCTTATTGTTTATACAATGAGACCCTCACACCACAGTTCACCCAAATATGCAATAATCAGTTTCTGTATACTTGATTCATAGTTATTTATTATAAAAAATAAAAAGGTTAAAAATCTTACATAGCACATGCAGAGTGGCCTATATGGGCTAGATGTTAATAACTTGATGTCCCTCCTCTTCAGGAGTAAGAGCTCTTTAACAGCAAGTTAGCCCACTTATGGTCACTTGTGCATGATCACCCAACGCGTTTCATCAAATATTGACTTCTTCAGGGGTGTCTTTAAGAAAAAAATGGCTGTCTCATAAATCTCAGTATACCACCCAATACAAATAGGATAACACAATTTTAAAACTATTTTAAACTATTAAATACATTTTGTTTTTCATCAGACCATTACATACATATGATACAAATATCAATTAATTTACTGTGATAATATATATTTTTATAAATTATTTTTAACAATTGGAAAACTTACTTATTATCCGAACAGATATGCCCAATAGATACTTCTTTATCTGGCCACCGCTGGTTTAAATAAATCACTCCTTTTTAATATTCCTATTAGTAATAACATCACCTTCTTAGTTAACAATATTAGTTGATTACAAGACTCCAAATAAACTCCAAAATAACTTACTTAATTTCCAATGAGTGTTTCAAGCTTTCTTGAGGCAATGGTTTTGCATTAATATTCCTCAGATGTACCTATTATTAACAACATTATCCTTAGTATAAAGTATGAATTGCTTATATTTATAAATTGTATTTATTATAGTACTTAAAAGGGTTTTCCCTTTCATCTCTCTACTCCATTACATCACTTCCTGTTTGTATCAAATTACCCTTTTATGCTTTTTCTTTACGTTCCTATAAATATAGATAGGAGCTTTATAGGAACTTAAAGAAAAAGCATAACCCTTGCAGTTTAGATCTTAGATTTAAAGCTAGGTGGGTGATCCATTTTGGGGAGAGGTGAGGTGGCTTGTACCTATGTTGCAGGAAAGGATCATTGAAACAAAACCTATTGAATATGTACTTTTCCCATGTCCCCGTTGAGTGCAGGTTCTCAAGCTCGGTCCTCTAAACCCCAAACAGTGCATGTTTTCCAGGTCTCCTTACAGAAACACAAGTGAGATAATTAGCTCCACCTGTGACTCTTTAAAATGTCACTGAGTAATGACTACACCTGAGCACCTGCTGGGTGACCTGGAAATTGTGACCTGTGTGGGGTCCTGAGGACTGAGTTTGAGAACCACTGCCGTAGAGTGCCTGTCCTAACACACATTATAACTATCCATGATCAGAATGTGTTATATCATTCCCCATAGCATGTCTTTGCTCACTCCCATACTGTGTGTTATATCATTCCCTATAGCATGTCTCTGCTCACCCCCATACTGTGTTATATCATTCCCCATAGCATGTATCTGCTCACCCCCATACTGTGTGTTATATCATTCCCCATAGCATGTCTCTGCTCACCCCCATACTGTGTGTTATATAATTCCCCATAGCATGTCTATGCTCACCCCCATACTGTGTTATATCATTCCCCATAGCATGTATCTGCTCACCCCCATACTGTGTGTTATATCATTCCCCATAGCATGTCTCTGCTCACCCCCAGTGTGTTATATCATTCCCCATAGCATGTCTGCTCACCCCCATACTGTGTGTTATATCATTCCCCATAGCATGTCTGCTCACCCCCATACTGTGTTATATCATTCCCAATAGCATGTCTCTGCTCACCCCCATACTGTGTTATATCATTCCCCATAGCATGTCTCTGCTCACTACCATACTGTTATATCATTCCCTATAGCATGTCTCTGCTCACCCCCATACTGTGTTATATCATTCCCCATAGCATGTCTCTGCTCACCTCCATACTGTGTTATATCATTCCCCATAGCATGTCTCTGCTCACCCCCATACTGTGTTATATCATTCCCCATAGCATGTCTCTGCTCACCCCCATACTGTGTGTTATATCATTCCCCATAGCATGTCTCTGCTCACCCCCATACAGTGTATTATATCATTCCCCATAGCATGTCTGCTCACCCCCATACTGGGTTATATCATTCCCCATAGCATGTCTCTGCTCACCCCCATACTGTGTTATATCATTCCCCATAGCATGTCTCTGCTCACCCTCATACTGTGTTATATCATTCCCCATAGCATGTCTCTGCTCACTACCATACTGTGTTATATCATTCCCCATAGCATGTCTCTGCTCACTACCATACTGTTATATCATTCCCCATAGCATGTCTCTGCTCACCCCCATACTGTGTTATATCATTCCCCATAGCATGTCTCTGCTCACCCCCATACTGTGTTATATCATTCCCCATAGCATGTCTCTGCTCACCCCCATACTGTGTTATATCATTCCACATAGCATGTCTCTGCTCACCCCCATACTGTGTTATATAATTCCCCATAGCATGTCTCTGCTCACCCCCATACTGTTATATCATTCCCCATAGCATGTCTCTGCTCACCCCCATACTATATGTTATATCATTCCCCAGAGCATGTCTCTGCTCACCCCATACTGTTATATCATTCCCCATAGCATGTCTCTGCTCACCCCCATACTGTGTGTTATATAATTCCCCATAGCATGTCTATGCTCACCCCCATACTGTGTTATATCATTCCCCATAGCATGTATCTGCTCACCCCCATACTGTGTGTTATATCATTTCCCATAGCATGTCTCTGCTCACCCCCATACAGTGTGTTATATCATTCCCCATAGCATGTCTGCTCACCCCCATACTGTGTTATATCATTCCCCATAGCATGTCTCTGCTCACCCCCATACTGTGTTATATCATTCCCCATAGCATGTATCTGCTCACCCCCATACTGTGTGTTATATCATTCCCCATAGCATGTCTCTGCTCACCCCCATACTGTGTGTTATATCATTCCCCATAGCATGTCTGCTCACCCCCATACTGTGTTATATCATTCCCCATAGCATGTCTCTGCTCACCCCCATACTGTGTTATATCATTCCCCATAGCATGTCTCTGCTCACCTCCATACTGTTATATCATTCCCTATAGCATGTCTCTGCTCACCCCCATACTGTGTTTATATCATTCCCCATAGCATGTCTCTGCTCACCTCCATACTGTTATATCATTCCCTATAGCATGTCTATGCTCACTCCCATACTGTGTTATATCATTCCCCATAGCATGTATCTGCTCACCCCCATACTGTGTGTTATATCATTCCCCATAGCATGTATCTGCTCACCCCCATACTGTGTGTTATATCATTCCCCATAGCATGTCTCTACTCACCCCCATACTGTGTGTTATATCATTCCCCATAGCATGTCTCTGCTCACCCCCATACTGTGTTATATCATTCCCCATAGCATGCCTCTGCTCACCCCCATACTGTGTTATATCATTCCCCATAGCATGTCTCTGCTCACCCCCATACTGTGTTATATCATTCCCCATAGCATGTCTCTACTCACCCCATACTGTGTTATATCATTCCCCATAGCATGTCTCTGCTCACCTCTATACTGTGTTATATCATTCCCCATAGCATGTCTCTGCTCACCCTCATACTGTGTTATATCATTTTCCATAGTATGTCTCTGCTCACCCCCATACTGTGTTATATCATTCCCCATAGCATGTCTCTGCTCACCTCCATACTGTGTTATATAATTCCCCATAGCATGTCTCTGCTCACCCCCATACTGTGTTATATCATTCCCCATAGCATGTCTCTGCTCACCCCCATACTGTGTTATATCATTCCCCATAGCATGTCTCTGCTCACCCCCATACTGTGTGTTATATCATTCCCCATAGCATGTCTCTGCTCACCCCCATACTGGGTTATATCATTCCCCATAGCATGTCTCTGCTCACCCTCATACTGTGTTATATCATTCCCCATAGCATGTCTCTGCTCACCCCCATACTGTGTTATATCATTCCCCATAGCATGTCTCTGCTCACCCCCATACTGTTATATCATTCCCCATAGCATGTCTCTGCTCACCCCATACTGTGTTATATCATTCCCCATAGCATGTCTCTGCTCACCCCATACTGTGTTATATCATTCCCCATAGCATGTCTCTGCTCACCCCCATAGTGTGTTATATCATTCCCCATAGCATGTCTCTGCTCACCCTCATACTGTGTTATATCATTCCCCATAGCATGTCTCTGCTCACCCCCATACTGTGTTATATCATTCCCCATAGCATGTCTTTGCTCACCCCCATACTCTTATATCATTCCCCATAGCATGTCTCTGCTCACCCCATACTGTGTTATATCATTCCCCATAGCATGTCTCTGCTCACCCCCATACTGTGTTATATCATTCCCCATAGCATGTCTCTGCTCACCCGATATACTGTGTTATATCATTCCCCATAGCATGTCTCTGCTCACCCCCATACTGTGTTATATCATTCCCCATAGCATGTCTCTGCTCACCCCCATACTGTGTTATATCATTCCCCATAGCATGTCTCTGCTCACCCTCATACTGTGTTATATCATTCCCCATAGCATGTCTCTGCTCACCCCCATACTGGGTTATATCATTCCCCATAGCATGTCTCTGCTCCCCCTCATACTGTGTTATATCATTCCCCATAGCATGTCTCTGCTCACCCCTATACTGTGTTATATCATTCCCCATAGCATGTCTCTGCTCACCCCATACTGTGTTATATCATTCCCCATAGCATGTCTCTGCTCACTACCATACTGTTATATCATTCCCCATAGCATGTCTCTGCTCACCCCCATACTGTGTTATATCATTCCCCATAGCATGTCTCTGCTCACCTCCATACTGTGTTATATCATTCCCCATAGCATGTCTCTGCTCACCTCCATACTGTGTTATATCATTCCCCATAGCATGTCTCTGCTCACCTCCATACTGTGTTATATCATTCCCCATAGCATGTCTCTGCTCACCCCCATACTGTTATATCATTCCCCATAGCATGTCTCTGCTCACCCCCATACTGTGTTATATCATTCCCCATAGCATGTCTCTGCTCACCCCCATACTGTGTGTTATATCATTCCCCATAGCATGTCTCTGCTCACCCCCATACTGTTATATCATTCCCCATAGCATGTCTCTGCTCACCCCCTACTGTGTTATATCATTCCCCATAGCATGTCTCTGTTCACCCCCATACTGTATTATATCATTCCCCATAGCATGTCTCTGCTCACCCCCATACTGTGTTATATCATTCCCCATAGCATGTCTCTGCTCACCCCCATACTGTGTTATATCATTCCCCATAGCATGTCTCTGCTCACTACCATACTGTTATATCATTCCCCATAGCATGTCTCTGCTCACCCCCATACTGTGTTATATCATTCCCCATAGCATGTCTCTGCTCACCCCTATACTGTGTTATATCATTCCCCATAGCATGTCTCTGCTCACCCCCATACTATGTTATATCATTCCCCATAGCATGTCTCTGCTCACCCCCATACTGTGTTATATCATTCCCCATAGCATGTCTCTGCTCACCCCCATACTATGTTATATCATTCCCCATAGCATGTCTCTGCTCACCCCCATACTATGTTATATCATTCCCCATAGCATGTCTCTGCTCACCCCCATACTGTGTTATATCATTCCCCATAGCATGTCTCTGCTCACCCCCATACTGTGTTATATCATTCCCCATAGCATGTCTCTGCTCACCCCCATACTGTGTGTTATATCATTCCCCATAGCATGTCTCTGCTCACCCCCATACTGGGTTATATCATTCCCCATAGCATGTCTCTGCTCACCCTCATACTGTGTTATATCATTCCCCATAGCATGTCTCTGCTCACCCTCATACTGTGTTATATCATTCCCCATAGCATGTCTCTGCTCACCCCCATACTGTGTTATATCATTCCCCATAGCATGTCTCTGCTCACCCCCATACTGTTATATCATTCCCCATAGCATGCCTCTGCTCACCCCATACTGTGTTATATCATTCCCCATAGCATGTCTCTGCTCACCCCCATAGTGTGTTATATCATTCCCCATAGCAAGTCTCTGCTCACCCTCATACTGTGTTATATCATTCCCCATAGCATGTCTCTGCTCACCCCCATACTGTTATATCATTCCCCATAGCGCATGTATCTGCTCACCCCATACTGTGTTATATCATTCCCCATAGCATGTCTCTGCTCACCCCCATACTGTGTTATATCATTCCCCATAGCATGTCTCTGCTCACCCCCATACTGTGTTATATCATTCCCCATAGCATGTCTCTGCTCACCCGATATACTGTGTTATATCATTCCCCATAGCATGTCTCTGCTCACCCCCATACTGTGTTATTTCATTCCCCATAGCATGTCTCTGCTCACCCCCATACTGTGTTATATCATTCCCCATAGCATGTCTCTGCTCACCCTCATACTGTGTTATATCATTCCCCATAGCATGTCTCTGCTCACCCCCATACTGGGTTATATCATTCCCCATAGCATGTCTCTGCTCACCCTCATACTGTTATATCATTCCCCATAGCATGTCTCTGCTCACTACCATACTGTGTTATATCATTCCCCATAGCATGTCTCTGCTCACCCCATACTGTGTTATATCATTCCCCATAGCATGTCTCTGCTCACCTCCATACTGTGTTATATCATTTCCCATAGCATGTCTCTGCTCACCCCCATACTGTGTTATATCATTCCCCATAGCATGTCTCTGATCACCTCCATACTGTGTTATATCATTCCCCATAGCATGTCTCTGCTCACCCCCATACTGTTATATCATTCCCCATAGCATGTCTCTGCTCACCCCCATACTGTGTTATATCATTCCCCATAGCATGTCTCTGCTCACCCCCATACTGTGTGTTATATCATTCCCCATAGCATGTCTCTGCTCACCCCCATACTGTTATATCATTCCCCATAGCATGTCTCTGCTCACCCCCTACTGTGTTATATCATTCCCCATAGCATGTCTCTGTTCACCCCCATACTGTATTATATCATTCCCCATAGCATGTCTCTGCTCACCCCCATACTGTGTTATATCATTCCCCATAGCATGTCTCTGCTCACCCCCATACTGTGTTATATCATTCCCCATAGCATGTCTCTGCTCACTACCATACTGTTATATCATTCCCCATAGCATGTCTCTGCTCACCCCCATACTGTGTTATATCATTCCCCATAGCATGTCTCTGCTCACCCCTATACTGTGTTATATCATTCCCCATAGCATGTCTCTGCTCACCCCCTACTGTGTTATATCATTCCCCATAGCATGTCTCTGCTCACCCCCATACTATGTTATATCATTCCCCATAGCATGTCTCTTCTCACCCCCATACTGTGTTATATCATTCCCCATAGCATGTCTCTGCTCACCCCTATACTGTGTTATATCATTCCCCATAGCATGTCTCTACTCACCCCTATACTGTGTTATACCATTCCCCATAGCATGTCTCTACTCACCCCATACTGTGTTATATCATTCCTCATAGCATGTCTCTACTCACCCCATACTGTGTTATATCATTCCCCAAAGCATGTCTCTGCTCACCCCCATACTGTGTTATATCATTCCCCAAAGCATGTCTCTGCTCACCCCCATACTGTGTTATATCATTCCCCATAGCATGTCTCTGCTCACCCCCATACTGTGTTATATCATTCCCCATAGCGTGTCTCTGCTCACCCCCATACTGTGTTATATCATTGCCCATAGCGTGTCTCTGTTCACCCCCATACTGTGTTATATCATTCCCCATAGCATGTCTCTGCTCACCTCCATACTGTGTTATATCATTCCCCATAGCATGTCTCTACTCACCCCATACTGTGTTATATCATTCCCCATAGCATGTCTCTGCTCACCCCCATACTATGTTATATCATTCCCCATAGCATGTCTCTGCTCACCCCCATACTATGTTATATCATTCCCCATAGCATGTCTCTGCTCACCCCCATACTGTGTTATATCATTCCCCATAGCGTGTCTCTGCTCACTCCCTATACTGTGTTATATCATTCCCCATAGCATGTCTCTGCTCACCCCCTACTGTGTTATATCATTCCCCATAGCATGTCTCTGCTCACTACCATACTGTGTTATATCATTCCCCATAGCATGTCTCTGCTCACTACCATACTGTTATATCATTCCCAATAGCATGTCTCTGCTCACCCCCATACTGTTATATCATTCCCCATAGCATGTCTCTGCTCACCCCCATACTGTGTTATATCATTCCCCATAGCATGTCTCTGCTCACCCCTATACTGTGTTATATCATTCCCCATAGCATGTCTCTGCTCACCCCTATACTGTGTTATATCATTCCCCATAGCATGTCTCTGCTCACCCCATACTGTGTTATATCATTCCCCATAGCATGTCTCTGCTCACCCCCATACTGTGTTATATCATTCCCCATAGCATGTCTCTGCTCACCCGATATACTGTGTTATATCATTCCCCATAGCATGTCTCTGCTCACCCCCATACTGTATTATATCATTCCCCATAGCATGTCTCTGCTCACCCCCATACTGTGTTATATCATTCCCCATAGCATGTCTCTGCTCACCCCCATACTGTGTTATATCATTCCCCATAGCATGTGTCTGCTCACCCCTATACTGTGTGTTATATCATTCCCCATAGCATGTCTCTGCTCACCCCCATACTGTGTTATATCATTCCCCATAGCATGTCTCTGCTCACTACCATACTGTTATATCATTCCCCATAGCATGTCTCTGCTCACCCCCATACTGTGTGTTATATCATTCCCCATAGCATGTCTCTGCTCACCCCCATACTGTGTTATATCATTCCCCATAGCATGTGTCTGCTCACCCCTATACTGTGTTATATCATTCCCCATAGCATGTCTCTGCTCACCCCCATACTATGTTATATCATTCCCCATAGCATGTCTCTGCTCACCCCCATACTGTGTGTTATATCATTCCCCATAGCATGTCTCTGCTCACTACCATACTGTTATATCATTCCCCATAGCATGTCTCTGCTCACCCCCATACTGTGTTATATCATTCCCCATAGCATGTCTCTGCTCACCCCTATACTGTGTTATATCATTCCCCATAGCATGTCTCTGCTCACCCCCATACTATGTTATATCATTCCCCATAGCATGTCTCTGCTCACCCCCATACTGTGTGTTATATCATTCCCCATAGCATATCTCTGCTCACCCCCATACTGTGTTATATCATTCCCCATAGCATGTCTCTGCTCACCCCCATACTGTGTTATATCATTCCCCATAGCATGTCTCTGCTCACCCCCATACTGTGTTATATCATTCCCCATAGCATGTCTCTACTCACCCCATACTGTGTTATATCATTCCCCATAGCATGTCTCTGCTCACCCCCTACTGTGTTATATCATTCCCCATAGCATGTCTCTGCTCACCCCATACTGTGTTATATCATTCCCCATAGCATGTCTCTGCTCACCCCATACTGTGTTATATCATTCCCCATAGCATGTCTCTGCTCACCCCTATACTGTGTTATATCATTCCCCATAGCATGTCTCTGCTCACTACCATACTGTTATATCATTCCCCATAGCATGTCTCTGCTCACCCCCATACTGTTATATCATTCCCCATAGCATGTCTCTGCTCACCCCCATACTGTGTTATATCATTCCCCATAGCATGTCTCTGCTCACCCCTATACTGTGTTATATCATTCCCCATAGCATGTCTCTGCTCACCCCTATACTGTGTTATATCATTCCCCATAGCATGTCTCTGCTCACCCTCATACTGTGTTATATCATTTTCCATAGTATGTCTCTGCTCACCCCCATACTGTGTTATATCATTCCCCATAGCATGTCTCTGCTCACCTCCATACTGTGTTATATCATTCCCCATAGCATGTCTCTGCTCACCCCCATACTGTGTTATATCATTCCCCATAGCATGTCTTTGCTCACCCCTATACTGTGTTATATCATTCCCCATAGCATGTCTCTGCTCACCCCCATACTGTGGGTTATATCATTCCCCATAGCATGTCTCTGCTCACCCCCATACTGGGTTATATCATTCCCCATAGCATGTCTCTGCTCACCCTCATACTGTGTTATATCATTCCCCATAGCATGTCTCTGCTCACCCCCATACTGTGTTATATCATTCCCCATAGCATGTCTCTGCTCACCCCCATACTGTTATATCATTCCACATAGCATGTCTCTGCTCACCCCATACTGTGTTATATCATTCCCCATAGCATGTGTCTGCTCACCCCCATAGTGTGTTATATCATTCCCCATAGCATGTCTCTGCTCACCCTCATACTGTGTTATATCATTCCCCATAGCATGTCTCTGCTCACCCCCATACTGTTATATCATTCCCCATAGCATGTCTCTGCTCACCCCATACTGTGTTATATCATTCCCCATAGCATGTCTCTGCTCACCCCCATACTGTGTTATATCATTCCCCATAGCATGTCTCTGCTCACCCGATATACTGTGTTATATCATTCCCCATAGCATGTCTCTGCTCACCCCCATACTGTGTTATATCATTCCCCATAGCATGTCTCTGCTCACCCCCATACTGTGTTATATCATTCCCCATAGCATGTCTCTGCTCACCCTCATACTGTGTTATATCATTCCCCATAGCATGTCTCTGCTCACCCCCATACTGGGTTATATCATTCCCCATAGCATGTCTCTGCTCACCCTCATACTGTGTTATATCATTCCCCATAGCATGTCTCTGCTCACTACCATACTGTGTTATATCATTCCCCATAGCATGTCTCTGCTCACTACCATACTGTGTTATATCATTCCCCATAGCATGTCTCTGCTCACCCCTATACTGTGTTATATCATTCCCCATAGCATGTCTCTGCTCAACCCCATACTGTGTTATATCATTCCCCATAGCATGTCTCTGCTCACCTCCATACTGTGTTATATCATTCCCCATAGCATGTCTCTGCTCACCCCCATACTGTGTTATATCATTCCCCATAGCATGTCTCTGCTCACCTCCATACTGTGTTATATCATTCCCCATAGCATGTCTCTGCTCACCTCCATACTGTGTTATATCATTCCCCATAGCATGTCTCTGCTCACCTCCATACTGTGTTATATCATTCCCCATAGCATGTCTCTGTTCACCCCCATACTGTATTATATCATTCCCCATAGCATGTCTCTGCTCACCCCCATACTGTGTTATATCATTCCCCATAGCATGTCTCTGCTCACCCCCATACTGTGTTATATCATTCCCCATAGCATGTCTCTGCTCACTACCATACTGTTATATCATTCCCCATAGCATGTCTCTGCTCACCCCCATACTGTGTTATATCATTCCCCATAGCATGTCTCTGCTCACCCCATACTGTGTTATATCATTCCCCATAGCATGTCTCTGCTCACCCCTATACTGTGTTATATCATTCCCCATAGCATGTCTCTGCTCACCCCCTACTGTGTTATATCATTCCCCATAGCATGTCTCTTCTCACCCCCATACTGTGTTATATCATTCCCCATAGCATGTCTCTGCTCACCCCTATACTGTGTTATATCATTCCCCATAGCATTTCTCTACTCACCCCTATACTGTGTTATACCATTCCCCATAGCATGTCTCTACTCACCCCATACTGTGTTATATCATTCCTCATAGCATGTCTCTACTCACCCCATACTGTGTTATATCATTCCCCAAAGCATATCTCTGCTCACCCCCATACTGTGTTATATCATTCCCCAAAGCATGTCTCTGCTCACCCCCATACTGTGTTATATCATTCCCCATAGCATGTCTCTGCTCACCCCCATACTGTGTTATATCATTCCCCATAGCGTGTCTCTGCTCACCCCCATACTGTGTTATATCATTCCCCATAGCGTGTCTCTGTTCACCCCCATACTGTGTTATATCATTCCCCATAGCATGTCTCTGCTCACCTCCATACTGTGTTATATCATTCCCCATAGCATGTCTCTGCTCACCCCCATACTATGTTATATCATTCCCCATAGCATGTCTCTGCTCACCCCCATACTATGTTATATCATTCCCCATAGCATGTCTCTGCTCACCCCCATACTGTGTTATATCATTCCCCATAGCGTGTCTCTGCTCACTCCCTATACTGTGTTATATCATTCCCCATAGCGTGACTCTGCTCACCCCTATACTGTGTTATATCATTCCCCATAGCATGTCTCTGCTCACCCCCTACTGTGTTATATCATTCCCCATAGCATGTCTCTGCTCACTACCATACTGTGTTATATCATTCCCCATAGCATGTCTCTGCTCACTACCATACTGTTATATCATTCCCCATAGCATGTCTCTGCTCACCCCCATACTGTTATATCATTCCCCATAGCATGTCTCTGCTCACCTCCATACTGTGTTATATCATTCCCCATAGCATGTCTCTGCTCACCCCTATACTGTGTTATATCATTCCCCATAGCATGTCTCTGCTCACCCCTATACTGTGTTATATCATTCCCCATAGCATGTCTCTGCTCACCCCATACTGTGTTATATCATTCCCCATAGCATGTCTCTGCTCACCCCCATACTGTATTATATCATTCCCCATAGCATGTCTCTGCTCACCCGATATACTGTGTTATATCATTCCCCATAGCATGTCTCTGCTCACCCCCATACTGTGTTATATCATTCCCCATAGCATGTCTCTGCTCACCCCCATACTGTGTTATATCATTCCCCATAGCGTGTCTCTGCTCACCCCCATGCTGTTATATCATTCCCCATAGCATGTCTCTGCTCCCCCCCATACTGTGTTATGTCATTCCCCATAGCATGTCTCTGCTCACCTCCATACTGTGTTATATCATTCCCCATTGCATGTCTTTGCTCACCCCCATACTGTGATATATCATTCCCCATAGCATGTCTCTGCTCACCCCATACTGTGTTATATCATTCCCCATAGCATGTCTCTGCTCACCCCCATACTGTTATATCATTCCCCATTGCATATCTCTGCTCACCCTCATACTGTTATATCATGCCCCATAGCATGTCTCTACTCACCCCTATACTGTGTTATACCATTCCCCATAACATGTCTCTGCTCTTCCCCATACTGTGTTATATCATTCCTCATAGCATGTCTCTACTCACCCCATACTGTGTTATATCATTCCCCATAGCATGTCTCTGCTCACCCCCATACTATGTTATATCATTCCCCAAAGCATGTCTCTGCTCACCCCCATACTGTGTTATATCATTCCCCATAGCATGTCTCTACTCACCCCATACTGTGTTATATCATTCCCCATAGCATGTCTTTGCTCACCCCCATACTATGTTATATCATTCCCCATAGCATGTCTCTGCTCACCCCCATACTATGTTATATCATTCCCCATAGCATGTCTCTGCTCACCCCCATACTGTGTTATATCATTCCCCATAGCATGTCTCTGCTCACCCCCATACTGTGTGTTATATCATTCCCCATAGCATGTCTCTGCTCACCCCCATACAGTGTATTATATCATTCCCCATAGCATGTCTGCTCACCCCCATACTGGGTTATATCATTCCCCATAGCATGTCTCTGCTCACCCCCATACTGTGTTATATCATTCCCCATAGCATGTCTCTGCTCACCCTCATACTGTGTTATATCATTCCCCATAGCATGTCTCTGCTCACTACCATACTGTGTTATATCATTCCCCATAGCATGTCTCTGCTCACTACCATACTGTTATATCATTCCTCATAGCATGTCTCTACTCACCCCATACTGTGTTATATCATTCCCCATAGCATGTCTCTGCTCACCCCCATACTATGTTATATCATTCCCCAAAGCATGTCTCTGCTCACCCCCATACTGTGTTATATCATTCCCCATAGCATGTCTCTACTCACCCCATACTGTGTTATATCATTCCCCATAGCATGTCTTTGCTCACCCCCATACTATGTTATATCATTCCCCATAGCATGTCTCTGCTCACCCCCATACTATGTTATATCATTCCCCATAGCATGTCTCTGCTCACCCCCATACTGTGTTATATCATTCCCCATAGCATGTCTCTGCTCACTACCATACTGTGTTATATCATTCCCCATAGCATGTCTCTGCTCACTACCATACTGTTATATCATTCCCCATAGCATGTCTCTGCTCACCCCCATACTGTTATATCATTCCCCATAGCATGTCTCTGCTCACCCCCATACTGTGTTATATCATTCCCCATAGCATGTCTCTACTCACCCCATACTGTGTTATATCATTCCCCATAGCATGTCTCTGCTCACCCCCATACTGTGTTATATCATTCCCCATAGCATGTCTCTGCTCACCCCCATACTGTGTTATATCATTCCCCATAGCATGTCTCTGCTCACCCCCATACTGTGTTATATCATTCCCCATAGCATGTCTCTGCTCACCCCCATTCTGTGTTATATCATTCCCCATAGCATGTCTCTGCTCACCTCTATACTGTGTTATATCATTCCCCATAGCATGTCTCTGCTCACCCCCATACTGTGTTATATAATTCCCCATAGCATGTCTCTGCTCACCCCATACTGTGTTATATCATTCCCCATAGCATATCACTGCTCACCCCATACTGTGTTATATCATTCCCCATAGCATATCACTGCTCATCCCATACTGTGTTATATCATTCCCCATAGCATGTCTCTGCTCACCCCCATACTGTGTGTTATATCATTCCCCATAGCATGTATCTGCTCACCCCCATACTGTGTGTTATATCATTCCCCATAGCATGTCTCTGCTCACCCCATACTGTGTTATATCATTCCCCATAGCATGTCTCTGCTCACCCCCATACTGTGTTATATCATTCCCCATAGCATGTATCTGCTCACCCCCATACTGTGTGTTATATCATTCCCCATAGCATGTCTCCCCTTATACTGATTTAATCATCTTAATTAGGAAATGTGTTTTGTATTCCTATGTCTTAACAACCGAAAGCTGGGTACACACTAATAGGTACATTGCCCATTCTATTCAACAGGCGATATATCTAGTGCATCACTGGGTGACATCGTTCACAGACATTTCCTTTGTGTTGTGCAGCACAGCAGATGGACGATGCATTTTTCAGATATATATCGGCCATCTGCTTGTGTGTATGGGTAATCCATAAGCATCCACAGGAGAAAGTTCTGGAAACACAGGAGACACTGAGACTAGAACGATCCTCAGGAAGGAGCACAGATGTTCAGGCAATGAGTATTTCCTAGGCCTGGAAATATATAAGGAGTGATAACAGGTAATTGGTCAGGCTGAACAGGTGAGCGGTAATCACTGGGATAGTCTGTTGGTGGTTTTAGACACAGCAATGAATGAATGTTTAACCCTGTATGGGCTGCTAGGACCACGACTCATGGACATACCTTTGGGTGTTTTTTTATATGTTTTTATAGACATTTCCAAAATAAACAATTTCACTATTAGAGAATCTTTTGTTTTCCCTTTTGCCTGTGTATATTTGGGTGGGAACCCATGTCCACAAGGGGACAAGAGAGAACCAAAAACAGACCGTGCACTGAAGGAAACGTGAAAGATAGAATGCTGGATTTTTGTATTTGAGGATAATATCAAATTAATAATGAAATAAACACTGCAACACCTTTTTACTTTATTACTTAGGGTTAGGCACCCCCCCGGGAGGGTTAGGCTAGGGGGATGGTTAGGGATAGGCACCCCCCCGGGAGTTAGGGTGTGGGGAGGAAGGGTTAGGTTTAAGCACTTACGGGAGAAGGATAGGGTTTGGCACCCCTACTTAACCCATCAGATAAACTTGACAAGGTAGATAAACTTAGTAGGGCAGATCACAGAAGCTCACATGAACACACCTCCAGCATATGAACGCAACTCCAGTAACATTGGTGAATGGCAGAACAATTATAGACCCAGCAATGAGTGCTGGGATCAGGCAGACTTGAATAGGCAGCTGTCAGGTGTAGTCCATGCTGGTAATGAATAATAAATTATCTGACACCTGGCCTCAGCACAGAATCATAACAGCACCACCTCTGGTCACATCCATAACTGCAGCTCACATATCGGGAGCCCTGGGAACCTCGGGTGGTGAGGAAAAATAACAGATGGGGAACAGCAAAACAGAACAGAGTTCTAACATAGACACCTTTTTTTTAGCACTTGTTTTTAACTAATGTACCTTTATTACATACTGTGCGGCTTCACATACATCCCAGCGCTGAATATATTTATTTTCTAAACATTAACTAAATGAGCCAAGTGAAGCAAACATCAACCTCCAATTAGATTTATCCTGAAGATGATCAGTCCAGGCAGTTGGGAAAGTCAAACGAGTAAGCCTAGAGGACTCCAACCGGTCACTCAATTAAGGTTGTCCTGGGTGTTCCACCTCTCTTCCTATAGAGCAGTGGTTCCCAAATTCGGTCCTCAGGAACCCACACAGTTCACGTTGTCCAAAGGTGTATTCATTACTCACTGACACATTTTAAAAGATCCACAGGTGGAGCTAATTATTTCACTTGTGATTCTGTGAGGAGATCTGGAAAACATGCACTGTTTGGGACTTTGAGGACTGAGTTTGAGAACCTGTGCTTTAGAACATTTTAAGCTCAACCACGTTCAGCAAAGTCTCTCATAAAATTACTTTAATCTTCGGTGAACTAGGTGGGGTGTGACGTAGCCCAGCAAGATTTAAGCTCCTAGACATCGATAAAAATGACTGCATGCAAGTGGCCATTTTGTGTAGCTAGAGTCGCGATGTTGCCAGTTTGTGTAGTGATGGCGGTTTAGTGTGGTGAGCGCAATCGCGGTGAGTGCACATGCACTCGCCACCTGCCTTGATGTCAGCCAAGAGTGTTCTAATTAACACTGAGTTGATTAAGTTTATTTTAATTATTTCTAATTGTTCCTAAGTTTAGTTTTTACTAACGATTGTGATTCAAACCTGTTCCCAAAATCTTTTTCAAAAAAGTTGTTACTAGAAGCCTTATAAGATTAAAATATGAGTTTATTCCCTTATTATTTTGTTTTATTTTTATACTTTAAGGGACAAGAATGGATATTATGACAGCCAGAATTACCATCGTACTAAATTAGTATGCTTACGGTGAAGTATAGCATGGGGTATGAGATCCCCCACATGGGTCGCCATGTTGCTTTTTTCCACCTGGTTCATGGAAGGTTCATGGAAGGCTCATCTCACCACACATAGGTCATCCCTATAGTATAAGAAAAATATCCAGTACAAATTTCTACTTCAGACCCAGCATCCATCTGTAATAGCCAGGATGGGTGTAATTTCCAAAGTCCCGGTCCATGAGGGCTAGCTAAATCCAAGTCTAAAATAAGTAAGGAATAATCTGAAATACCTCTGGTTTAATATATTCGACCAAAGATATTTTGGAAGCAATCTGCAAAAGACCAGAGCCAGGTCAATCCTCAAAAAGGAGTGATAGGTATGTGAGATACCAAAAAATTGGCCTACACCAGGACGTATTACTCACCAAGCATCAACACAGCCAAGACCTGTCACAAAATGTGTAAATCTACCTCTTCCCTGCAGAGGAGAGGCAGAGGATTCATGCCACCTATACATGGTAGGGTCTAAGATTATTAAAGTCTCCTAAACCTAGCACAGAAGTAGTAGGGGATTGCATGACCAACTCAACAGCTCTCTTCAATACATCAACAAGAGAACAGAAGAAAGGTTCCTTATGGGCGCTAAGAAATTATCATGGTGAGGCTCATATCACTCGCTACCACTTGGAGGAGCTGACCCTCCTATCTTATATATTGTACACAGAAAAAAGGTGAAGTTTGTGGAGCGCTGATTTAACATCCCCTTGTTTTCTCTTCAATACATCATGAGATAACGGTGGGGGACATAAGAGCCAGGATAAAGAGGGAGTCAAATGTATTCTGCAGACAAAGAAAAACATACTTCCCCTG
The DNA here is from genome assembly GCA_031769625.1 of Taudactylus pleione. Classification (NCBI taxonomy): domain Eukaryota; kingdom Metazoa; phylum Chordata; class Amphibia; order Anura; family Myobatrachidae; genus Taudactylus; species Taudactylus pleione. The sequence continues at coordinate 102,713 of JAUIMM010000284.1, forward strand.
GCTGTTTTCAAAAAGAGTTCAATAAAAAATGTACAGAAACTCCCAAAAAACTCCCTTAGGGGAGGAGATGTGAGAGGCATGAAACGCACAGGCAATCCATGAATTTTTGAGGAAAAGTAGTTTACCGCCACTGAAATAGACAAGTACTGTCAGGACCATATTGTTTGAGCTGGTTACTGACTAGAAAGAGCGCTAGAGTTTGTCGTTGATAACGCTGAAAATTCTGGATTACTTAAAAACCTTACTTGTATTAGTGAGCACTGAAATAATTCCACACAAATACAGATTGTAAAATAAATGACAATGCTTTTACTTAAAGACAGCTTAATCATACATTAATTTTGCCAATGCAGAGTTACAACAAAAAACATAGGTTATACCAACAGCAGTAGGGAATACTTCTAAAATAAATTTGTGACACTCTGTACAGAATAGCACGACAGCAGTCAATCAATACCTCATACATACATAACGGCAACGGCATCCCCGACCCTCGTTCTGCGCTCTCTCCTCTGTTCTTCGACTGCTCCCCCCTCCCCAGCTCATATTTATACCTTATTTTTGTTTATAAATTAAATTAGTCCAATCAATATTTGTATGTAACTTAAGGCCCCCATACACGGGGCGATAAATCAGGTGATCCGACTGATTGGTGCGATTTGCCTGCTATATTGCACCGTGTATGGCCCCGATGTCAGGCCGAGCACGCTCACGTGGGGTCGTACATCGCACCCCCTGAACTTTCTGTATGACAAAGATCAGGGGATGCGATGTGCGATCCCATGTATGGCTATGCGAGTTAGGGAGGAGGGAGCCGGCATATCAGGTGGTCGTCCACCGGATCGCACCGTCTGTGTGGAACGTCCGATATGTTGGACGACGGATCACTTATCACCTCGCATGGTGCCATCGCACCGTGTATGGGGGCCTTAAATCTTTGGGCCTGATTCAGACCCCCTCGTAAGGGCTGGTCGCTCGCAGGTAATGTTGACGTTTTTTATTAATCCTGCCGCTCGCAAAGCTGTGGGAGCCCACCCACAGCTTGTGCGAGCAGCAAGGAACCCATCGCGATAATGGCCTTGCGACGAGACTCTGTGGTAGGGTTTGAGCTTCCGCAAGGCCGAGTGGACTTCTTGCTCTAATAGAGCAGGAAGTCCACTACTGACATCAGTTGTGATGTCAGTAGGTCCTCCCTCAAATGCCAGGTGTTCCTAAGGGAACACCTGCATTTGGCCAACCACCCCCCTACACGCCTACAAAACAGGGCGAGCTGTCGCTCACTTTCGACAGCCGCCCCATCTTGTAGCGAGCCCCGTAGCAACTGAACTTCAGTCACTCGACAGAGCTCGCGAATGTGCACGCCGGACGTGGCGTAGATCACAAACATCAAGCCACTTGCGAGCGGCTCTGAATCAGGTCCTTTATTAGCTATCTCTGCCTTAGACATAAAATTGACATAATTCCGCGTTATGTTTTTGTTCTCATGTAGGAATCTGACATGGTCGCCCATTTATCCTTCATCTCTGCTTATTGCAGGTAATGCTATCTCAGCTCATTTGTTATATAAAATGTGAGACTTGCTGCTGTCAGCTGTTCTGTGTGTGTTATACCTTATACATTTTAAACCTATAATTCTTATTGCTAAAACAATATATATATATATCCCCTGCAGAAGGATTACCTAAAATATGGGGTGTTCATCTTACTTGTCCTTATTTTAGCTGTTATATGAGTATAGATATCATGTGTTTATGATGGTGCATTCTTGAGATATCTCATATCTTTATATCTGTATGTCTTAGTGGTTAGTAAATCCCACCCAACCTGGATGTTGATTCCAGTTATGTGTATATGATTTTCCAAGCTTCCAGCTATCACTGATACATCAATGTTATCTCATAAACCATCTGAAATATGACTGATCTTTGATCTGGCTGTATCTCATCACACCTGAATGTCAGCCTGGTTACTCTTTGTATTACATCCCCTACAGCGCTGGCTTCCTCTAGCTGCAAACACAAAGGGCTGAGCAATCTACATGTCCTGGTGACAATGGTACCATTACTGAATGAGCCTACAGATGGGCCATAAGCTAGATGAATCTGTTTAGTATTTCCTGACTTCGGTATCAGGCTAGTGGGAACTGGGCATGTCCCTTAGTTTCATCACCTGGGCTATTCTGACAGACTTTAAACAAAAGGCCTTCTAGCCCTGTACACTTCAAAGAATACTCATCATGGGAGTCCTATGTAATGAGCATCTTATTGGTCAGTCAGGGGCCAGAGTTTAACAAACTATTACGAAACAAACTCAAAATCATACAAAATCTATAATTCTTCACAAGCCTATACATATCTGCACAGCTAATCACACCTGCAGAGACATAAAACACTATTCTCTACACACGTGTTAGTACATCATGTAACATGCTATTAGCTAAGATATAAAACTAAATGGCTGCCGCATCAGACACACACCTGCATATATTTAGAGAGGAAAGGGAAGGCCTTATCCTCTCTGGGCCTGGGGCCATTCAACAAGTGTGGTCTACTGCAACTTGCACAACTATATATACAGTCAGGTGCATAAATATTGGGACATTGACAGAATATTCATATTTTGGCCTCTAGTCACCACCACAATGGCTTTGAAATGAAACAAACAAGATGAGATTTAACTGCAGACTTTCAGATTTAATTTGAGGGTAATTACATCCAAATCAGGTGAACGGTGTAGGAATAAGAACGGTTTCTATATGTACCTCCCACTTGTTAAGGGGTCAAAAGTAATGGGACTATCAACTCAAAAGCTATTTCATGGACAGGTGTGGGCTATTACCTCGTTATTTCATTATCAATTAAGCAGGTAAAAGGTCTGGAGTTGATTCTAGGAGTGACATTTGCATTTGGAATCAGTTGCTGTCGACTCTCAATATGAGATCCAAAGAGCTGTCACTATCAGTGAAGCAAGCCATCATTAGGCTTAAAGATCAAAACAAACCCATCAGAGAGATAGCAAAAACATTAGGTGTGGCCAAATCAACTGTTTGGAACATTCTTAAAAAGAAAGAACGCACCGGAGAGCTCAGCAACACCAAAAGACCCTGAAGACCACGGAAAACAACTGTGGTGGATGACAGAAGAATTATTTCCCTGGTGAAGAAAAACCCCTTCACAATAGTTGGCCAAATCAAGAACACTCTCCAGGAGGTAGGTGTATATGTGTCAAAGTCAACAATCAAGAGAAGACTTCACAAGAGTGAATATAGAGGGTTCACCACAAGATGTAAACCATTGGTGAGCCTCAAAAACAGGAAGACCAGATTAGAGTTTGCCAAACAACATCTAAAAAAGCCATTACAGTTCTGGAACAACATCCTATGGACAGATGAGACAAAGATCAAGTTGTACCAGAGTGATGGGAAGAGAAGAGTACGGAGAAGGAAAGGAACTGCTCATGATCCAAAACATACCACCTCATCAGTGAAACATGGTGGTGGTAGTGTCATGGAGTGGGCATGTATGGCTGCCAATGGAACTGGTTCCCTTGTATTTATTGATGATGTGACTGCTGACAAAAGCAGCAGATTGAATTCTGAAGTGTTTCTGGCAATACTATATGCTCATATTCAGTCAAATGCTTCAGAACTCATTGGACGGCACTTCAGAGTGCAGATGGACAATGACCCGAAGCATACTGCAAAAGCAACCAAAGAGTTTTTTAAGGCTAAAAAGTGGAATGTTATGCAATGGCCAAGTCAATCCCCAGACCTGAATCCGATTGAGCATGCATTTCACTTCATGAAGACAAAACTGAAGGGAAAATGCCCCAAGAACAAGCAGGAACTGAAAACATTAGCAGTAGAGGCCTGGCAGAGCATCACCAGGGATGAAACCCAGCGTCTGGTGATGTCTATGCGTTCCAGACTTCAGGCTGTAATTGCCTGCAAAGGATTTGCAACAAAGTATTAAAAAGTGAAAGTTAGATTTAGGATTGTTTAGTTTGTCCCATTACTTTTGGCCGCTTGAAAAGTGGGAGGCACATATAGACACCGTTGTAATCCCTACACCGTTCACCTGATTTGGATGTAATTACCCTCAAATTAAATCTGAAAGTCTGCAGGTAAATCACATCTTGTTTGTTTCATTTCAAAGCCATTGTGGTGGTGACTAGAGGCCAAAATATGAAAATTCTGTAATTGTCCCAATATTTATGCACCTGACTGTATATATGTATATTCTCAGTGATTTTCTATATGCCCTACATTGCAGTGCAGGATAATAAAATAACATAAGCCTGGATATATTTGTGAGTTGCTGAATGAATATAAACGTCCACATATTCCTGTTTTATCATACCCCAAATATTCCAGGTGAGTATCTTAAGAATACCACAAGACCGGCCGGTGTAACAGAGTAATAACATCAGGTGATGGTTACTGGCCCAAACCAAGTAGCGCCCATGGTCACCCCCCGGCTCCCCCCACCCCCGGGAGTATGTGAAGTATAACAAGCACATCTTTCTAATTCAGCTGCAGTGTGGCTGGTTTTCCCCATAGTAAGAGGCACTAGGAGTGCGCTGTACCCGGATATATATTACAGGAGCAGTGTAAATAGGCCCCTTTGTCATGTGAAAATTCATTTTAGTCGCAAGACTACTAATTTATTTGATATGTGACACTTGTATATGAGTCTTTATTCTATGCCAAGGACCATTGTGCTTCATATACAGATTCTGTTGCAAACAGATATACAAGTGTCGCATATCAAATAAATCAGCGCAGTCTCGTGAAGCGGATTGTCACAACCGTTTGCAACTAAGACGGATTTTCGGGTGAAAAGGATGTAAAAAAGACACTCGGCGTAAGCCGCGTAGCACGGGACCTGGAGTCTCAAGCCGCATGCGGTATTTAGGCTAGGTGTAGAAGGACACATCTGTAGAGCCTATGGTGCCTGGAGTAATGCACCCCATGGGTGTATGTGAAGTACGGGCATTTCTTTCTAATTTAGCTGCACCATGGCTGGTTTTCCGCATAGTAGGAGACAGAAGGTAGTGTGTCAATAGGGGTCCACAGGCAAAGTAACTGCAGGTGCAGAAAAAAGCAGCAGCCATTAGTGGGACTCAGCCCCATGGCCAGAGATGGGCCAGCAACTGACAGGGGAGACAGAGGCCCTCACTGACTCCAACAGCTTCCCAGGAGCAGCAACCACATGGCAATAGAGGAACTCTGGTGGTGGAACATGTGGCCCGAGGAACTACCAGGCCGTGACCTGGTAGAAGCACCACAGGACCCAGCTCAACATAAGAGCTACACACTGGACCCACCACCAGGGCCACCATAGACAAGGAGACCAGCATAGACCTCAGACTGTCGAGGCAGAAGCACTAGTATGATGTAATCATAGTTTAGCCGGAGAGGCCACGGACCTGCATCTTACTCTGATGTCACCATGGCCACGCCCTCTTTTGCATATATATTTAATAGAGATGTCACGACCACACACAGGGAACTTCGGAAAGAGGGCTGGAAGTCAAGGTACTAGGGTGTGGAGTGACCACAGATGAGGTGGAGGTAGGTGTGTCTTCCTCCTTAGCTAGATCCGAGTGTTAGTGAGACCTGACCAGAGGCGGAGTATAACCCACTGGTGGTTTTCACCAGTGATCCCTCCAATTGGCAGTGATCCCAAATACGCGCTATAGAGCATATTTTACCTGGTATTGAGGACCAGGGACTCACTTTTTTGAATGGGTAGGTCCCCGGGGACGCGCTCCGCTATGGCCAATCCCTGGCTCTTCCTTAAATGAGTGATTGACTGCAGACAATAAAAAGCAGACAGACCTTTTTGGCGGCAGCAGCAGCATTACAGGGACTGACCTGATGATTGTATTTTTTTCCTGTGGGGGTCAATGTGTTTGTATTTTTTCCTATGAGGGCCAATGTGTTTATATATTGTTTTCCTGTGGGGGCCAATGTGTTATATTTTTTTTTTCCTGTGGGGGCCAATGTGTTATATTTTTTTTTTCCTGTGGGGGCCAATGTGTTTATATACTTTTTTCCTGTAAGGTACAATGTGTTTGTTTTTTTCTTGTGGGGGCCAATGTGTTTATATATTTTTTCCTGTGGGGGCCAATGTGTTTGTATTTATTTCCTGTGGGAGCCAATGTGTTTATATATCTTTTTCCTGTGGGGGTCAATGATTTTGTATTGTTTTCCTGTGGGGGCCAATGTGTTTATATATTTTTTTCCTGTGGGGGACAGTTTATATTTTTTCATCCTAACAGGGCCATATTGTGTGCGTTTCTTCACGTGTTTGTTTTTTTCCTACCAGGGCCAATGTCATCTGCTACATGCTTCATGGGATGTAGCTGCTAAATTGTTAGATTTACAGATAACCTTAATTTAGATGGGACCCAGAAAAGGTCAGGGTAGGACCCCAATGTTTTTAAATAGAGGGGTCCCTGGGACCCACATTTTTTTGGCTCAGCTCGATCACTGAATTGGTATTTTGGCTTTACGGCACCCAGTGGGCAGGTCGCGGCCCTCTGGTCAGGTACCCAGAAACTAGCAATGAGACAAGGTGGCAGGGTAGAGAAAGATAACTACCCACACTGGGAAATAAGTCATAGAGAATACACTGGTGAGACACATAGAGGATGTACTTGAACAATGACTCGTAGAAAGTACACTGGAGGATGGCCCATAAGGGTATCACTGGAGAATGTCTCGTAGAAGATACACTAGAGAATAACTCGTAGAGGATACATTGATACATCAGCATGAGAGATGAACACCAGAAATCAGCATGAGAGATGAACACCAGAAATCAGCATGAGAGCTGAACGAGCACACTGGAGATCCTAAGGCGGAGAAGCACGAGAATATCTGAGCATGGAACCTGGAGCGATGTAAGGGACACAGTCACTGGAGAGTGAACAAAGTTGAACAGGCCCCTTCCTATTACCTGGAGTCCTGCTTTAAACTCCTAGGTAGCTATCCATTGGAGGAGAGTCAGCTGAGAGCTGGCAAGGCTACCACTGGATGAGACCATCAGGAAGATCAGGGGAAGCCGGCGCAATGGTGAGTAGTGGCTGATCCCAGGCCACAACCTGACTAGAGAAGTCAGAATATAAAGTGATGTCAGAAAAATAAAACTACAATTTAGCCTATATAAAAATATCGGCACAAAAGAAACTTTGAAAAAGATCCTTGCAGCATCCTCTTTGCTCAGATAAGAGAGAGCGAGCGCGGTCTTATAAAGACACTAATATACCCAGAATGCAAATGCTTCCAGGGCACCCACATATAGGACAGTCCTTATGCCTCACTATTGCTGTGTCCTCATTGTGTACCAGCCTTTTCTTTCTTAGTAATAGGTGTAAGTAATAAGTGATTCTGAGGTGCTCATATCTTAGACTCATAACTTATGGCAACATGGGAGTGACTACATTTCAGCAGGGCGTCCACACGTGGCTGTATAGATGTAAGTACGTGCTAATAAGTGTTCTGCATTTGGCCATTCCATGTCATTGTCAGGTGTTGGGTAGGTGTAAGTTGCCATTACAGGCCATGACGGCTGATCTAGTCAGTGGAGAGTGGTGAGTGCCTGACTCAGGATACCGCCAAGAGAATTGTGATGGAGGCAGTTAGCTAGAATTGCGCCCACATTACATGAGGCTCACAGTCAGAGTCAGTTTATAGCCTCACATTCCCCTGGGCACCTGGAATCATCACTCCAGAAATGTGAATTGGGGGGAGGATTTTTGCAAGAACTTGTCTATCAGGTTTCAAAAACAAATGAACAAATACACAAGAATGCGATTAGTACAGTAACTGAATGAGGCCATAACAAAAAAGAAACGTGAAAAGGTCACTAAAGAGCCTGTGACAGGAGAAATACTATGCTTACTCAGGTACTTTAGATAAAATATTCTCACTTGCAAACACAAAGAATCACCTGACTAACACCACTTACTCAGGACATGGAAATTGTTTCTCACCTGTGTGATTTCTCTGATGTGTGACCAGAGCTGATTTCTGTGTAAAACATTTCCCACACTCAGGACATGGAAATGGTTTCTCACCTGTGTGACTTCTCTGATGTTTAACAAGAGACGATTTGTGTGTAAAACATTTCCCACACTCCGGACATGGAAATGGCTTCTCACCTGTGTGACTTTTCTGATGTGTAACAAGAGCTGATTTCTGTGTAAAACATTTCCCACACTCCGGACATGGAAATGGTTTCTCACCTGTGTGAATTCTCTGATGTTTAACAAGAGATGATTTGTGTGTAAAACATTTCCCACACTCAGAACATGGAAATGGCCTCTCACCTGTGTGACTTCTCTGATGTGTAACAAGACCTGATTTCTGTGCAAAATATTTCCCACACTCAGAACATGGATATGGTGTCACACCTGTGTGCAACCTCTGATGCCAAACAAGTACTGAATTCACTTTAAAACATTTCCCACACTCAGGACATGAAAATGGTTTCTCACCAGTGTGAATTCTCAGATGTTTAACAAGTTCTGATTTCTGTGCAAAACATTTCCCACACTCAAGACAAGGAAATGGTTTATCACCTGTGTGAGCTCTCTGATGTCTAACAAGTTCTGATTTCTGTGCAAAACATTTCCCACACTCGGGACATGAAAATGGTTTCTCACTAGGATGAATTCTCAGATGTTTAACAAGTTCTGATTTCTGTGCAAAACATATCCCACACTCAAGACAAGGAAATGGTTTATCACCTGTGTGATGTCTCTGATGTCTAACAAGATGTGATTTCTGTGTAAAACATTTCTCACACTCAGAACATGTAAAAGGCTTCTCACCTGTGTGACTTTTCTGATGTGAAACAAGACCTTTTCTATTTGTAAAACATTTCCCACACTCAAGACACGGAAATGGTTTCTCACCTGTGTGAGTTCTCTGATGTGTAACAAGGTATGATTTCAGTGTAAACGATTTCTCACACTCAGAACATGGAAATGGTTTCTCACCTGTGTGACTTCTCTCATGTATAACAAGATCTGATTTCTGTGCAAAACATTTGCCACACTCAAGACATAGAAATGGTTTCTCACCTGTGTGAGTTCTCTGATGTCTAACAAGATGTGATTTGTTTGGAAAACATTTCTCACACTCAGAACATGGAAATGGCTTATCACCTGGCTGATGGGCGATAAGCTTTGTTTTCTGTGTAAAACATTTGGAATCTATAGAACAGGGAAATATTGTATCTACTTTCCGAGATGTAACAGATGCAACAATATCAGAGTTTTTAGAACACTCCCCATAATCAGAGGGATCAGGTGAAATATCTGCACTGTGAGGTACTGGAGGCATAACTGGGGTAATTGGGGAACCTCGAGTGATGATATCATCATCAATTTCACAATTCTGAGTTATAACGAGATGATCCTCTGAGACATTCCGGCTGCTACATCCATCTGCTGGGAATAAAATACATATGGAAATATTAATGTTTGGTTACAAGATTTCTTTTAGAATACTGACTAAGGTGAATGTCCCCAAATTGCCAGGAAATTGAAATATGTTGGGTATTATATAAATTATTAATTGGCACCAAAATATACCAATATCAATAGATATAAATATATATAGTCATGTGCCAGAAAACTGAGACAGCCACGACAATTCCCAGTACATGCCACCCCACTCTGAATGAAAAGGTATCTTCCTCCACTCAGGTACAACAGTATATATGGTAGGTGGTCATAATGCTCTGGCTCATCCAGTGATCGTGCTGAGTGGGCTTCTAACTCCACAGTTTCTGGGTCCATCACAATTTGTGCTTTTGAGATCCCCATATGCAATGAGAACACCCCAAATGGCCTACACATTCTGTACACTAAGGAAAGTCACATTCATATTAGAACTACAGACAATGCTTATACAGTAAATACATTACCTTGATTTTACATAGCCCCCTCTCTCTTCCCAGCACTGCATTTGAGGGCTAAGGGCAGGAAGCAGTTGGGAAATTCCAGGGGGCGGCAGTTTGGACAGTACTGGGGACAAGTAGAAGTTGGGGTAGAAGGGGGTAAGGGCATGCAGTGTTGGGGGTAGTATGTGCAGACAACATCTGAGACAGTGCTGGGGGCAGGGAGGGGACAAGGGCAGGAAGTTCTAGGGGTATATAGGAGTAAAGGGTAGATAGCAGCTGGGGCAGTACTGGGGGGCAAGGCAGGGGTTAGGGTCAGGGAGTACTGGGGTAGGGAGGGGACAGGACAGAAGCTGGGGCAGTACTAGGGGAAGGGAAGAGGTAAGGGTAGATAGCAGTTAGGGAAGTGGTTACCTCCTTCCTCCTACTGGGAGCCCCTGGCCAGGTCAGTGTTGTAGGCCTCTAGCCTGAGCTGCAGCCCCAGCTTCTCCCTCAGCAGCCAGTTGTAGAACTCCAGTTCACTTATGCCCCGGACAGTGTCAACTTCCCCATCCTTCTGCGTGCACAGAGCTGTCAGAAGGAGTTGGGGATGGAGTGCAGGCTGCTGGAGGGGCCCAGCACCACCAACAACTCTGCTGCATCCAAGAAGGATGTTTGATTGAGAGCCTGGAGATCGGAGAGGCATGGAGGTCTCATGCAGTGATTGGATGAGACGCTGCCGACGGCAATTGGATGAGATGCTGCCAGCAGTAATTGGCTGCTGCTGCGCATACCAGATCCACAGATTAAGGAAGCCTCACATCCAAGTATTGTTCTATCGCTGCTGGGTTCTGGATCTGTCTAAATGCAGGAGAGTAGTGTGGATGGAAATTTTTTGTTACACTACTGCTTATAGAATGAGAAGTCTTCATCTCCGAAAGTCCCGTGTACCCTTTTCCTTATGACGTGTTCCCCAACCACATGGTGATCTCTTCAGTGGGCAGAAAGGTCTCCTGTGTCTAGTGTATCTTGGGAGCAGGTGAGCAACAACAACTACAGCCTCCAGGTACAATGAGTTATTACTAGCCCATACTACGGCCACTGGTGAGAGATGATAGTAGGCTATGTGGGTTACACCAGAAAGTGTGAAAAAGAGACTGGTTAGATCTCTGGGCTGGTAACACACAGTGACATGATGTGAGGGGGAGCAGGAGTATAATAGGGGCTGATGGCTTCTGACTCCCCCACTGGTCAGATACATTTCCCTCATTAGTTTGTACTAATAGAGGAGGATGCAGGATAAGAAATTGTTGTAGTGATTGAGCAAGGAGGATATGTGACTAATGTAATAAAAGCTAATTACTCACCTGTGCTGATATCTGTAGGGATTTCCTCCTCCTTACACTGCTGATCACCCCTCGCATACATTTCTTTTTCTCCCTTTATATCTTCTACCTTTATATCAGTCACATACGTCTCTTCTCCTCCCTTTATATCTTCTGCCTTCATATCAGTCAAATACGTCTCTTCTTTTCCCTCTATATCTTCTGCCTTATTATCAGTCACATACATCTCTTCTCCCTCTATATCTTCTGGCTTCAAATCAGTCACATACATCTCTTCTTCTCCCTCTATATCTTCTGTCTTTATATCAGTCACATATGTCTCTTCTTCTCCCTCTGTATCTTCTGCCTTCATATCAGTCACATATGTCTCTTCTTCTCCCTCTATATCTTCTGCCTTTATATCAGTCACATACGTCTCTTCTCCCTCTATATCTTCTGCCTTTATATCAGTCACATATGTCTCTTGTTCTCCCTCTATATCTTCTGCCTTTATATCAGTCACATACGTCTCTTCTTCTCCCTCTATATCTTCTGCCTTTATATCAGTCACATACGTCTCTTCTTCTCCCTCTATATCTTCTGTTTTTATATCAGTCACATACGTCTCTTCTTCTCCCTCTATATCTTCTGCCTTCATATTAGTCACATACGTCTCTTCTCCCTGTGTATCTTCTGCCTTCATATCAGTCAGATCTTCACCCTAAATATACAAGTGTGAAGTAATGTGTAACACCTGCGCTCAAAAAACAGGTGCAGCAAGATTTCAAATACATGATCACCTCCCTAAACAAACATAAATGAAAATATAAAAAAGCAAACCCAGTGCTCCTTCAGTTAGGAGTATTGAGATATGTTCAATGTCAGATAGTAATAGTCATAGGAAACTTGTACAGTTCTTTTCTTTGTGTCAATCTTCCAACCATGTGGTGTACGTATAAAATCCTTAATATGACCCCACATCCCCAGCAGTGTACACCTGTTTATCCCGGTCACTTTATTCTTTTTTTTTCTTTCTTGAAAAAAGTTTTATCTTTAATGTACCCGATATCTATTTCTATATGGGCAGCTTCCCAAAAGGTCCTCTCCGGCTTATAAAGCTATAATAGCAGCAAATATATATATATATATATATATATATAGGTGTTTTATAACTTTGTGATTAGTTGCTCTTTTCGCGTATTTTACATTGGAAAGGACTGTACAGAAATTCCATCATTTCTTGCACAAAAATATGGACATCTAGCAGACAGAATGGACTTAAGTTTTAACTTTTTGCAGTTATCTATTGCATGTGCCCCACAAGGTGCGCTGGCTTTGCTTTTTTATGTTTTCCTTCACCCTAAATAACCCATAAAATTATACAGTGGGATTATCATTGAGTGTAAACAGTATAATATCAGTGGATAAGACACACACAGCTTCTGTACACACCATATAGCGACAGTCACTTTGGTATATTGTGAGACCCTAAAACCCACCTACCTGATACTCCTGTGGGATCCTGTGATTCTCCTCTGTACAATCCTGGGAATACAGAGGACGGGGACATCTGTCTGGGGTATTTCTGTTACTGGGTCCATTTGTAGGAGACACACAGTGACTGAGTACATTGTATAAATGTGATTATCAGGTGATGTGTGTATAGGGGGTCCCCATACCTGCTCTCCCCTGTACAATAAACGAGTCTACTCTTACCCAGTAATGTGAGGGGCCGGTGATTTTCCATCATCACGTCCTTGTACAGACCCTTGTCCTGCAAGGAGATATAGACAATGACATCCTGACACCTTATAGGAACCTGACACACACAATGATACAGTCATCACCCAGACACCCACCCCCCGGTGTTACGGTATAATGTCCCATTCCCAGCAGTCACCTCTCCAGTCAGCAGCTGAATGATCTTGTTGGTGAGTTCCAGGATCTTCTGGTCATTGTGTCTCTCATGTATCAGTCAGGTGGAGGCACTGTTTTGGGGCTCTGAGTTCTGCTCAGTCCTACTGAGACATGGGGACCCAGATTTCCTTACTTCCCCAGTCATGACCCTGTATCAATACTATAGATATAAGAGATGTCACTGTGACACCTGCAGATCCTCTCACCTCCCCAGTCATGTACCTGTATTATTACTATAGCAATAAGTGATATCAATGTGACACTCCCAGATCCCTTCACCTTCCCAGTCATTTCCCTGTATTATTACTAGAGATATAAGTGATGTCACTGTGACACCTGCAGACCATTTCACCTCCCCAGTCATGTCCCTGTATTATTACTATAGATATAAGTGATGTCACTGTGACACCCCCAGATCCTCTCACCTCCCCAGTCATGTCCCTGTATTATTACTATAGATATAAGTGATGTCACTGTGACACTCCCAGATCCCCTCACCTCCCCAGTCATGTCCCTGTATTATTACTATACATATAAGTGATGTCACTGTGACACTCCCAGATCCCCTCACCTCCCCAGTCATGTCCCTGTATTATTACTATAGCTATAAGTGGCGTCACTGTGACACTCCCAGATCCCCTCACCTCCCCAGTCATGTCCCTGTATTATTACTATAGCTATAAGTGGCGTCACTGTGACACTCCCAGATCCCCTCACCTCCCCAGTCATGTCCCTGTATTATTATTAAAGATATAAGTGATGTCACTGTGACTCTCCCAGATCCCCTCACCTCCCCAGTCATGTCCCTGTATTATTACTATAGATATAAGTGATGTCACTGTGACACCCCCAGATCCTCCCACCTCCCCAGTCATGTCCCTGTATTATTACTATACATATAAGTGATGTCACTGTGACACTCCCAGACCCTCTCACCTTCCCAGTCATGTCCCTGTGCTATTACTAGAGATATAAGTGATATCACTGTGACACTCCCAGATACCCTCACCTTCCCAGTCATGTCCCTGTGTTATTACTATAGATATAAGTGATGTCACTGTAACACTCCCAGATCCTCTCACCTCCCCAGTCATGTCCCTGTATTATTACTATAGATATAAGTGATGTCACTGTGACACTCCCAGATCCCCTCACCTCCCCAGTCATGTCCCTGTGTTATTACTATAGATATAAGTGATGTCACTGTGACACTCCCAGATACCCTCACCTTCCCAGTCATGTCCCTGTGTTATTACTATAGCTATAAGTGATGTCACTGTGACACTCCCAGATCACCTCACCTCCCCAGTCATGTCCCTGTATTATTACTATAGATATATGTGATGTCACTGTGACACCCCCAGATCCTCTCACCTCCCCAGTCATGTCCCTGTATTATTACTATAGATATAAGTGATGTCACTGTGACACTCCCAGACCCTCTTACCTTCCCAGTCATGTCCCTGTATTATTACTATAGATATAAGTGATGTCACTGTGACACCCCCAGATCTTCTCACCTCCCCAGTCATGTCCCTGTATTATTACTATAGATATAAGTGATATCACTGTGACACCCCCAGATCCTCTCACCTCCCCAGTCATGTCCCTGTATTATTACTATAGATATAAGTGATATCACTGTGACACTCCCAGACCCTCTCACCTTCCCAGTCATGTCCCTGTGTTATTACTATAGATATAAGTGATATCACTGTGACACTCCCAGATACCCTCACCTTCCCAGTCATGTCCCTGTGTTATCACTATAACTATAAGTGATGTCACTGTGACACTCCCAGATCCCCTCACCTCCCCAGTCATGTCCCTGTATTATTATTATAGATATAAGTGATGTCACTGTGACACTCCCAGATCCCCTCACCTCCCCAGTCATGTCCCTGTATTATTACTATAGATATATGTGATGTCACTGTGACACCCCCAGATCATCTCACCTCCCCAGTCATGTCCCTGTATTATTACTATAGATATAAGTGACGTCACTGTGACACTCCCAGATCCCCTCACCTCCCCAGTCATGTCCCTGTATTATTACTATAGCTATAAGTGGCGTCACTGTGACACCCCCAGATCCTCTCACCTCCCCAGTCATGTCCCTGTATTACTATTAAAGATATAAGTGATGTCACTGTGACTCCCAGATCCCCTCACCTCCCCAGTCATGTCCCTGTATTATTACTATAGATATAAGTGATGTCACTGTAACACTCCCAGATCCCCTCAACTCCCGTCATGTCCCTGTATTATTACTATAGATATAAGTGATGTCACTGTGACACTCCCAGATACCCTCACCTTCCAAGTCATGTCCCTGTGTTATTACTATAACTATAAGTGATGTCACTGTGACACTCCCAGATCCCCTCACCTTCCCAGTCATGTCCCTGTATTATTACTATAGATATAAGTGATGTCACTGTGACACTCCCAGATCCCCTCACCTCCCCAGTCATGTCCCTGTATTATTACTATAGATATAAGTGATGTCACTGTGACACCCCCAGATCCTCTCACCTCCCCAGTCATGTCCCTGTATTATTACTATAGATATAAGTGATGTCACTGTGACACTCCCAGACCCTCTTACCTTCCCAGTCATGTCCCTGTATTATTACTATAGATATAAGTGATGTCACTGTGACACCCCCAGATCTTCTCACCTCCCCAGTCATGTCCCTGTATTATTACTATAGATATAAGTGATATCACTGTGACACCCCCAGATCCTCTCACCTCCCCAGTCATGTCCCTGTATTATTACTATAGATATAAGTGATATCACTGTGACACTCCCAGACCCTCTCACCTTCCCAGTCATGTCCCTGTGTTATTACTATAGATATAAGTGATATCACTGTGACACTCCCAGATACCCTCACCTTCCCAGTCATGTCCCTGTGTTATCACTATAACTATATGTGATGTCACTGTGACACTCCCAGATCCCCTCACCTCCCCAGTCATGTCCCTGTATTATTATTATAGATATAAGTGATGTCACTGTGACACTCCCAGATCCCCTCACCTCCCCAGTCATGTCCCTGTATTATTACTATAGATATATGTGATGTCACTGTGACACCCCCAGTCCATCTCACCTCCCCAGTCATGTCCCTGTATTATTACTATAGATATAAGTGACGTCACTGTGACACTCCCAGATCCCCTCACCTCCCCAGTCATGTCCCTGTATTATTACTATAGCTATAAGTGGCGTCACTGTGACACTCCCAGATCCCCTCACCTCCCCAGTCATGTCCCTGTATTATTATTAAAGATATAAGTGATGTCACTGTGACTCCCAGATCCCCTCACCTCCCCAGTCATGTCCCTGTATTATTACTATAGATATAAGTGATGTCACTGTAACACTCCCAGATCCCCTCAACTCCCGTCATGTCCCTGTATTATTACTATAGATATAAGTGATGTCACTGTGACACTCCCAGATACCCTCACCTTCCCAGTCATGTCCCTGTGTTATTACTATAACTATAAGTGATGTCACTGTGACACTCCCAGATCCCCTCACCTTCCCAGTCATGTCCCTGTATTATTACTATAGATATAAGTGATGTCACTGTGACACTCCCAGATCCCCTCACCTCCCCAGTCATGTCCCTGTATTATTACTATAGATATAAGTGATGTCACTGTGACACCCACAGATCCTCTCACCTCCCCAGTCATGTCCCTGTATTATTACTATAGATATAAGTGATGTCACTGTGACACTCCCAGATCCCCTCACCTTCCCAGTCATGTCCCTGTATTATTACTATAGATATAAGTGATGTCACTGTGACACTCCCAGATCCTCTCACCTCCCCAGTCATGTCCCTGTATTATTACTATAGATATAAGTGATGTCACTGTGACACTCCCAGATACCCTCACCTTCCCAGTCATGTCCCTGTGTTATTACTATAACTATAAGTGATGTCACTGTGACACTCCCAGATCCCCTCACCTCCCCAGTCATGTCCCTGTATTATTACTATAGATATAAGAGATGTCACTGTGACACCCACAGATCCTCTCACCTCCCGTCATGTCCCTGTATTATTACTATAGATATAAGTGATGTCACTGTGACACTCCCAGATACCCTCACCTTACCAGTCATGTCCCTGTGTTATTACTATAGATATAAGTGATATCACTGTGACACTCCCAGATGCCCTCACCTTCCCAGTCATGTCCCTGTGTTATTACTATAGATATATGTGATATCACTGTGACACTCCCATACCCTCACCTTCCCAGTTATGTCCCTGTATTATTACTATAGATATAAGTGATGTCACTGTAACACTCCCAGATCCCCTCAACTCCCGTCATGTCCCTGTATTATTACTATAGCTATAAGTGGCGTCACTGTGACACTCCCAGGTCCCCTCACCTCCCCAGTCATGTCCCTGTATTATTATTAAAGATATAAGTGATGTCACTGTGACTCTCCCAGATCCCCTCACCTTCCCAGTCATGTCCCTGTGTTATTACTATAGATATATGTGATATCACTGTGACACTCCCATACCCTCACCTTCCCAGTTATGTCCCTGTATTATTACTATAGATATAAGTGATGTCACTGTGACACTGCCAGATCCTCTCACCTCCCCAGTCATGTCCCTGTATTATTACTATAGATATAAGTGATGTCACTGTGACACTCCCAGATCCCCTCACCTCCCCAGTCATGTCCCTGTATTATTACTATAGACATAAGTGATGTCACTGTGACACTCCCAGATCCCCTCACCTCCCCAGTCATGTCCCTGTATTATTGCTATAGACATAAGTGATGTCACTGTGACACTCCCAGACCCTCTCACCTCCCCAGTCATGTCCCTGTATTATTGCTATAGATATAAGTGATGTCACTGTGACACTCCCAGATCCCCTCACCTCCCCAGTCATGTCCCTGTATTATTACTATACATATAAGTGACGTCACTGTGACACTCCCAGATCTCCTCACCTCCCCAGTCATGTCCCTGTATTATTACTATAGATATAAGTGATGTCACTGTGACACTCCCAGATCCTCTCACCTCCCCAGTCATGTCCCTGTATTATTACTATACATATAAGTGACGTCACTGTGACACTCCCAGATCTCCTCACCTCCCCAGTCATCTCCCTGTGTTATTACTATAGATATAAGTGATGTCACTGTGACACTCCCAGATACCCTCACCTCCCCAGTCATGTCCCTGTGTTATTACTATAGATATAAGTGATGTCACTGTGACACTCCCAGATACCCTCACCTTCCCAGTCATGTCCATGTGTTATTACTATAGCTATAAGTGATGTCACTGTGACACTCCCAGATCCCCTCACCTCCCCAGTCATGTCCCTGTATTATTACTATAGATATAAGTGATGTCACTGTGACACCCCCAGATCCCCTCACCTCCCCAGTCATGTCCCTGTATTATTACTATAGATATAAGTGATGTCACTGTGACACTCCCAGATCCTCCCACCTCCCCAGTCATGTCCCTGTATTATTACTATAGATATATAAGTGATATCACTGTGACACTCCCAGACCCTCTCACCTTCCCAGTCATGTCCCTGTGTTATTACTAGAGATATAAGTGATATCACTGTGACACTCCCAGACCCTCTCACCTTCCCAGTCATGTCCCTGTGTTATTACTATAGATATAAGTGATGTCACTGTGACAGTCCCAAATCCCCTCACCTCCCCAGTCATGTCCCTGTATTATTACTAAAGATATATGTGATGTCACTGTGACACCCGCAGATCCTCTCACCTCCCCAGTCATGTCCCTGTATTATTACTATAGATATATAAGTGATATCACTGTGACACTCCCAGACCCTCTTACCTTCCCAGTCATGTCCCTGTATTATTACTATAGATATAAGTGATGTCACTGTGACACTCCCAGATCCCCTCACCTTCCCAGTCATGTCCCTGTATTATTACTATAGATATAAGTGATGTCAGTGTGACACCCCCAGATCCTCTCACCTCCCCAGTCATGTCCCTGTATTATTACTATAGATATAAGTGATGTCAGTGTGACACCCCCAGATCCTCTCACCTCCCCAGTCATGTCCCTGTATTATTACTATAGATATAAGTGATGTCACTGTGACACTCCCAGATCCCCTCACCTCCCCAGTCATGTCCCTGTATTATTACTATAGATATAAGTGATGTCACTGTGACACTCCCAGATCCCCTCACCTCCCCAGTCATGTCCCTGTATTATTACTATAGATATAAGTGATATCACTGTGACACACCCAGACCCTCTCACCTTCCCAGTCATGTCCCTGTATTATTACTATAGATATAAGTGATGTCACTGTGACACTACCAGATCCCCTCACCTCCCCAGTCATGTCCCTGTATTATTACTATAGATATAAGTGATGTCACTGTGACACTACCAGATCCCCTCACCTCCCCAGTCATGTCCCTGTATTATTACTATAGATATAAGTGATGTCACTGTGACACTCCCAGATCCCCTCACCTCCCCAGTCATGTCCCTGTATTATTACTATAGATATAAGTGATGTCACTGTGACACTCCCAGATCCCCTCACCTCCCCAGTCAAGTCCCTGTATTATTACTATAGATATAAGTGGCGTCACTGTGACACTCCCAGATCCCCTCACCTCCCCAGTCATGTCCCTGTATTATTATTAAAGATATAAGTGATGTCACTGTGACTCTCCCAGATCCCCTCACCTCCCCAGTCATGTCCGAGTATTATTACTATAGATATAAGTGATGTCACTGTAACACTTCCAGATCCCCTCAACTCCCGTCATGTCCCTGTATTATTACTATTGATATAAGTGATGTCACTGTGACACTCCCAGATCCCCTCACCTCCCCAGTCATGTCCCTGTATTATTACTATAGATATAAGTGATGTCACTGTGACACTCCCAGATCCCCTCACCTCCCCAGTCATGTCCCTGTATTATTACTATAGATATAAGTGATGTCACTGTAACACTCCCAGATCCCCTCACCTCCCCAGTCATGTCCCTGTATTATTACTATAGATATAAGTGATGTCACTGTGACACTCCCAGATCCCCTCACCTCCCCAGTCATGTCCCTGTATTATTACTATAGATATAAGTGATGTCACTGTAACACTTCCAGATCAGCTCACCTCCCCAGTCATGTCCCTGTATTATTATTAAAGATATAAGTGATGTCACTGTGACTCTCCCAGATCCCCTCACCTCCCCAGTCATGTCCCTGTGTTATTACTATAGATATAAGTGATGTCACTGTGACACTCCCAGATACCCTCACCTCCCCAGTCATGTCCCTGTGTTATTACTATAGATATAAGTGATGTCACTGTGACATTCCCAGATACCCTCACCTTCCCAGTCATGTCCCTGTGTTATTACTATAGCTATAAGTGATGTCACTGTGACACTCCCAGATCCCCTCACCTCCCCAGTCATGTCCCTGTATTATTACTATAGATATAAGTGATGTCACTGTGACACTCCCAGATCCCCTCATCTCCCCAGTCATGTCCCTGTATTATTACTACAGATATATGTGATGTCACTGTGACACCCCCAGATCCTCTCACCTCCCCAGTCATGTCCCTGTATTATTACTACAGATATATAAGTGATATCACTGTGACACTCCCAGACCCTCTTACCTTCCCAGTCATGTCACTGTATTATTACTATAGATATAAGTGATGTCACTGTGACACCCCCAGATCCTCTCACCTCCCCAGTCATGTCCCTGTATTATTACTATAGATATAAGTGATATCACTGTGACACTCCCAGATCCCCTCACCTCCCCAGTCATGTCCCTGTATTATTACTATAGATATAAGTGATGTCACTGTGACACTCCCAGATCCCCTCACCTCCCGTCATGTCCCTCTATTATTACTATAGATATAAGTGATGTCACTGTAACACTTCCAGATCCCCTCAACTCCCGTCATGTCCCTCTATTATTACTATAGATATAAGTGATGTCACTGTGACACTCCCAGATCCCCTCACCTCCCCAGTCATGTCCGTGTTATTACTATAGATATAAGTGATATCACTGTGACACTCCCAGATCCCCTCATCTTCCCAGTCATGTCCCTGTGTTATAACTATAACTATAAGTGATGTCACTGTGACACTCCCAGATCGCCTCACCTCCCCAGTCATGTCCCTGTATTATTACTATAGATATAAGTGATGTCACTGTGACACTCCCAGATCCCCTCACCTCCCCAGTCATGTCCCTGTATTATTACTATAGATATAAGTGATGTCACTGTGACACTCCCAGACCCTCTCACCTTCCCAGTCATGTCCCTGTATTATTACTATAGATATAAGTGATGTCACTGTGACACTCCCAGACCCTCTCACCTTCCCAGTCATGTCCCTGTATTATTACTATAGATATAAGTGATGTCACTGTGACACTCCCAGATGCCCTCACCTCCCCAGTCATGTCCCTGTATTATTACTATAGATATAAGTGATGTCACTGTGACACTCCCAGATCCCCTCACCTCCCCAGTCATGTCCCTGTATTATTACTATAGATATAAGTGATGTCACTGTGACACTCCCAGATCCCCTCACCTCCCCAGTCATGTCCCTGTATTATTACTATAGATATAAGTGATGTCACTGTGACACCCCCAGATCCCCTCACCTCCCCAGTCATGTCCCTGTATTATTACTATAGCTATAAGTGGCATCACTGTGACACTCCCAGATCCCCTCACCTCCCCAGTCATGTCCCTGTATTATTACTATAGATATAAGTGATGTCACTGTAACACTCCCAGATCCCCTCAACTCCCGTCATGTCCCTGTATTATTACTATAGATATAAGTGATGTCACTGTGACACTCCCAGATCCCCTCACCTTCCCAGTCATGTCCCTGTGTTATTACTATAACTATAAGTGATGTCACTGTGACACTCCTAGATCCCCTCACCTCCCCAGTCATGTCCCTGTATTATTACTATAGATATAAGTGATGTTACTGTGACTCTCCCAGATCCCCTCACCTCCCCAGTCATGTCCCTGTATTATTACTATAGATATAAGTGATGTCACTGTGCCACTCCCAGATACCCTCACCTCCAGTCATGTCCCTGTATTATTACTATAGATATAAATGATGTCACTGTGACACTCCCAGATACCCTCACCTTACCAGACATGTCCCTGTGTTATTACTATAGATATAAGTGATATCACTGTGACACTCCCAGATACCCTCACCTCCCCAGTCATGTCCCTGTATTATTACTATAGCTATAAGTGATGTCACTGTGACACTCCCAGATCCCCTCACCTTCCCAGTCATGTCCGTGTATTATTACTATAGATATAAGTGATGTCACTGTGACGCCCCCAGATCCCCTCACCTCCCCAGTCATGTCCCTGTATTATTACTATAGATATAAGTGATGTCACTGTGACACTCCCAGATCCCCTCACCTTCCCAGTCATGTCCCTGTATTATTACTATAGATATAAGTGATGTCACTGTGACACCCCCAGATCCCCTCACCTCCCCAGTCGTGTCCCTGTATTATTACTATAGATATAAGTGATGTCACTGAGAGACTCACAGATCCCCTCACCTCCCCAGTCATGTCCCTGTATTATTACTATAAATATAAGTGATGTCACTGTGACACTCCCAGATCCCCTCACCTCCCCAGTCATGTCCCTGTATTATTACTATAGATATAAGTGATGTCACTGTGACACTCCCAGATCCCCTCACCTCCCCAGTCATGTCCCTGTATTATTACTATAGATATAAGTGATGTCACTGTGACACTCCCAGATCCCCTCACCTCCCCAGTCATGTCCCTGTATTATTACTATAGATATAAGTGATGTCACTGTGACACTCCCAGATCCCCTCACCTCCCCAGTCATGTCCCTGTATTATTACTATAGATATAAGTGATATCACTGTGACACACCCAGACCCTCTCACCTTCCCAGTCATGTCCCTGTATTATTACTATAGATATAAGTGATGTCACTGTGACACTACCAGATCCCCTCACCTCCCCAGTCATGTCCCTGTATTATTACTATAGATATAAGTGATGTCACTGTGACACTACCAGATCCCCTCACCTCCCCAGTCATGTCCCTGTATTATTACTATAGATATAAGTGATGTCACTGTGACACTCCCAGATCCCCTCACCTCCCCAGTCATGTCCCTGTATTATTACTATAGATATAAGTGATGTCACTGTGACACTCCCAGATCCCCTCACCTCCCCAGTCAAGTCCCTGTATTATTACTATAGATATAAGTGGCGTCACTGTGACACTCCCAGATCCCCTCACCTCCCCAGTCATGTCCCTGTATTATTATTAAAGATATAAGTGATGTCACTGTGACTCTCCCAGATCCCCTCACCTCCCCAGTCATGTCCGAGTATTATTACTATAGATATAAGTGATGTCACTGTAACACTTCCAGATCCCCTCAACTCCCGTCATGTCCCTGTATTATTACTATTGATATAAGTGATGTCACTGTGACACTCCCAGATCCCCTCACCTCCCCAGTCATGTCCCTGTATTATTACTATAGATATAAGTGATGTCACTGTGACACTCCCAGATCCCCTCACCTCCCCAGTCATGTCCCTGTATTATTACTATAGATATAAGTGATGTCACTGTAACACTCCCAGATCCCCTCACCTCCCCAGTCATGTCCCTGTATTATTACTATAGATATAAGTGATGTCACTGTGACACTCCCAGATCCCCTCACCTCCCCAGTCATGTCCCTGTATTATTACTATAGATATAAGTGATGTCACTGTAACACTTCCAGATCAGCTCACCTCCCCAGTCATGTCCCTGTATTATTATTAAAGATATAAGTGATGTCACTGTGACTCTCCCAGATCCCCTCACCTCCCCAGTCATGTCCCTGTGTTATTACTATAGATATAAGTGATGTCACTGTGACACTCCCAGATACCCTCACCTCCCCAGTCATGTCCCTGTGTTATTACTATAGATATAAGTGATGTCACTGTGACATTCCCAGATACCCTCACCTTCCCAGTCATGTCCCTGTGTTATTACTATAGCTATAAGTGATGTCACTGTGACACTCCCAGATCCCCTCACCTCCCCAGTCATGTCCCTGTATTATTACTATAGATATAAGTGATGTCACTGTGACACTCCCAGATCCCCTCATCTCCCCAGTCATGTCCCTGTATTATTACTACAGATATATGTGATGTCACTGTGACACCCCCAGATCCTCTCACCTCCCCAGTCATGTCCCTGTATTATTACTACAGATATATAAGTGATATCACTGTGACACTCCCAGACCCTCTTACCTTCCCAGTCATGTCACTGTATTATTACTATAGATATAAGTGATGTCACTGTGACACCCCCAGATCCTCTCACCTCCCCAGTCATGTCCCTGTATTATTACTATAGATATAAGTGATATCACTGTGACACTCCCAGATCCCCTCACCTCCCCAGTCATGTCCCTGTATTATTACTATAGATATAAGTGATGTCACTGTGACACTCCCAGATCCCCTCACCTCCCGTCATGTCCCTCTATTATTACTATAGATATAAGTGATGTCACTGTAACACTTCCAGATCCCCTCAACTCCCGTCATGTCCCTCTATTATTACTATAGATATAAGTGATGTCACTGTGACACTCCCAGATCCCCTCACCTCCCCAGTCATGTCCGTGTTATTACTATAGATATAAGTGATATCACTGTGACACTCCCAGATCCCCTCATCTTCCCAGTCATGTCCCTGTGTTATAACTATAACTATAAGTGATGTCACTGTGACACTCCCAGATCGCCTCACCTCCCCAGTCATGTCCCTGTATTATTACTATAGATATAAGTGATGTCACTGTGACACTCCCAGATCCCCTCACCTCCCCAGTCATGTCCCTGTATTATTACTATAGATATAAGTGATGTCACTGTGACACTCCCAGACCCTCTCACCTTCCCAGTCATGTCCCTGTATTATTACTATAGATATAAGTGATGTCACTGTGACACTCCCAGACCCTCTCACCTTCCCAGTCATGTCCCTGTATTATTACTATAGATATAAGTGATGTCACTGTGACACTCCCAGATGCCCTCACCTCCCCAGTCATGTCCCTGTATTATTACTATAGATATAAGTGATGTCACTGTGACACTCCCAGATCCCCTCACCTCCCCAGTCATGTCCCTGTATTATTACTATAGATATAAGTGATGTCACTGTGACACTCCCAGATCCCCTCACCTCCCCAGTCATGTCCCTGTATTATTACTATAGATATAAGTGATGTCACTGTGACACCCCCAGATCCCCTCACCTCCCCAGTCATGTCCCTGTATTATTACTATAGCTATAAGTGGCATCACTGTGACACTCCCAGATCCCCTCACCTCCCCAGTCATGTCCCTGTATTATTACTATAGATATAAGTGATGTCACTGTAACACTCCCAGATCCCCTCAACTCCCGTCATGTCCCTGTATTATTACTATAGATATAAGTGATGTCACTGTGACACTCCCAGATCCCCTCACCTTCCCAGTCATGTCCCTGTGTTATTACTATAACTATAAGTGATGTCACTGTGACACTCCTAGATCCCCTCACCTCCCCAGTCATGTCCCTGTATTATTACTATAGATATAAGTGATGTTACTGTGACTCTCCCAGATCCCCTCACCTCCCCAGTCATGTCCCTGTAATATTACTATAGATATAAGTTATATCACTGTGACACTCCCAGATCCCCTCACCTTCCGAGTCATGTCCCTGTATTATTACTATAGATATAAGTGATGTCACTGTGACACTCCCAGATACCCTCACCTCCCAGTCATGTCCCTGTGTTATTACTATAGATATAAGTGATATCACTGTGACACTCCCAGATACCCTCATCTCCCCGGTCATGTCCCTGTATTATTACTATAGATATATGTGATATCACTGTGACACTCCCATACCCTCACCTTCCCAGTCATGTCCCTGTATTATTACTATAGATATAAGTGATGTCACTGTGACACCCCCAGATCCTCTCACCTCTCCAGTCATGTCCCTGTGTTATTACTATAGATATAAGTGATATCACTGTGACACTCCCAGACCCTCTCACCTTCCCAGTCATGTCCCTGTATTATTACTATAGATATAAGTGATGTCACTGTGACACCCCCAGATCCCCTCACCTCCCCAGTCATGTCCCTGTATTATTACTATAGATATAAGTGATGTCACTGTGCCACTCCCAGATACCCTCACCTCCAGTCATGTCCCTGTATTATTACTATAGATATAAATGATGTCACTGTGACACTCCCAGATACCCTCACCTTACCAGACATGTCCCTGTGTTATTACTATAGATATAAGTGATATCACTGTGACACTCCCAGATACCCTCACCTCCCCAGTCATGTCCCTGTATTATTACTATAGCTATAAGTGATGTCACTGTGACACTCCCAGATCCCCTCACCTTCCCAGTCATGTCCGTGTATTATTACTATAGATATAAGTGATGTCACTGTGACGCCCCCAGATCCCCTCACCTCCCCAGTCATGTCCCTGTATTATTACTATAGATATAAGTGATGTCACTGTGACACTCCCAGATCCCCTCACCTTCCCAGTCATGTCCCTGTATTATTACTATAGATATAAGTGATGTCACTGTGACACCCCCAGATCCCCTCACCTCCCCAGTCGTATCCCTGTATTATTACTATAGATATAAGTGATGTCACTGAGAGACTCACAGATCCCCTCACCTCCCCAGTCATGTCCCTGTATTATTACTATAAATATAAGTGATGTCACTGTGACACTCCCAGATCCCCTCACCTCCCCAGTCATGTCCCTGTATTATTACTATAGATATAAGTGATGTCACTGTGACACTCCCAGATCCCCTCACCTCCCCAGTCATGTCCCTGTATTATTACTATAGATATAAGTGATGTCACTGTGACACTCCCAGATCCCCTCACCTCCCCAGTCATGTCCCTGTATTATTACTATAGATATAAGTGATGTCACTGTGACACTCCCAGATCCCCTCACCTCCCCAGTCATGTCCCTGTATTATTACTATAGATATAAGTGATGTCACTGTGACACCTGCAGACCATTTCACCTTCCCAGTCATGTCCCTGTATTATTACTATAGATATAAATGATGTCACTGTGACACCCCCAGATCCCCTCACCTCCCCAGTCATGTCCCTGTATTATTACTATAGATATAAGTGATGTCACTGTGACACCCACAGATCCTCTCACCTCCCCAGTCATGTCCCTGTATTATTACTATAGATATAAGTGATGTCACTGTGACACTCCCAGATACCCTCACCTCCCCAGTCATGTCCCTGTATTATTACTATAGCTATAAGTGATGTCACTGTGACACTCCCAGATCCCCTCACCTCCCCAGTCATGTCCCTGTGTTACTGCTATAGATATATGTGATGTCACTGTGAGACTCCCAGATCCCCTCACCTCCCCAGTCATGTCCCTGTATTATTACTATAGATATAAGTGATGTCACTGTGACACTCCCAGATCCCCTCACCTCCCCAGTCATGTCCCTGTATTATTACTATAGATATAAGTGATGTCACTGTGACACCCACAGATCCTCTCACCTCCCCAGTCATGTCCCTGTATTATTACTATACATATAAGTGATGTCACTGTGACACCCCCAGATCCCCTCACCTCCCCAGTCATGTCCCTGTATTACTATAGATATAACTGATGTCACTGTGACACCCCCAGATCCCCTCACCTTCCCAGTCATGTCCCTGTATTATTACTATAGATATAAGTGATGTCACTGTGACACTCCCAGATACCCTCACCTCCCAGTCATGTCCCTGTGTTATTACTATAGATATAAGTGATATCACTGTGACACTCCCAGATACCCTCACCTTCCCAGTCATGTCCCTGTGTTATTACTATAGATATATGTGATATCACTGTGACACTCCTATACCCTCACCTTCCCAGTCATGTCCCTGTATTATTACTATAGATATAAGTGATGTCACTGTGACACCCCCAGATCCTCTCACCTCTCCAGTCATGTCCCTGTGTTATTACTATAGATATAAGTGATATCACTGTGACACTCCCAGACCCTCTCACCTTCCCAGTCATGTCCCTGTGTTATTACTATATATAAGTGATGTCACTGTGACACTCCCAGATCCCCTCACCTCCCCAGTCATGTCCCTGTATTATTACTATAGATATAAGTGATGTCACTGTGCCACTCCCAGATACCCTCTCCTCCCCAGTCATGTCCCTGTATCATTACTATAGATATAAATGATGTCACTGTGACACTCCCAGATACCCTCACCTTACCAGACATGTCCCTGTGTTATTACTATAGATATAAGTGATATCACTGTGACACTCCCAGATCCCCTCACCTCCCCAGTCATGTCCCTGTATTATTACTATAGCTATAAGTGATGTCACTGTGACACTCCCAGATCCCCTCACCTTCCCAGTCATGTCCCTGTATTATTACTATAGATATAAGTGATGTCACTGTGACACTCCCAGATCCCCTCACCTCCCCAGTCATGTCCCTGTATTATTACTATAGCTATAAGTGATGTCACTGTGACACCCCCAGATCCCCTCACCTCCCCAGTCGTGTCCCTGTATTATTACTATAGATATAAGTGATGTCACTGAGAGACTCACAGATCCCCTCACCTCCCCAGTCATGTCCCTGTATTATTACTATAAATATAAGTGATGTCACTGTGACACTCCCAGATCCCCTCACCTTCCCAGTCATGTCCCTGTATTATTACTATAGATATAAGTGATGTCACTGTCACACTCCCAGATCCCCTCACCTCCCCAGTCATGTCCCTGTATTATTACTATAGATATAAGTGATGTCACTGTGACACTCCCAGATCCCCTCACCTCCCCAGTCATGTCCCTGTATTATTACTATAGATATAAGTGATGTCACTGTGACACCTGCAGACCATTTCACCTTCCCAGTCATGTCCCTGTATTATTACTATAGATATAAGTGATGTCACTGTGACACCCCCAGAGCCCCTCACCTCCCCAGTCATGTCCCTGTATTATTACTATAGATATAAGTGATGTCACTGTGACACCCCCAGAGCCCCTCACCTCCCCAGTCATGTCCCTGTATTATTACTATAGATATATGTGATGTCACTGTGAGACTCCCAGATCCCCTCACCTCCCCAGTCATGTCCCTGTATTATTACTATAGATATAAGTGATGTCACTGTGACACTCCCAGATCCCCTCACCTCCCCAGTCATGTCCCTGTATTATTACTATAGATATAAGTGATGTCACTGTGACACCCACAGATCCTCTCACCTCCCCAGTCATGTCCCTGTATTATTACTATAGCTATAAGTGATGTCACTGTGACACTCCCAGATCCCCTCACCTCCCCAGTCATGTCCCTGTGTTACTGCTATAGATATATGTGATGTCACTGTGAGACTCCCAGATCCCCTCACCTCCCAGTCATGTCCCTGTATTATTACTATAGATATAAGTGATGTCACTGTGACACTCCCAGATCCCCTCACCTCTCCAGTCATGTCCCTGTATTATTACTATAGATATAAGTGATGTCACTGTGACACCCACAGATCCTCTCACCTCCCCAGTCATGTCCCTGTATTATTACTATACATATAAGTGATGTCACTGTGACACCCCCAGATCCCCTCACCTCCCAGTCATGTCCCTGTATTACTATAGATATAACTGATGTCACTGTGACACCCCCAGATCCCCTCACCTTCCCAGTCATGTCCCTGTATTATTACTATAGATATAAGTGATGTCACTGTGACACTCCCAGATACCCTCACCTCCCCAGTCATGTCCCTGTATTATTACTATAGATATAAGTGATGTCACTGTGACACTCCCAGATCCCTCACCTCCCCAGTCATGTCCCTGTATTATTACTATAGATAGTCACTGTGACACCCCCAGATCCCTCACCTTCCCAGTCATGTCCCTGTATTATTACTATAGATATATGTGATGTCACTGTGAGACTCCCAGATCCCCCTCACCTCCCCAGTCATGTCCCTGTATTATTACTATAGATATATGTGATGTCACTGTGAGACTCCCAGATCCCCTCACCTCCCCAGTCATGTCCCTGTATTATTACTATAGATATAAGTGATGTCACTGTGACACCCCCAGATCCCCTCACCTCCCCAGTCATGTCCCTGTATTATTACTATATATAAGTGATGTCACTGTGACACTCCCAGATCCCCTCACCTCCTCAGTCATGTCCCTGTATTATTACTATAGATATAAGTGATGTCACTGTGACACTCCCAGATCCCCTCACCTCTCAGTCATGTCCCTGTATTATTACTATAGATATAAGTGATGTCACTGTGACACTCCCAGATCCCCTCACCTCCTCAGTCATGTCCCTGTATTATTACTATAGATATAAGTGATGTCACTGTGACACTCCCAGATCCCCTCACCTCCCCAGTCATGTCCCTGTATTATTACTATAGATATAAGTGATGTCACTGTGACACTCCCAGATCCCCACACCTCCCCAGTCATGTCCCTGTATTATTACTATAGATATAAGTGATGTCACTGTGACACTCCCAGATCCTCTTACCTCCCCAGTCATGTCCCTGTATTATTACTATAGATATAAGTGATGTCACTGTGACACTCCCAGATCCCCTCACCTCCCCAGTCATGTCCCTGTATTATTACTATAGATAGTCACTGTGACACTCCCAGATCCCCTCACCTCCCCAGTCATGTCCCTGTATTATTACTATAGATATAAGTGATGTCACTGTGACACTCCCAGATCCCCTCACCTCCCCAGTCATGTCCCTGTATTATTACTATAGATATAAGTGATGTCACTGTGACACCCCCAGATCCCCTCACCTCCCCAGTCATGTCCCTGTATTATTACTATAGATATAAGTGATGTCACTGTGACGCTCCCAGACCCTCTCACCTCCCCAGTCATGTCCCTGTATTATTACTATAGATAGTCACTGTGACACCCCCAGATCCCCTCACCTTCCCAGTCATGTCCCTGTATTATTACTATAGATATATGTGATGTCACTGTGAGACTCCCAGATCCCCTCACCTCCCCAGTCATGTCCCTGTATTATTACTATAGATATATGTGATGTCACTGTGAGACTCCCAGATCCCCTCACCTCCTCAGTCATGTCCCTGTATTATTACTATAGATATAAGTGATGTCACTGTGACACTCCCAGATCCCCTCACCTCCCCAGTCATGTCCCTGTATTATTACTATAGATAGTCACTGTGACACTCCCAGATCCCCTCACCTCCCCAGTCATGTCCCTGTATTATTACTATAGATATAAGTGATGTCACTGTGACACTCCCAGATCCCCTCACCTCCCCAGTCATGTCCCTGTATTATTACTATAGATATAAGTGATGTCACTGTGACACTCCCAGATCCGCTCACCTCCCCAGTCATGTCCCTGTATTATTACTATAGATATAAGTGATGTCACTGTGACACTCCCAGATCCCCTCACCTCCTCAGTCATGTCCCTGTATTATTACTATAGATATAAGTGATGTCACTGTGACACTCCCAGATCCCCTCACCTCCTCAGTCATGTCCCTGTATTATTACTATAGATATAAGTGATGTCACTGTGACACTCCCAGATCCCCTCACCTCCTCAGTCATGTCCCTGTATTATTACTATAGATATAAGTGATGTCAGTGTGACACTCCCAGATCCCCTCACCTCCCCAGTCATGTCCCTGTATTATTACTATAGATATAAGTGATGTCACTGTGACACTCCCAGATCCCCACACCTCCCCAGTCATGTCCCTGTATTATTACTATAGATATAAGTGATGTCACTGTGACACTCCCAGATCCTCTTACCTCCCCAGTCATGTCCCTGTATTATTACTATAGATATAAGTGATGTCACTGTGACACTCCCAGATCCCCTCACCTCCCCAGTCATGTCCCTGTATTATTACTATAGATAGTCACTGTGACACTCCCAGATCCCCTCACCTCCCCAGTCATGTCCCTGTATTATTACTATAGATATAAGTGATGTCACTGTGACACTCCCAGATCCCCTCACCTCCCCAGTCATGTCCCTGTATTATTACTATAGATATAATTGATGTCACTGTGACACTCCCAGATCCCCTCACCTCCCCAGTCATGTCCCTGTATTATTACTATAGATATAAGTGATATCACTGTGACACACCCAGACCCTCTCACCTTCCCAGTCATGTCCCTGTATTATTACTATAGATATAAGTGATGTCACTGTGACACTACCAGATCCCCTCACCTCCCCAGTCATGTCCCTGTATTATTACTATAGATATAAGTGATGTCACTGTGACACTCCCAGACCCTCTCACCTTCCCAGTCATGTCCTTGTGTTATCACTATAACTATAAGTGATGTCACTGTGACACTACCAGATCCCCTCACCTCCCCAGTCATGTCCCTGTATTATTACTATAGATATAAGTGATGTCACTGTGACACTCCCAGATCCCCTCACCTCCCCAGTCATGTCCCTGTATTATTACTATAGATATAAGTGATGTCACTGTGACACTCCCAGATCCCCTCACCTCCCCAGTCAAGTCCCTGTATTATTACTATAGATATAAGTGGCGTCACTGTGACACTCCCAGATCCCCTCACCTCCCCAGTCATGTCCCTGTATTATTATTAAAGATATAAGTGATGTCACTGTGACTCTCCCAGATCCCCTCACCTCCCCAGTCATGTCCGAGTATTATTACTATAGATATAAGTGATGTCACTGTAACACTTCCAGATCCCCTCAACTCCCGTCATGTCCCTGTATTATTACTATAGATATAAGTGATGTCACTGTGACACTCCCAGATCCCCTCACCTCCCCAGTCATGTCCCTGTATTATTACTATAGATATAAGTGATGTCACTGTGACACTCCCAGATCCCCTCACCTCCCCAGTCATGTCCCTGTATTATTACTATAGATATAAGTGATGTCACTGTAACACTCCCAGATCCCCTCACCTCCCCAGTCATGTCCCTGTATTATTACTATAGATATAAGTGATGTCACTGTAACACTTCCAGATCAGCTCACCTCCCCAGTCATGTCCCTGTATTATTACTATAGATATAAGTGATGTCACTGTGACACTCCCAGATCCCCTCACCTCCCCAGTCATGTCCCTGTATTATTACTATAGATATAAGTGATGTCACTGTGACACTCCCAGATCCCCTCACCTCCCCAGTCATGTCCCTGTATTATTACTATAGATATAAGTGATGTCACTGTGACACTCCCAGATCCCCTCACCTCCCCAGTCATGTCCCTGTATTATTACTATAGATATAATTGATGTCACTGTGACACTCCCAGATCCCCTCACCTCCCCAGTCATGTCCCTGTATTATTACTATAGATATAAGTGATATCACTGTGACACACCCAGACCCTCTCACCTTCCCAGTCATGTCCCTGTATTATTACTATAGATATAAGTGATGTCACTGTGACACTACCAGATCCCCTCACCTCCCCAGTCATGTCCCTGTATTATTACTATAGATATAAGTGATGTCACTGTGACACTCCCAGACCCTCTCACCTTCCCAGTCATGTCCTTGTGTTATCACTATAACTATAAGTGATGTCACTGTGACACTACCAGATCCCCTCACCTCCCCAGTCATGTCCCTGTATTATTACTATAGATATAAGTGATGTCACTGTGACACTCCCAGATCCCCTCACCTCCCCAGTCATGTCCCTGTATTATTACTATAGATATAAGTGATGTCACTGTGACACTCCCAGATCCCCTCACCTCCCCAGTCAAGTCCCTGTATTATTACTATAGATATAAGTGGCGTCACTGTGACACTCCCAGATCCCCTCACCTCCCCAGTCATGTCCCTGTATTATTATTAAAGATATAAGTGATGTCACTGTGACTCTCCCAGATCCCCTCACCTCCCCAGTCATGTCCGAGTATTATTACTATAGATATAAGTGATGTCACTGTAACACTTCCAGATCCCCTCAACTCCCGTCATGTCCCTGTATTATTACTATAGATATAAGTGATGTCACTGTGACACTCCCAGATCCCCTCACCTCCCCAGTCATGTCCCTGTATTATTACTATAGATATAAGTGATGTCACTGTGACACTCCCAGATCCCCTCACCTCCCCAGTCATGTCCCTGTATTATTACTATAGATATAAGTGATGTCACTGTAACACTCCCAGATCCCCTCACCTCCCCAGTCATGTCCCTGTATTATTACTATAGATATAAGTGATGTCACTGTAACACTTCCAGATCAGCTCACCTCCCCAGTCATGTCCCTGTATTATTATTAAAGATATAAGTGATGTCACTGTGACTCTCCCAGATCCCCTCACCTCCCCAGTCATGTCCCTGTATTATTACTATAGATATAAGTGATGTCACTGTAACACTTCCAGATCAGCTCACCTCCCCAGTCATGTCCCTGTATTATTATTAAAGATATAAGTGATGTCACTGTGACTCTCCCAGATCCCCTCACCTCCCCAGTCATGTCCCTGTGTTATTACTATAGATATAAGTGATGTCACTGTGACACTCCCAGATACCCTCACCTCCCCAGTCATGTCCCTGTGTTATTACTATAGATATAAGTGATGTCACTGTGACATTCCCAGATACCCTCACCTTCCCAGTCATGTCCCTGTGTTATTACTATAGCTATAAGTGATGTTACTGTGACACTCCCAGATCCCCTCACCTCCCCAGTCATGTCCCTGTATTATTACTATAGATATAAGTGATGTCACTGTGACACCCCCAGATCCCCTCATCTCCCCAGTCATGTCCCTGTATTATTACTACAGATATATGTGATGTCACTGTGACACCCCCAGATCCTCTCACCTCCCCAGTCATGTCCCTGTATTATTACTACAGATATATAAGTGATATCACTGTGACACTCCCAGACCCTCTTACCTTCCCAGTCATGTCACTGTATTATTACTATAGATATAAGTGATGTCACTGTGACACCCCCAGATCCTCTCACCTCCCCAGTCATGTCCCTGTATTATTACTATAGATATAAGTGATATCACTGTGACACTCCCAGACCCTCTCACCTTCCCAGTCATGTCCCTGTGTTATTACTATAGATATAAGTGATATCACTGTGACACTCCCAGATACCCTCACCTCACTAGTCATGTCCCTGTATTATTACTATAGATATAAGTGATGTCACTGTGACACTCCCAGATCCCCTCACCTCCCGTCATGTCCCTCTATTATTACTATAGATATAAGTGATGTCACTGTAACACTTCCAGATCCCCTCAACTCCCGTCATGTCCCTCTATTATTACTATAGATATAAGTGATGTCACTGTGACACTCCCAGATCCCCTCACCTCCCCAGTCATGTCCGTGTTATTACTATAGATATAAGTGATATCACTGTGACACTCCCAGATCCCCTCATCTTCCCAGTCATGTCCCTGTGTTATAACTATAACTATAAGTGATGTCACTGTGACACTCCCAGATCGCCTCACCTCCCCAGTCATGTCCCTGTATTATTACTATAGATATAAGTGATGTCACTGTGACACTCCCAGATCCCCTCACCTCCCCAGTCATGTCCCTGTATTATTACTATAGATATAAGTGATGTCACTATGACACTCCCAGACCCTCTCACCTTCCCAGTCATGTCCCTGTATTACTACTATAGATATAAGTGATGTCACTGTGACACTCCCAGATCCCCTCACCTCCCCAGTCATGTCCCTGTATTATTACTATAGATATAAGTGATGTCACTGTGACACTCCCAGATCCCCTCACCTCCCCAGTCATGTCCCTGTATTATTACTATAGATATAAGTGATGTCACTGTGACACTCCCAGATCCCCTCACCTCCCCAGTCATGTCCCTGTATTATTACTATAGATATAAGTGATGTCACTGTGACACCCCCAGATCCCCTCACCTCCCCAGTCATGTCCCTGTATTATTACTATAGCTATAAGTGGCATCACTGTGACACTCCCAGATCCCCTCACCTCCCCAGTCATGTCCCTGTATTATTACTATAGATATAAGTGATGTCACTGTAACACTCCCAGATCCCCTCAACTCCCGTCATGTCCCTGTATTATTACTATAGATATAAGTGATGTCACTGTGACACTCCCAGATCCCCTCACCTTCCCAGTCATGTCCCTGTGTTATTACTATAACTATAAGTGATGTCACTGTGACACTCCTAGATCCCCTCACCTCCCCAGTCATGTCCCTGTATTATTACTATAGATATAAGTGATGTCACTGTGACACTCCCAGATACCCTCACCTTCCCAGTCATGTCCCTGTATTATTACTATAGATATAAGTGATGTCACTGTGACACTCCCAGATACCCTCACCTCCCAGTCATGTCCCTGTGTTATTACTATAGATATAAGTGATATCACTGTGACACTCCCAGATACCCTCACCTTCCCAGTCATGTCCCTGTGTTATTACTATAGATATATGTGATATCACTGTGACACTCCCATACCCTCACCTTCCCAGTCATGTCCCTGTGTTATTACTATAGATATAAGTGATATCACTGTGACACTCCCAGACCCTCTCACCTTCCCAGTCATGTCCCTGTGTTATTACTATATATAAGTGATGTCACTGTGACACTCCCAGATCCCCTCACCTCCCCAGTCATGTCCCTGTATTATTACTATAGATATAAGTGATGTCACTGTGACACTCCCAGATACCCTCACCTCCAGTCATGTCCCTGTATTATTACTATAGATATAAATGATGTCACTGTGACACTCCCAGATACCCTCACCTTACCAGACATGTCCCTGTGTTATTACTATAGATATAAGTGATATCACTGTGACACTCCCAGATACCCTCACCTCCCCAGTCATGTCCCTGTATTATTACTATAGCTATAAGTGATGTCACTGTGACACTCCCAGATCCCCTCACCTTCCCAGTCATGTCCCTGTATTATTACTATAGATATAAGTGATGTCACTGTGACACTCCCAGATCCCCTCACCTCCCCAGTCATGTCCCTGTATTATTACTATAGATATAAGTGATGTCACTGTGACACTCCCAGATCCCATCACCTCCCCAGTCATGTCCCTGTATTATTACTATAGATAGTCACTGTAACACCCCCAGATCCCCTCACCTCCCCAGTCGTGTCCCTGTATTATTACTATAGATATAAGTGATGTCACTGAGAGACTCACAGATCCCCTCACCTCCCCAGTCATGTCCCTGTATTATTACTATAAATATAAGTGATGTCACTGTGACACTCCCAGATCCCCTCACCTTCCCAGTCATGTCCCTGTATTATTACTATAGATATAAGTGATGTCACTGTGACACTCCCAGATCCCCTCACCTCCCCAGTCATGTCCCTGTATTATTACTATAGATATAAGTGATGTCACTGTGACACTCCCAGATCCCCTCACCTCCCCAGTCATGTCCCTGTATTATTACTATAGATATAAGTGATGTCACTGTGACACCTGCAGACCATTTCACCTTCCCAGTCATGTCCCTGTATTATTACTATAGATATAAGTGATGTCACTGTGACACCCCCAGAGCCCCTCACCTCCCCAGTCATGTCCCTGTATTATTACTATAGATATAAGTGATGTCACTGTGACACCCCCAGATCCCCATCACCTCCCCAGTCATGTCCCTGTATTATTACTATAGATATAAGTGATGTCACTGTGACACCCACAGATCCTCTCACCTCCCCAGTCATGTCCCTGTATTATTACTATAGATATAAGTGATGTCACTGTGACACTCCCAGATACCCTCACCTCCCCAGTCATGTCCCTGTATTATTACTATAGCTATAAGTGATGTCACTGTGACACTCCCAGATCCCCTCACCTCCCCAGTCATGTCCCTGTGTTACTGCTATAGATATATGTGATGTCACTGTGAGACTCCCAGATCCCCTCACCTCCCCAGTCATGTCCCTGTGTTATTACTATAGATATAAGTGATGTCACTGTGACACTCCCAGATACCCTCACCTCCCCAGTCATGTCCCTGTGTTACTGCTATAGATATATGTGATGTCACTGTGAGACTCCCAGATCCCCTCACCTCCCCAGTCATGTCCCTGTATTATTACTATAGATATAAGTGATGTCACTGTGACACCCACAGATCCTCTCACCTCCCCAGTCATGTCCCTGTATTATTACTATAGATATAAGTGATGTCACTGTGACACTCCCAGATACCCTCACCTCCCCAGTCATGTCCCTGTATTATTACTATAGCTATAAGTGATGTCACTGTGACACTCCCAGATCCCCTCACCTCCCCAGTCATGTCCCTGTGTTACTGCTATAGATATATGTGATGTCACTGTGAGACTCCCAGATCCCCTCACCTCCCCAGTCATGTCCCTGTATTATTACTATAGATATAAGTGATGTCACTGTGACACCCACAGATCCTCTCACCTCCCCAGTCATGTCCCTGTATTATTACTATACATATAAGTGATGTCACTGTGACACCCCCAGATCCCCTCACCTCCCCAGTCATGTCCCTGTATTACTATAGATATAACTGATGTCACTGTGACACCCCCAGATCCCCTCACCTTCCCAGTCATGTCCCTGTATTATTACTATAGATATAAGTGATGTCACTGTGACACTCCCAGATACCCTCACCTCCCCAGTCATGTCCCTGTATTATTACTATAGATATAAGTGATGTCACTGTGACACTCCCAGATCCCTCACCTCCCCAGTCATGTCCCTGTATTATTACTATAGATAGTCACTGTGACACCCCCAGATCCCCTCACCTTCCCAGTCATGTCCCTGTATTATTACTATAGATATATGTGATGTCACTGTGAGACTCCCAGATCCCCTCACCTCCCCAGTCATGTCCCTGTATTATTACTATAGATATATGTGATGTCACTGTGAGACTCCCAGATCCCCTCACCTCCCCAGTCATGTCCCTGTATTATTACTATAGATATAAGTGATGTCACTGTGACACCCCCAGATCCCCTCACCTCCCCAGTCATGTCCCTGTATTATTACTATATATAAGTGATGTCACTGTGACACTCCCAGATCCCCTCACCTCCTCAGTCATGTCCCTGTATTATTATTATAGATATAAGTGATGTCACTGTGACACTCCCAGATCCCCTCACCTCCCCAGTCATGTCCCTGTATTATTACTATAGATATAAGTGATGTCACTGTGACACTCCCAGATCCCCACACCTCCCCAGTCATGTCCCTGTATTATTACTATAGATATAAGTGATGTCACTGTGACACTCCCAGATCCTCTTACCTCCCCAGTCATGTCCCTGTATTATTACTATAGATATAAGTGATGTCACTGTGACACTCCCAGATCCCCTCACCTCCCCAGTCATGTCCCTGTATTATTACTATAGATAGTCACTGTGACACTCCCAGATCCCCTCACCTCCCCAGTCATGTCCCTGTATTATTACTATAGATATAAGTGATGTCACTGTGACACTCCCAGATCACCTCACCTCCCCAGTCATGTCCCTGTATTATTACTATAGATATAAGTGATGTCACTGTGACACCCACAGATCCTCTCACCTCCCCAGTCATGTCCCTGTATTATTACTATAGATATAAGTGATGTCACTGTGACACTCCCAGATACCCTCACCTCCCCAGTCATGTCCCTGTATTATTACTATAGCTATAAGTGATGTCACTGTGACACTCCCAGATCCCCTCACCTCCCCAGTCATGTCCCTGTGTTACTGCTATAGATATATGTGATGTCACTGTGAGACTCCCAGATCCCCTCACCTCCCCAGTCATGTCCCTGTATTATTACTATAGATATAAGTGATGTCACTGTGACACTCCCAGATACCCTCACCTCCCCAGTCATGTCCCTGTGTTACTGCTATAGATATATGTGATGTCACTGTGAGACTCCCAGATCCCCTCACCTCCCCAGTCATGTCCCTGTATTATTACTATAGATATAAGTGATGTCACTGTGACACCCACAGATCCTCTCACCTCCCCAGTCATGTCCCTGTATTATTACTATAGATATAAGTGATGTCACTGTGACACTCCCAGATACCCTCACCTCCCCAGTCATGTCCCTGTATTATTACTATAGCTATAAGTGATGTCACTGTGACACTCCCAGATCCCCTCACCTCCCCAGTCATGTCCCTGTGTTACTGCTATAGATATATGTGATGTCACTGTGAGACTCCCAGATCCCCTCACCTCCCCAGTCATGTCCCTGTATTATTACTATAGATATAAGTGATGTCACTGTGACACCCACAGATCCTCTCACCTCCCCAGTCATGTCCCTGTATTATTACTATACATATAAGTGATGTCACTGTGACACCCCCAGATCCCCTCACCTCCCCAGTCATGTCCCTGTATTACTATAGATATAACTGATGTCACTGTGACACCCCCAGATCCCCTCACCTTCCCAGTCATGTCCCTGTATTATTACTATAGATATAAGTGATGTCACTGTGACACTCCCAGATACCCTCACCTCCCCAGTCATGTCCCTGTATTATTACTATAGATATAAGTGATGTCACTGTGACACTCCCAGATCCCTCACCTCCCCAGTCATGTCCCTGTATTATTACTATAGATAGTCACTGTGACACCCCCAGATCCCCTCACCTTCCCAGTCATGTCCCTGTATTATTACTATAGATATATGTGATGTCACTGTGAGACTCCCAGATCCCCTCACCTCCCCAGTCATGTCCCTGTATTATTACTATAGATATATGTGATGTCACTGTGAGACTCCCAGATCCCCTCACCTCCCCAGTCATGTCCCTGTATTATTACTATAGATATAAGTGATGTCACTGTGACACCCCCAGATCCCCTCACCTCCCCAGTCATGTCCCTGTATTATTACTATATATAAGTGATGTCACTGTGACACTCCCAGATCCCCTCACCTCCTCAGTCATGTCCCTGTATTATTACTATAGATATAAGTGATGTCACTGTGACACTCCCAGATCCCCTCACCTCCCCAGTCATGTCCCTGTATTATTACTATAGATATAAGTGATGTCACTGTGACACTCCCAGATCCCCACACCTCCCCAGTCATGTCCCTGTATTATTACTATAGATATAAGTGATGTCACTGTGACACTCCCAGATCCTCTTACCTCCCCAGTCATGTCCCTGTATTATTACTATAGATATAAGTGATGTCACTGTGACACTCCCAGATCCCCTCACCTCCCCAGTCATGTCCCTGTATTATTACTATAGATAGTCACTGTGACACTCCCAGATCCCCTCACCTCCCCAGTCATGTCCCTGTATTATTACTATAGATATAAGTGATGTCACTGTGACACTCCCAGATCACCTCACCTCCCCAGTCATGTCCCTGTATTATTACTATAGATATAAGTGATGTCACTGTGACACTCCCAGATCCCCTCACCTCCCCAGTCATGTCCCTGTATTATTACTATAGATATGTGATGTCACTGTGACACTCCCAGATCCCCTCACCTCCCCAGTCATGTCCCTGTATTATTACTATAGATATAAGTGATGTCACTGTGACACCCCCAGATCCCCTCACCTCCCCAGTCATGTCCCTGTATTATTACTATAGATATAAGTGATGTCACTGTGACGCTCCCAGATCCCCTCACCTCCCCAGTCATGTCCCTGTATTATTACTATAGATAGTCACTGTGACACCCCCAGATCCCCTCACCTTCCCAGTCATGTCCCTGTATTATTACTATAGATATAAGTGATGTCACTGTGAGACTCCCAGATCCCCTCACCTCCCCAGTCATGTCCCTGTATTATTACTATAGATATATGTGATGTCACTGTGAGACTCCCAGATCCCCTCACCTCCTCAGTCATGTCCCTGTATTATTACTATAGATATAAGTGATGTCACTGTGACACTCCCAGATCCCCTCACCTCCCCAGTCATGTCCCTGTATTATTACTATAGATAGTCACTGTGACACTCCCAGATCCCCTCACCTCCCCAGTCATGTCCCTGTATTATTACTATAGATATAAGTGATGTCACTGTGACACTCCCAGATCCCCTCACCTCCCCAGTCATGTCCCTGTATTATTACTATAGATATAAGTGATGTCACTGTGACACTCCCAGATCCCCTCACCTCCCCAGTCATGTCCCTGTATTATTACTATAGATATAAGTGATGTCACTGTGACACTCCCAGATCCCCTCACCTCCTCAGTCATGTCCCTGTATTATTACTATAGATATAAGTGATGTCACTGTGACACTCCCAGATCCCCTCACCTCCTCAGTCATGTCCCTGTATTATTACTATAGATATAAGTGATGTCACTGTGACACTCCCAGATCCCCTCACCTCCTCAGTCATGTCCCTGTATTATTACTATAGATATAAGTGATGTCAGTGTGACACTCCCAGATCCCCTCACCTCCCCAGTCATGTCCCTGTATTATTACTATAGATATAAGTGATGTCACTGTGACACTCCCAGATCCCCACACCTCCCCAGTCATGTCCCTGTATTATTACTATAGATATAAGTGATGTCACTGTGACACTCCCAGATCCTCTTACCTCCCCAGTCATGTCCCTGTATTATTACTATAGATATAAGTGATG
Organism: Taudactylus pleione; assembly: GCA_031769625.1. Lineage (NCBI taxonomy): Eukaryota > Metazoa > Chordata > Amphibia > Anura > Myobatrachidae > Taudactylus > Taudactylus pleione. The sequence continues at coordinate 145,848 of JAUIMM010000284.1, forward strand.
TCACTGTGACACTCCCAGATCCCCTCACCTCCCCAGTCATGTCCCTGTATTATTACTATAGATAGTCACTGTGACACTCCCAGATCCCCTCACCTCCCCAGTCATGTCCCTGTATTATTACTATAGATATAAGTGATGTCACTGTGACACTCCCAGATCCCCTCACCTCCCCAGTCATGTCCCTGTATTATTACTATAGATATAATTGATGTCACTGTGACACTCCCAGATCCCCTCACCTCCCCAGTCATGTCCCTGTATTATTACTATAGATATAAGTGATGTCACTGTGACACTCCCAGATCCCCTCACCTCCCCAGTCATGTCCCTGTATTATTACTATAGATATAAGTGATGTCACTGTGACACTCCCAGATCCTCTTACCTCCCCAGTCATGTCCCTGTATTATTACTATAGATATAAGTGATGTCACTGTGACACTCCCAGATCCCCTCACCTCCCCAGTCATGTCCCTGTATTATTACTATAGATATAAGTGATGTCACTGTGACACTCCCAGATCCCCTCACCTCCCCAGTCATGTCCCTGTATTATTACTATAGATATAAGTGATGTCACTGTGACACTCCCAGATCCTCTTACCTCCCCAGTCATGTCCCTGTATTATTACTATAGATATAAGTGATGTCACTGTGACACTCCCAGATCTCCTCACCTCCCCAGTCATGTCCCTGTATTATTACTATAGATATAAGTGATGTCACTGTGACACTCCCAGATCCCCTCACCTCCCCAGTCATGTCCCTGTATTATTACTATAGATATAAGTGATGTCACTGTGACACTCCCAGATCCCCTCACCTCCCCAGTCATGTCCCTGTATTATTACTATAGATATAAGTGATGTCACTGTGACACTCCCAGATCCCCTCACCTCCCCAGTCATGTCCCTGTATTATTACTATAGATATAAGTGATGTCACTGTGACACCCCCAGATCCCCTCACCTCCCCAGTCATGTCCCTGTATTATTACTATAGATAGTTACTGTGACACCCCCAGATCCCCTCACCTTCCCAGTCATGTCCCTGTATTATTACTATAGATATATGTGATGTCACTGTGAGACTCCCAGATCCCCTCACCTCCCCAGTCATGTCCCTGTATTATTACTATAGATATATGTGATGTCACTGTGAGACTCCCAGATCCCCCTCACCTCCCCAGTCATGTCCCTGTATTATTACTATAGATATAAGTGATGTCACTGTGACGCTCCCAGACCCTCTCACCTCCCCAGTCATGTCCCTGTATTATTACTATAGATAGTCACTGTGACACCCCCAGATCCCCTCACCTTCCCAGTCATGTCCCTGTATTATTACTATAGATATATGTGATGTCACTGTGAGACTCCCAGATCCCCTCACCTCCCCAGTCATGTCCCTGTATTATTACTATAGATATATGTGATGTCACTGTGAGACTCCCAGATCCCCTCACCTCCTCAGTCATGTCCCTGTATTATTACTATAGATATAAGTGATGTCACTGTGACACTCCCAGATCCCCTCACCTCCCCAGTCATGTCCCTGTATTATTACTATAGATAGTCACTGTGACACTCCCAGATCCCCTCACCTCCCCAGTCATGTCCCTGTATTATTACTATAGATATAAGTGATGTCACTGTGACACTCCCAGATCCCCTCACCTCCCCAGTCATGTCCCTGTATTATTACTATAGATATAAGTGATGTCACTGTGACACTCCCAGATCCCCTCACCTCCTCAGTCATGTCCCTGTATTATTACTATAGATATAAGTGATGTCACTGTGACACTCCCAGATCCCCTCACCTCCTCAGTCATGTCCCTGTATTATTACTATAGATATAAGTGATGTCACTGTGACACTCCCAGATCCCCTCACCTCCTCAGTCATGTCCCTGTATTATTACTATAGATATAAGTGATGTCAGTGTGACACTCCCAGATCCCCTCACCTCCCCAGTCATGTCCCTGTATTATTACTATAGATATAAGTGATGTCACTGTGACACTCCCAGATCCCCACACCTCCCCAGTCATGTCCCTGTATTATTACTATAGATATAAGTGATGTCACTGTGACACTCCCAGATCCTCTTACCTCCCCAGTCATGTCCCTGTATTATTACTATAGATATAAGTGATGTCACTGTGACACTCCCAGATCCCCTCACCTCCCCAGTCATGTCCCTGTATTATTACTATAGATAGTCACTGTGACACTCCCAGATCCCCTCACCTCCCCAGTCATGTCCCTGTATTATTACTATAGATATAAGTGATGTCACTGTGACACTCCCAGATCCCCTCACCTCCCCAGTCATGTCCCTGTATTATTACTATAGATATAATTGATGTCACTGTGACACTCCCAGATCCCCTCACCTCCCCAGTCATGTCCCTGTATTATTACTATAGATATAAGTGATGTCACTGTGACACTCCCAGATCCCCTCACCTCCCCAGTCATGTCCCTGTATTATTACTATAGATATAAGTGATGTCACTGTGACACTCCCAGATCCTCTTACCTCCCCAGTCATGTCCCTGTATTATTACTATAGATATAAGTGATGTCACTGTGACACTCCCAGATCCCCTCACCTCCCCAGTCATGTCCCTGTATTATTACTATAGATATAAGTGATGTCACTGTGACACTCCCAGATCCCCTCACCTCCCCAGTCATGTCCCTGTATTATTACTATAGATATAAGTGATGTCACTGTGACACTCCCAGATCCTCTTACCTCCCCAGTCATGTCCCTGTATTATTACTATAGATATAAGTGATGTCACTGTGACACTCCCAGATCTCCTCACCTCCCCAGTCATGTCCCTGTATTATTACTATAGATATAAGTGATGTCACTGTGACACTCCCAGATCCCCTCACCTCCCCAGTCATGTCCCTGTATTATTACTATAGATATAAGTGATGTCACTGTGACACTCCCAGATCCCCTCACCTCCCCAGTCATGTCCCTGTATTATAACTATAGATATAAGTGATGTCACTGTGACACTCCCAGATCCCCTCACCTCCCCAGTCATGTCCCTGTATTATTACTATAGATATAAGTGATGTCACTGTGACACCCCCAGATCCCCTCACCTCCCCAGTCATGTCCCTGTATTATTACTATAGATAGTCACTGTGACACCCCCAGATCCCCTCACCTTCCCAGTCATGTCCCTGTATTATTACTATAGATATATGTGATGTCACTGTGAGACTCCCAGATCCCCTCACCTCCCCAGTCATGTCCCTGTATTATTACTATAGATATATGTGATGTCACTGTGAGACTCCCAGATCCCCTCACCTCCCCAGTCATGTCCCTGTATTATTACTATAGATATAAGTGATGTCACTGTGACACTCCCAGATCCCCACACCTCCCCAGTCATGTCCCTGTATTATTACTATAGATATAAGTGATGTCACTGTGACACTCCCAGATCCCCTCACCTCCTCAGTCATGTCTCTGTATTATTACTATAGATATAAGTGATGTCACTGTGACACTCCCAGATCCCCTCACCTCCTCAGTCATGTCCCTGTATTATTACTATAGATATAAGTGATGTCACTGTGACACTCCCAGATCCCCTCACCTCCCCAGTCATGTCCCTGTATTATTACTATAGATATAAGTGATGTCACTGTGACACTCCCAGATCCCCACACCTCCCCAGTCATGTCCCTGTATTATTACTATAGATATAAGTGATGTCACTGTGACACTCCCAGATCCTCTTACCTCCCCAGTCATGTCCCTGTATTATTACTATAGATATAAGTGATGTCACTGTGACACTCCCAGATCCCCTCACCTCCCCAGTCATGTCCCTGTATTATTACTATAGTCACTGTGACACTCCCAGATCCCCTCACCTCCCCAGTCATGTCCCTGTATTATTACTATAGATATAAGTGATGTCACTGTGACACTCCCAGATCCCCTCACCTCCCCAGTCATGTCCCTGTATTATTACTATAGATATAAGTGATGTCACTGTGACACTCCCAGATCCCCTCACCTCCCCAGTCATGTCCCTGTATTATTACTATAGATATAAGTGATGTCACTGTGACACCCCCAGATCCCCTCACCTCCCCAGTCATGTCCCTGTATTATTACTATAGATATAAGTGATGTCACTGTGACACTCCCAGATCCCCACACCTCCCCAGTCATGTCCCTGTATTATTACTATAGATATAAGTGATGTCACTGTGACACTCCCAGATCCTCTTACCTCCCCAGTCATGTCCCTGTATTATTACTATAGATATAAGTGATGTCACTGTGACACTCCCAGATCCCCTCACCTCCCCAGTCATGTCCCTGTATTATTACTATAGATATAAGTGATGTCACTGTGACACTCCCAGATCCCCTCACCTCCCCAGTCATGTCCCTGTATTATTACTATAGATATAAGTGATGTCACTGTGACACTCCCAGATCCCCTCACCTCCCCAGTCATGTCCCTGTATTATTACTATAGATATAAGTGATGTCACTGTGACACTCCCAGATCCCCTCACCTCCCCAGTCATGTCCCTGTATTATTACTATAGATATAAGTGATGTCACTGTGACACCCCCAGATCCCCTCACCTCCCCAGTCAGCAGGTAGATTATCTCCAGGGTGATATGTAAAATCCTCTCAGTCCTGTGACTCCCGTCATTGTCCATCCTCAGTGAATCAGTGAGAATACAGAATGTATGACGTGTACTAAAGACTCTGTTTCTAATTATTATTATTATTACTTAATAATAAAATAACAACAACAGGCTGATTCTACTGTATAATAATAACAATAATACAATAGGCTCCCTCTCTATAATAAGGACACCAAAGGCTGCTCCCTCTGTATAATAAGGACACCACAGGCTGCTCCTCCTGATGATGATGATTATTATTTTTATTATTATTTTATTACAAGACACCATAGGCTGATCCTCCTATATGATATTATTATTAAGGAGGATCAGCCTGTTGTTGTTATTTTTTATTGTTAATATTATATAGAGGGAGCAGCCTGTGGTGTCCTATTATTATTATTCAGGGGGAGCAGCCTGTGGTGTCCTGTTATTATTATTATTATTATACAGGGGGAGCAGCCTGTGGGGTCCTGTTAATAATAATAACAACAACAACAACAGGACCCCACAGGCTGCTCCCCCTGTATAATAATAATAATAATAACAGGACACCACAGGCTGCTCCCCCTGAATAATAATAATAGGACACCACAGGCTGCTCCCCCTGTATAATAATAATAATAACAGGACACCACAGGCTGCTCCCCCTGTATAATAATAATAGTAATAAATAATAATAATAAAAACAGGACACCACAGCTGCTCCCCCTGTATAATATCGTGACACCACAGGCCGCTCCCCCTGTATAATAATAATACCAGGACACCACAGGCTGCTCCCACTGTACAATAATAATAACAGGACACCACAGGCTGCTCGCCTGTGTAATATTAATAGGACACTATAAGCTGCTCCCCTGTATCGTAGGGCACCACAGACAACTCCCCCTGTATAGTAGGCCACCACAGGCTGCTCCGCCTGTATAATAGGCACCACAGGCCTCCTCCACTCTATAGTAGGCACCACAGGCTCCATTGTATAGTAGGCACCAAAGTCTGCTCCCCTGTAAAATAGAGCACTACAGGCTGCTCCCCCTGTTTAATAGAGCACTACAGGCTGCTCCCCCTGTATAATAGAGCACTACAGGCTGCTCCCCCTGTAGTAGGACATTATTACCTGCTGCTGCCGGACAGTCTCTTTGTTTTCTTTCTGGAAGAGACGCGGAGATGGATGTACAAATGACTTCCTGCGGGTGGAACGCACAGGGCGGATGTCGGGTGGAACGCACAGGGCGGAAGTCGAGGTGGAACGCACAGGGCGGAAGTAAGCTGGAACGCAAGTCAGGTATAAAAAACAAATCCCCATCGCAGGGAAAACCTTCATGACGTATTTCGCTGGGCGGGGCCAGGCGGGTGTCAGATATATATCATATATATAGATATATATAGACAGATGTATATATAGATATAAACATGTAGCTGCCTTCCCTGTGTAGTCAGTCACCTCTGGGAAACCTATGATGACGCTGCTTTATTATAGTGGAAGTGCGGAGGGCCCTGCCCGTCCCATAGTAACACAGCGTGTACCCTGAGACAGACGCGTAGCGGGGGCACATACATCTAATTTCCCAGGATACACCACGGGAAACGTTTACCATATTTGATCCCTGTAACGTGGGATACCCCTAAATAACGATAATATTGGGGTCCATAGTCCATTCTAATGTACAGGACCCCCCCCCTATAGCCCCTATGAGACCGCTGTTTGGGGTAACGGGCAAATAGGGCACCGCTGAGGGTTACGCGTCAGACCGTAGACAATAATAAGGAAGTACAACGTCATAGCCCCTTTCATCCCATTTTCTATGTCTACGTCCAAATCGCTGTAACAAATATGTCGCTGCAAGTTGCTCATGGCGACTGTCTGACCAAGAATAAATACAACTATCAGTAAGACGTCATTATGACCTAGGTGGTTGCCACATTTATCAGTAGAGATGTGACGTCATTCAGTAAAGTCCGTGGAGGTGGAGAGGCTTACTGACTACCTATAGGGGGAATACACAGAAAGTCACTGTAAGCCACCGGCGGCGTCCTGTAACCCACGAGGGGAATGTCTTCACCGGAGCAGGGAGATAGATTCCCAGTAGGCCATGCGGGGAGATGGTAGTGTGTGGTGTAAGGGCAGCTCCTCAGCAGGGTGGGATGTGTGGTAAAAGCCGGATAATGGGTCCTGGGGGTGTGGGTGAGAGAGAGAAGGGAGGGCTCCATCCACAGGGCCGCTTCAGGTGTTGGGCTTTACAGCCTGAGACCAGGCTAATTAATGATTACACCTGGAAGTGACTCATAAGAGCTCTGTACAGTTTTGATGCAGTGTCTCACGCACCCTGGGGAGAACAGACATTGAGGTTTTGTTCTGAGACACCGTGACATTGGTATGTACTATGTTTGTGGTAAGGCAGTAGGCCCTGCCACTTGTATAGAGGGTGTTACCTGTCTAGTTAGAGCCCAGACGGGCTAGGGTTTATTTTTATGTTTTGGTTGTTTATTGGTGCCAACCAGCTTGCACGAAAACCCACGACTACTGCTGTTTCCTGGCTGCTATGTGTATTGAGGCGTACTTCAACCCCAGGAGAGGGACCCCTACCCCGATCATATTACAGTAGATATTGAAATTCAGTATTGTACAAGTGCCCAGTCTTTATCGATCTTGTCCCAAATATAATCTCCGCCATTTTGTTGGTTGGATAAAGGAGATAGATATTACAAGAGCATAAAAACCCTTATCGAACCATTTAATAAATTCACTACAACATCCATAAAAAATATTATCATTCCCTATAGTATACTATATATTTATAATAGCAAGAAGACATATGCATATATTTTTTAAATGAATAGTCATAAATAACCAAAAAATTCCAACTAGTACTCTACATACCCTCAGTGTTCTATACATCTAGCATAATAATAAATAAAATAAACAGATACTAGTATTAATATATTGTAACATATAATAATCCAGGCTTTTCATACCTCTTCTTTGTTTCATAGCAATGGTACTTGAAAAAGCAAATTTGGTATGAAACGGTGGATGACCAGCAGGGTGCCGTAGATTTGGAGCACAAAGTGGAGTCCCTTCATTGGCCACCGGAGAACATCTTACCACCAGCCAGATTGCCAAAGGATAAGGTGGGGAGAGTCAGGGCTAGTTAGGCTCTGTCACCTACATTAATCTTTACCATCGGCACTGGATGATTCTTTTAATCACGTTTTCTGATTGTTGAATAAATAGTATTAGTGCCTATATTCTGTTATGTTCCCTCTGGCGGGAGGTGAGTCACAAGTCACAGAATGTAGCAATCAATTCAGAATGATGTATATTGATGGAAAATACAATGACCTGGGAGTGCAGGTAAGTTAATGATAATACAGGTATACTTTAATGGTAGGATGCTAAGAATGTAGGTACATTTAAAAATTCAGATTTGAGAATGCTGATATTCTTGCATGACAGACAAGCTTGTAAGGCAGATATACATGGCAGGGCAGATCACAGAAGCTCACATGTATACAACTCCAGTAACATTGGTGAATGGCAGAACAATTATAGACCCAGCAATGAGTGCTGGGATCATGCAGACTTGAATAGGCAGCTGTCAGGTGTAGTCCATGCTGGGAATGAATAATAAATTACCTGACACCTGGCCTCAGCACAGAATCATAACAGCACCACCTCTGGTCACATCCATAACTGTAGCTCATATATCGGGAACCCCGGGTTGCTGGGAAAAATAACAGACGGGAAACAGCAAAACAGAACAGAGTTCTAACATAGGCAGTTGGGAGAGTCAAACGAGAAAGCCTAGAGCAGTGGTTCTCAAACTCGGTCCTCAGGAACCCACACAGTTCACGTTTTCCAAAGGTGTATTCATTACTCACTGACACAGGTGGAGCTAATTATTTCACTTGTGATTCTGTAAGAAGATCTGGAAAACATGCACTGTTTGGGGTCCTAAGGGCCGAGTTTGAGAACCTGTGCTATAGAACATTTTAAGCTCAGCCACGTTTAGCAAAGTCTCTCATATAATGACTTTAACCTTCGGTGAACTAGGTGAGGTGTGACATAACCCAGCAAGATTTAAGTTCCTAGACATCTATAAAAAATACTGCATGCAAGTTGCCATTTTGTGTAGCTAGAGTCACGATGTTGCCAGTTTGTGTAGTGATGGCGGTTTAGTGTGGTGAGCTCTATCGCGGTGAGTGCACATGCACTCGCCACCTGCCTTGATGTCAGCCAAGAGTGTTCTAATTAACACTGAGTTGATTAAGTTTATTTTAATTATTTCTAATTGTTCCTAAGTTTGTCTGCCTACTAAGGATTTGGAAATATATGCCCATTGTTCCATACCTAACTTATCTAACTTTATACTTAATGTTAGTGTTTATACATTCAATTTTGCTTTTTATACCCATATATTGGCACAATGCTTGGAATACCTTCCTTTTAAAATATGTAACTCGTATCACTTTTAATAACAAATGGTATACTATATCTGGACACAAATTCCTGTTACAGTTTAATTGCTGTGAATGATGCTGCACATGATGTAGGATTTCTGTGATAACATCCGGTTCACTTCATCAGGAAGCTGTGAAGCTCTCACAAACAATAAATGGTTAGATATACAAGGCATCCAGGACACATTGAAAGAGCTGTGAGGGCAGGGGAGGAAGGAGGAAAGAGTTGTGAGGGCAGGGGAGGAAGGAGGAAAGAGCTGAGGGGGCAGGAGAGGAAAGAGCTGTGAGGGCAGGGGAGGAAGTAGGAAAGAGCTGTGAGGGCAGGGGAGGGAGGAGGAAAGAGCTGTGAGGGCAGGGGAGGGAGGAGGAAAGAGCTGTGAGGGCAGGGGAGGAAGGAGGAAAGAGCTGTGAGGGCAGAGGGAGAAGGACGAAAGAGCTGTGAGGGCAGGGGAGGAAAGAGCTGTGAGGGCAGAGGAAGAAGTAGGAAAGAGCTGTGAGGGCAGAGGGAGGAAGGAGGAGGAAAGAGCTGTGAGGGCAGGGGAGGAAGGAGGAAAGAGCTGTGAGGGCAGAGGGAGAAGGACGAAAGAGCTGTGAGGGCAGAGGGAGAAGGACGAAAGAGCTGTGAGGGCAGAGGGAGAAGGAGGAAAGAGCTGTGAGGGCAGGGGAGGAAGGAGGAGGAAAGAGCTGTGAGGGCAGGGGAGGAAGGAGGAAAGAGCTGTGAGGGCAGAGGGAGAAGGACGAAAGAGCTGTGAGGGCAGAGGGAGAAGGAGGAAAGAGCTGTGAGGGCAGGGGAGGAAAGAGCTGTGAGGGCAGGGGAGGAAGGAGGAAAGAGATGTGAGGGCAGGGGAGGAAGGAGGAAAGCTGTGAGGGCAGGGGAGGAGGAAAGAGCTGTGAGGGCAGGGGAGGAAGGAGGAAAGAGATGTGAGGGCAGGGGAGGAAGGAGGAAAGCTGTGAGGGCAGGGGAGGAGGAAAGAGCTGTGAGGGCAGGGGAGGAAGGAGGAAAGAGCTGTGAGGGCAGAGGGAGGAGGAAAGAGCTGTGAGGGCAGAGGGAGGAGGAAAGAGCTGTGAGGGCAGAAGGAGAAGGAGGAAAGAGCTGTGAGGGCAGAAGGAGGAGGAAAGAGCTGTGAGGGCAGAGGGAGAAGGAGGAAAGAGCTGTGAGGGCAGGGGAGGAAGGAGGAAAGAGCTGTGAGGGCAGGGGAGGAAGGAGGAAAGAGATGTGAGGGCAGGGGAGGAAGGAGGATAGAGCTGTGAGGGCAGGGGAGGGAGGAGGAAAGAGCTGTGAGGGCAGGGGAGGGAGGAGGAAAGAGCTGTGAGGGCAGGGGAGGAAGGAGGAAAGAGCTGTGAGGGCAGAGGGAGAAGGAGGAAAGAGCTGTGAGGGCAGGGGAGGAAGGAGGAAAGAGCTGTGAGGGCAGGGGAGGAAGGAGGAAAGAGCTGTGAGGGCAGGGGAGGAAAGAGATGTGAGGGCAGGGGAGGAAGGAGGAAAGCTGTGAGGGCAGGGGAGGAAGGAGGAAAGAGATGTGAGGGCAGGGGAGGAAGGAGGAAAGCTGTGAGGGCAGGGGAGGAGGAAAGAGCTGTGAGGACAGGGGAGGAAGGAAGAAAGAGCTGTGAGGGCAGAGGGAGAAGGAGGAAAGAGCTGTGAGGGCAGAGGGAGAAGGACGAAAGAGCTGTGAGGGCAGAGGGAGAAGGACGAAAGAGCTGTGAGGGCAGAGGGAGAAGGAGGAAAGAGATGTGAGGGCAGGGGAGGAAAGAGCTGTGAGGGCAGGGGAGGAAGGAGGAAAGAGATGTGAGGGCAGGGGAGGAAGGAGGAAAGCTGTGAGGGCAGGGGAGGAGGAAAGAGCTGTGAGGGCAGGGGAGGGAGGAGAAAAGAGCTGTGAGGGCAGGGGAGGAAGGAGGAAAGAGCTGTGAGGGCAGAGGGAGAATGAAGAAAGAGCTGTGAGGGCAGGGGAGGAAGGAGGAAAGAGCTGTGAGGGCAGAGGGAGGAGGAAAGAGCTGTGAGGGCAGGGGAGGAAGGAGCTGCAAGGGCAGGGGAGGAAGAAGGAGGAAGAGCTGTGAGGGCAGTGGAGGAAGAAGGAGGAAAGAGCTGTGAGGGCAGGGGAGGAAGCAGGAAAGAGCTGTAAGGGCAGGGGAGGAAGAAGGAGGAAAGAGCTGTGAGGGTAGGGGAGGAAAAAGGAGGAAAGCTGTGAGGGCAGGGGAGGAAAAAGGAGGAAAGCTGTGAGGGCAGGGGAGGAAAAAGGAGGAAAGCTGTGAGGGCAGGGGAGGAAAAAGGAGGAAAGCTGTGAGGGCAGGGGAGGAAAAAGGAGGAAAGAGCTGTGAGGGCAGGGGAGGAGGAAAGAGCTGTGAGGACAGAGGGAGGAGGAAAGAGCAGTGAGGGCAGGGGAGGAAAGAGCTGTGAGGGCAGGGGAGGGAGGAGGAAAGAGCTGTGAGGGCAGGGGAGGAAGAGGGAGGAAAGAGCTGTGAGGGCAGGAGAGGAAGGAGGAAAGAGCTGTGAGGGCAGGGGAGGAGGAAAGAGCTGTGAGGGCAGGGGAGCAAGATGGAGGAAAGAGCTGTGAGGGCAGGGGAGGAAGAAGGAGGAAAGAGCTGTGAGGGCAGGGGAGGAAGAAGGAGCTGTGAGGGCAGGGGAGGAAGAAGCAGGAAAGAGTTGTGGGGGTAGGGGTGGAAGAAGGAGGAAAGAGCTGTGAGGGCAGGGGAGGAAGGAGGAAAGAGCTGTGAGGGCAGAGGAGGAAAAAGGAGGAAAGAGCTGTGAGGGCAGGGGAGCAAGAAGGAGGAAAGAGCTGGGGGCAGGGGAGGAAGAAGGAAGAAAGCTGTGAGGGCAGGGGAGGAAGAAGAAAAGAGGTGGGGGCAGGGGAGGAAGAAGGAGGAAAGAGCTGTGAGGGCAGTGGAGGAATAAGGAGGAAAGACCTGTGAGGGCAGGGGAGGAAGGAGGAAAGAGGTGGGGGCAGGGGAGGAAGAAGGAGGAAAGAGCTGTGAGGGCAGTGGAGGAATAAGGAGGAAAGACCTGTGAGGGCAGGGGAGGAAGAAGGAGGAAAGAGCTGTGAGGGCAGGGGAGGAAGAAGGAGAAAAGAGCTGTGAGGGCAGGAGAGGAAGAAGGAGAAAAGAGCTGTGAGGGCAGGAGAGGAAGGAGGAAAGAGCTGTGAGGGCAGGGGAGGAAGGAGGAAAGAGCTGTGATGGCAGGGGAGGAAGGAGGAAAGAGCTGTGATGGCAGGGGAGGAAGAAGGAGGAAAGTGCTGTGAGGGCAGGGGAGGAAGAAGGAGGAAAGAGCTGTGAGGGCAGGGGAGGAAGAAGGAGGAAAGAGCTGTGAGGGCAGGGGAGGAAGAGGGAGGAAAGAGCTGTGAGGGCAGGGGAGGAAGAGGGAGGAAAGAGCTGTGAGGGCAGGGGAGGAAGAGGGAGGAAAGAGCTGTGAGGGCAGGGGAGGAAGGAGGAAAGAGCTGTGAGGGCAGGGGAGGAAGGAGGAGGAAAGAGCTGTGAGGGCAGGAGAGGAAGGAGGAAAGAGCTGTGAGGGCAGGGGAGGAAGAAGGAGGAAAGAGCTGTGAGAGCAGGGGAGGAAGGAGGAAAGAGCTGTGAGGGCAGGGGAGGAAGGAGGAAAGAGCTGTGAGGGCAGGGGAGGAAGGAGGAAAGAGCTGTGAGGGCAGGGGAGGAAGGAGGAAAGTGCTGTGAGGGCAGGGGAAGAAGGAGGAAAGAGCTGTGAGGGCAGGGGAGGAAGGAGGAAAGAGCTGTGAGGGCAGGGGAGGAAGGAGCTGTGAGGGCAGGGGAGGAAGGAGGAAAGAGCTGTGAGGGCAGGGGAGGAAGGAGGAAAGAGCTGTGAGGGTAGGGGAGGAAAAAGGAAGAAAGCTGTGAGGGCAGGGGAGGAAGAAGGAGGAAAGAGCTCTGAGGGTAGGGGAGGGAGGAGGAAAGAGCTGTGAGGGCAGAGGGAGGAGGAAAGAGCTGTGAGGGCAGAGGGAGGAGGAAAGAGCTGTGAGGGCAGAGGGAGGAGGAAAGAGCTGTGAGGGCAGAGGGAGGAGGAAAGAGCTGTGAGGGCAGGGGAAGAAGGAGGAAAGAGCTGTGAGGGCAGGGGAGGAAGGAGGAAAGAGATGTGAGGGCAGGGGAGGAAGGAGGATAGAGCTGTGAGGGCAGGGGAGGGAGGAGGAAAGAGCTGTGAGGGCAGGGGAAGGAGGAGGAAAGAGCTGTGAGGGCAGGGGAGGAAGGTGGAAAGAGCTGTGAGGGCAGAGGGAGAAGGAGGAAAGAGCTGTGAGGGCAGGGGAGGAAGGAGGAAAGAGCTGTGAGGGCAGGGGAGGAAGGAGGAAAGAGCTGTGAGGGCAGGGGAGGAAAGAGATGTGAGGGCAGGGGAGGAAGGAGGAAAGCTGTGAGGGCAGGGGAGGAGGAAAGAGCTGTGAGGACAGGGGAGGAAGGAAGAAAGAGCTGTGAGGGCAGAGGGAGGAGGAAAGAGCTGTGAGGGCAGAGGGAGAAGGAGGAAAGAGCTGTGAGGGCAGAGGGAGAAGGACGAAAGAGCTGTGAGGGCAGAGGGAGAAGGACGAAAGAGCTGTGAGGGCAGGGGAGGAAAGAGCTGTGAGGGCAGGGGAGGAAGGAGGAAAGAGATGTGAGGGCAGGGGAGGAAGGAGGAAAGCTGTGAGGGCAGGGGAGGGAGGAGGAAAGAGCTGTGAGGGCAGGGGAGGGAGGAGAAAAGAGCTGTGAGGGCAGGGGAGGAAGGAGGAAAGAGCTGTGAGGGCAGAGGGAGAATGAAGAAAGAGCTGTGAGGGCAGGGGAGGAAGGAGGAAAGAGCTGTGAGGGCAGAGGGAGGAGGAAAGAGCTGTGAGGGCAGGGGAGGAAGGAGCTGCGAGGGCAGGGGAGGAAGAAGGAGGAAGAGCTGTGAGGGCAGGGGAGGAAGAAGGAGGAAAGAGCTGTGAGGGGAGGGGAGGAAGCAGGAAAGAGCTGTAAGGGCAGGGAAGGAAGAAGGAGGAAAGAGCTGTGAGGGTAGGGGAGGAAAAAGGAGGAAAGCTGTGAGGGCAGGGGAGGAAAAAGGAGGAAAGCTGTGAGGGCAGGGGAGGAAAAAGGAGGAAAGCTGTGAGGGCAGGGGAGGAAGGAGGAAAGAGCTGTGAGGGCAGGGGAGGAAGGAGGAAAGAGCTGTGAGGGCAGGAGAGGAAAGAGCTGTGAGGGCAGAGGGAGAAGGACGAAAGAGCTGTGAGGGCAGAGGGAGAAGGACGAAAGAGCTGTGAGGGCAGAGGAAGAAGTAGGAAAGAGCTGTGAGGGCAGGGGAGGAAGGAGGAAAGAGCTGTGAGGGCAGGGGAGGAAGGAGGAAAGAGCTGTGAGGGCAGAGGGAGAAGGAGGAAAGAGCTGTGAGGGCAGAGGGAGAAGGAGGAAAGAGCTGTGAGGGCAGGGGAGGAAGGAGGAAAGAGCTGTGAGGGCAGGGGAGGAAGAAGGAGGAAAGAGCTGTGAGGGCAGGGGAGGAAGGAGGAAAGCTGTGAGGGCAGGGGAGGAGGAAAGAGCTGTGAGGGCAGGGGAGGGAGGAGGAAAGAGCTGTGAGGGCAGGGGAGGAAGGAGGAAAGAGCTGTGAGGACAGAGGGAGAAGGAGGAAAGAGCTGTGAGGGCAGGGGAGGAAGGAGGAAAGAGCTGTGAGGGCAGAGGGAGAATGAGGAAAGAGCTGTGAGAGCAGGGGAGGAAGGAGGAAAGAGCTGTGAGAGCAGGGGAGGAAGGAGGAAAGAGCTGTGAGGGCAGGGGAGGAAGGAGGAAAGAGCTGTGAGGGCAGAGGGAGGAGGAAAGAGCTGTGAGGGCAGGGGAGGAAGGAGCTGCGAGGGCAGGGGAGGAAGAAGGAGGAAGAGCTGTGAGGGCAGGGGAGGAAGGAGGAAAGAGCTGTAAGGGCAGGGGAGGAAGAAGGAGGAAAGAGCTGTGAGGGTAGGGGAGGAAAAAGGAGGAAAGCTGTGAGGGCAGGGGAGGAAAAAGGAGGAAAGCTGTGAGGGCAGGGGAGGAAAAAGGAGGAAAGAGCTGTGAGGACAGAGGGAGGAGGAAAGAGCAGTGAGGGCAGGGGAGGAAAGAGCTGTGAGGGCAGGGGAGGGAGGAGGAAAGAGCTGTGAGGGCAGGGGAGGAAGAGGGAGGAAAGAGCTGTGAGGGCAGGAGAGGAAGGAGGAAAGAGCTGTGAGGGCAGGGGAGGAGGAAAGAGCTGTGAGGGCAGGGGAGCAAGATGGAGGAAAGAGCTGTGAGGGCAGGGGAGGAAGAAGGAGGAAAGAGCTGTGAGGGCAGGGGAGGAAGAAGGAGCTGTGAGGGCAGGGGAGGAAGAAGCAGGAAAGAGTTGTGGGGGCAGGGGTGGAAGAAGGAGGAAAGAGCTGTGAGGGCAGGGGAGGAAGGAGGAAAGAGCTGTGAGGGCAGAGGAGGAAAAAGGAGGAAAGAGCTGTGAGGGCAGGGGAGCAAGAAGGAGGAAAGAGCTGGGGGCAGGGGAGGAAGAAGGAAGAAAGCTGTGAGGGCAGGGGAGGAAGGAGGAAAGAGCTGTGAGGGCAGGGGAGGAAGGAGGAAAGAGCTGTGAGGGCAGGGGAGGAAGGAGGAAAGTGCTGTGAGGGCAGGGGAAGAAGGAGGAAAGAGCTGTGAGGGCAGGGGAGGAAGGAGAAAAGAGCTGTGAGGGCAGGGGAGGAAGGAGCTGTGAGGGCAGGGGAGGAAGGAGGAAAGAGCTGTGAGGGCAGGGGAGGAAGGAGGAAAGAGCTGTGAGGGCAGGGGAGGAAGGAGCTGTGAGGGCAGGGGAGGAAGGAGGAAAGAGCTGTGAGGGCAGGGGAGGAAGGAGGAAAGAGCTGTGAGGGTAGGGGAGGAAAAAGGAAGAAAGCTGTGAGGGCAGGGGAGGAAGAAGGAGGAAAGAGCTCTGAGGGTAGGGGAGGGAGCAGGAAAGAGCTGTGAGGGCAGAGGGAGGAGGAAAGAGCTGTGAGGGCAGAGGGAGGAGGAAAGAGCTGTGAGGGCAGAGGGAGGAGGAAAGAGCTGTGAGGGCAGGGGAAGAAGGAGGAAAGAGCTGTGAGGGCAGGGGAGGAAGGAGGAAAGAGATGTGAGGGCAGGGGAGGATGGAGGAAAGAGCTGTGAGGGCAGGGGAGGGAGGAGGAAAGAGCTGTGAGGGCATGGGAGGGAGGAGGAAAGAGCTGTGAGGGCAGGGGAGGAAGGAGGAAAGAGCTGTGAGGGCAGAGGGAGAAGGAGGAAAGAGCTGTGAGGGCAGGGGAGGAAGGAGGAAAGAGCTGTGAGGGCAGGGGAGGAAAGAGGAAAGAGCTGTGAGGGCAGGGGAGGAAAGAGATGTGAGGGCAGGGGAGGAAGGAGGAAAGCTGTGAGGGCAGGGGAGGAAGGAGGAAAGAGATGTGAGGGCAGGGGAGGAAGGAGGAAAGCTGTGAGGGCAGGGGAGGAGGAAAGAGCTGTGAGGACAGGGGCGGAAGGAAGAAAGAGCTCTGAGGGCAGAGGGAGAAGGAGGAAAGAGCTGTGAGGGCAGAGGGAGGACGAAAGAGCTGTGAGGGCAGAGGGAGAAGGACGAAAGAGCTGTGAGGGCAGAGGGAGAAGGAGGAAAGAGCTGTGAGGGCAGGGGAGGAAAGAGCTGTGAGGGCAGGGGAGGAAGGAGGAAAGAGATGTGAGGGCAGGGGAGGAAGGAGGAAAGCTGTGAGGGCAGGGGAGGAGGAAAGAGCTGTGAGGGCAGGGGAGGGAGGAGAAAAGAGCTGTGAGGGCAGGGGAGGAAAGAGCTGTGAGGGCAGAGGGAGAATGAAGAAAGAGCTGTGAGGGCAGGGGAGGAAGGAGGAAAGAGCTGTGAGGGCAGAGGGAGGAGGAAAGAGCTGTGAGGGCAGGGGAGGAAGGAGCTGCGAGGGCAGGGGAGGAAGAAGGAGGAAGAGCTGTGAGGGCAGGGGAGGAAGAAGGAGGAAAGAGCTGTGAGGGCAGGGGAGGAAGCAGGAAAGAGCTGTAAGGGCAGGGGAGGAAGAAGGAGGAAAGAGCTGTGAGGGTAGGGGAGGAAAAAGGAGGAAAGCTGTGAGGGCAGGGGAGGAAAAAGGAGGAAAGCTGTGAGGGCAGGGGAGGAAAAAGGAGGAAAGCTGTGAGGGCAGGGGAGGAAGGAGGAAAGAGCTGTGAGGGCAGGAGAGGAAAGAGCTGTGAGGGCAGAGGGAGAAGGACGAAAGAGCTGTGAGGGCAGAGGGAGAAGGACGAAAGAGCTGTGAGGGCAGAGGAAGAAGTAGGAAAGAGCTGTGAGGGCAGGGGAGGAAGGAGGAAAGAGCTGTGAGGGCAGGGGAGGAAGGAGGAAAGAGCTGTGAGGGCAGAGGGAGAAGGAGGAAAGAGCTGTGAGGGCAGAGGGAGAAGGAGGAAAGAGCTGTGAGGGCAGGGGAGGAAGGAGGAAAGAGCTGTGAGGGCAGGGGAGGAAGAAGGAGGAAAGAGCTGTGAGGGCAGGGGAGGAAGGAGGAAAGCTGTGAGGGCAGGGGAGGAGGAAAGAGCTGTGAGGGCAGGGGAGGGAGGAGGAAAGAGCTGTGAGGGCAGGGGAGGAAGGAGGAAAGAGCTGTGAGGGCAGAGGGAGAAGGAGGAAAGAGCTGTGAGGGCAGGGGAGGAAGGAGGAAAGAGCTGTGAGGGCAGAGGGAGAATGAGGAAAGAGCTGTGAGAGCAGGGGAGGAAGGAGGAAAGAGCTGTGAGAGCAGGGGAGGAAGGAGGAAAGAGCTGTGAGGGCAGGGGAGGAAGGAGGAAAGAGCTGTGAGGGCAGAGGGAGGAGGAAAGAGCTGTGAGGGCAGGGTAGGAAGGAGCTGCGAGGGCAGGGGAGGAAGAAGGAGGAAGAGCTGTGAGGGCAGGGGAGGAAGGAGGAAAGAGCTGTAAGGGCAGGGGAGGAAGAAGGAGGAAAGAGCTGTGAGGGTAGGGGAGGAAAAAGGAGGAAAGCTGTGAGGGCAGGGGAGGAAAAAGGAGGAAAGCTGTGAGGGCAGGGGAGGAAAAAGGAGGAAAGAGCTGTGAGGGCAGGGGAGGAGGAAAGAGCTGTGAGGACAGAGGGAGGAGGAAAGAGCAGTGAGGGCAGGGGAGGAGGAAAGAGCTGTGAGGGCAGAGGGAGGAGGAAAGAGCTGTGAGGGCAGAAGGAGAAGGAGGAAAGAGCTGTGAGGGCAGAAGGAGGAGGAAAGAGCTGTGAGGGCAGAGGGAGAAGGAGGAAAGAGCTGTGAGGGCAGGGGAGGAAGGAGGAAAGAGCTGTGAGGGCAGGGGAGGAAGGAGGAAAGAGATGTGAGGGCAGGGGAGGAAGGAGGATAGAGCTGTGAGGGCAGGGGAGGGAGGAGGAAAGAGCTGTGAGGGCAGGGGAGGGAGGAGGAAAGAGCTGTGAGGGCAGGGGAGGAAGGAGGAAAGAGCTGTGAGGGCAGAGGGAGAAGGAGGAAAGAGCTGTGAGGGCAGGGGAGGAAGGAGGAAAGAGCTGTGAGGGCAGGGGAGGAAGGAGGAAAGAGCTGTGAGGGCAGGGGAGGAAAGAGATGTGAGGGCAGGGGAGGAAGGAGGAAAGCTGTGAGGGCAGGGGAGGAAGGAGGAAAGAGATGTGAGGGCAGGGGAGGAAGGAGGAAAGCTGTGAGGGCAGGGGAGGAGGAAAGAGCTGTGAGGACAGGGGAGGAAGGAAGAAAGAGCTGTGAGGGCAGAGGGAGAAGGAGGAAAGAGCTGTGAGGGCAGAGGGAGAAGGACGAAAGAGCTGTGAGGGCAGAGGGAGAAGGACGAAAGAGCTGTGAGGGCAGAGGGAGAAGGAGGAAAGAGATGTGAGGGCAGGGGAGGAAAGAGCTGTGAGGGCAGGGGAGGAAGGAGGAAAGAGATGTGAGGGCAGGGGAGGAAGGAGGAAAGCTGTGAGGGCAGGGGAGGAGGAAAGAGCTGTGACGGCAGGGGAGGGAGGAGAAAAGAGCTGTGAGGGCAGGGGAGGAAGGAGGAAAGAGCTGTGAGGGCAGAGGGAGAATGAAGAAAGAGCTGTGAGGGTAGGGGAGGAAGGAGGAAAGAGCTGTGAGGGCAGAGGGAGGAGGAAAGAGCTGTGAGGGCAGGGGAGGAAGGAGCTGCAAGGGCAGGGGAGGAAGAAGGAGGAAGAGCTGTGAGGGCAGTGGAGGAAGGAGCTGCAAGGGCAGGGGAGGAAGAAGGAGGAAGAGCTGTGAGGGCAGTGGAGGAAGAAGGAGGAAAGAGCTGTGAGGGCAGGGGAGGAAGCAGGAAAGAGCTGTAAGGGCAGGGGAGGAAGAAGGAGGAAAGAGCTGTGAGGGTAGGGGAGGAAAAAGGAGGAAAGCTGTGAGGGCAGGGGAGGAAAAAGGAGGAAAGCTGTGAGGGCAGGGGAGGAAAAAGGAGGAAAGCTGTGAGGGCAGGGGAGGAAAAAGGAGGAAAGCTGTGAGGGCAGGGGAGGAAAAAGGAGGAAAGAGCTGTGAGGGCAGGGGAGGAGGAAAGAGCTGTGAGGACAGAGGGAGGAGGAAAGAGCAGTGAGGGCAGGGGAGGAAAGAGCTGTGAGGGCAGGGGAGGGAGGAGGAAAGAGCTGTGAGGGCAGGGGAGGAAGAGGGAGGAAAGAGCTGTGAGGGCAGGAGAGGAAGGAGGAAAGAGCTGTGAGGGCAGGGGAGGAGGAAAGAGCTGTGAGGGCAGGGGAGCAAGATGGAGGAAAGAGCTGTGAGGGCAGGGGAGGAAGAAGGAGGAAAGAGCTGTGAGGGCAGGGGAGGAAGAAGGAGCTGTGAGGGCAGGGGAGGAAGAAGCAGGAAAGAGTTGTGGGGGTAGGGGTGGAAGAAGGAGGAAAGAGCTGTGAGGGCAGGGGAGGAAGGAGGAAAGAGCTGTGAGGGCAGAGGAGGAAAAAGGAGGAAAGAGCTGTGAGGGCAGGGGAGCAAGAAGGAGGAAAGAGCTGGGGGCAGGGGAGGAAGAAGGAAGAAAGCTGTGAGGGCAGGGGAGGAAGAAGGAAAGAGGTGGGGGCAGGGGAGGAAGGAGGAAAGAGCTGTGAGGGCAGTGGAGGAATAAGGAGGAAAGACCTGTGAGGGCAGGGGAGGAAGGAGGAAAGAGGTGGGGGCAGGGGAGGAAGAAGGAGGAAAGAGCTGTGAGGGCAGTGGAGGAATAAGGAGGAAAGACCTGTGAGGGCAGGGGAGGAAGAAGGAGGAAAGAGCTGTGAGGGCAGGGGAGGAAGAAGGAGAAAAGAGCTGTGAGGGCAGGAGAGGAAGAAGGAGAAAAGAGCTGTGAGGGCAGGAGAGGAAGGAGGAAAGAGCTGTGAGGGCAGGGGAGGAAGGAGGAAAGAGCTGTGATGGCAGGGGAGGAAGGAGGAAAGAGCTGTGATGGCAGGGGAGGAAGAAGGAGGAAAGTGCTGTGAGGGCAGGGGAGGAAGAAGGAGGAAAGAGCTGTGAGGGCAGGGGAGGAAGAAGGAGGAAAGAGCTGTGAGGGAAGGGGAGGAAGAGGGAGGAAAGAGCTGTGAGGGCAGGGGAGGAAGAGGGAGGAAAGAGCTGTGAGGGCAGGGGAGGAAGAGGGAGGAAAGAGCTGTGAGGGCAGGGGAGGAAGGAGGAAAGAGCTGTGAGGGCAGGGGAGGAAGGAGGAGGAAAGAGCTGTGAGGGCAGGAGAGGAAGGAGGAAAGAGCTGTGAGGGCAGGGGAGGAAGAAGGAGGAAAGAGCTGTGAGAGCAGGGGAGGAAGGAGGAAAGAGCTGTGAGGGCAGGGGAGGAAGGAGGAAAGAGCTGTGAGGGCAGGGGAGGAAGGAGGAAAGAGCTGTGAGGGCAGGGGAGGAAATAGGAAAGTGCTGTGAGGGCAGGGGAAGAAGGAGGAAAGAGCTGTGAGGGCAGGGGAGGAAGGAGGAAAGAGCTGTGAGGGCAGGGGAGGAAGGAGCTGTGAGGGCAGGGGAGGAAGGAGGAAAGAGCTGTGAGGGCAGGGGAGGAAGGAGGAAAGAGCTGTGAGGGTAGGGGAGGAAAAAGGAAGAAAGCTGTGAGGGCAGGGGAGGAAGAAGGAGGAAAGAGCTCTGAGGGTAGGGGAGGGAGGAGGAAAGAGCTGTGAGGGCAGAGGGAGGAGGAAAGAGCTGTGAGGGCAGAGGGAGGAGGAAAGAGCTGTGAGGGCAGAGGGAGGAGGAAAGAGCTGTGAGGGCAGAGGGAGGAGGAAAGAGCTGTGAGGGCAGGGGAAGAAGGAGGAAAGAGCTGTGAGGGCAGGGGAGGAAGGAGGAAAGAGATGTGAGGGCAGGGGAGGAAGGAGGATAGAGCTGTGAGGGCAGGGGAGGGAGGAGGAAAGAGCTGTGAGGGCAGGGGAAGGAGGAGGAAAGAGCTGTGAGGGCAGGGGAGGAAGGTGGAAAGAGCTGTGAGGGCAGAGGGAGAAGGAGGAAAGAGCTGTGAGGGCAGGGGAGGAAGGAGGAAAGAGCTGTGAGGGCAGGGGAGGAAGGAGGAAAGAGCTGTGAGGGCAGGGGAGGAAAGAGATGTGAGGGCAGGGGAGGAAGGAGGAAAGCTGTGAGGGCAGGGGAGGAAGGAGGAAAGAGATGTGAGGGCAGGGGAGGAAGGAGGAAAGCTGTGAGGGCAGGGGAGGAGGAAAGAGCTGTGAGGACAGGGGAGGAAGGAAGAAAGAGCTGTGAGGGCAGAGGGAGGAGGAAAGAGCTGTGAGGGCAGAGGGAGAAGGAGGAAAGAGCTGTGAGGGCAGAGGGAGAAGGACGAAAGAGCTGTGAGGGCAGAGGGAGAAGGACGAAAGAGCTGTGAGGGCAGGGGAGGAAAGAGCTGTGAGGGCAGGGGAGGAAGGAGGAAAGAGATGTGAGGGTAGGGGAGGAAGGAGGAAAGCTGTGAGGGCAGGGGAGGGAGGAGGAAAGAGCTGTGAGGGCAGGGGAGGGAGGAGAAAAGAGCTGTGAGGGCAGGGGAGGAAGGAGGAAAGAGCTGTGAGGGCAGAGGGAGAATGAAGAAAGAGCTGTGAGGGCAGGGGAGGAAGGAGGAAAGAGCTGTGAGGGCAGAGGGAGGAGGAAAGAGCTGTGAGGGCAGGGGAGGAAGGAGCTGCGAGGGCAGGGGAGGAAGAAGGAGGAAGAGCTGTGAGGGCAGGGGAGGAAGAAGGAGGAAAGAGCTGTGAGGGGAGGGGAGGAAGCAGGAAAGAGCTGTAAGGGCAGGGGAGGAAGAAGGAGGAAAGAGCTGTGAGGGTAGGGGAGGAAAAAGGAGGAAAGCTGTGAGGGCAGGGGAGGAAAAAGGAGGAAAGCTGTGAGGGCAGGGGAGGAAAAAGGAGGAAAGCTGTGAGGGCAGGGGAGGAAGGAGGAAAGAGCTGTGAGGGCAGGGGAGGAAGGAGGAAAGAGCTGTGAGGGCAGGAGAGGAAAGAGCTGTGAGGGCAGAGGGAGAAGGACGAAAGAGCTGTGAGGGCAGAGGGAGAAGGACGAAAGAGCTGTGAGGGCAGAGGAAGAAGTAGGAAAGAGCTGTGAGGGCAGGGGAGGAAGGAGGAAAGAGCTGTGAGGGCAGGGGAGGAAGGAGGAAAGAGCTGTGAGGGCAGAGGGAGAAGGAGGAAAGAGCTGTGAGGGCAGAGGGAGAAGGAGGAAAGAGCTGTGAGGGCAGGGGAGGAAGGAGGAAAGAGCTGTGAGGGCAGGGGAGGAAGAAGGAGGAAAGAGCTGTGAGGGCAGGGGAGGAAGGAGGAAAGCTGTGAGGGCAGGGGAGGAGGAAAGAGCTGTGAGGGCAGGGGAGGGAGGAGGAAAGAGCTGTGAGGGCAGGGGAGGAAGGAGGAAAGAGCTGTGAGGGCAGAGGGAGAAGGAGGAAAGAGCTGTGAGGGCAGGGGAGGAAGGAGGAAAGAGCTGTGAGGGCAGAGGGAGAATGAGGAAAGAGCTGTGAGAGCAGGGGAGGAAGGAGGAAAGAGCTGTGAGAGCAGGGGAGGAAGGAGGAAAGAGCTGTGAGGGCAGGGGAGGAAGGAGGAAAGAGCTGTGAGGGCAGAGGGAGGAGGAAAGAGCTGTGAGGGCAGGGGAGGAAGGAGCTGCGAGGGCAGGGGAGGAAGAAGGAGGAAGAGCTGTGAGGGCAGGGGAGGAAGGAGGAAAGAGCTGTAAGGGCAGGGGAGGAAGAAGGAGGAAAGAGCTGTGAGGGTAGGGGAGGAAAAAGGAGGAAAGCTGTGAGGGCAGGGGAGGAAAAAGGAGGAAAGCTGTGAGGGCAGGGGAGGAAAAAGGAGGAAAGAGCTGTGAGGACAGAGGGAGGAGGAAAGAGCAGTGAGGGCAGGGGAGGAAAGAGCTGTGAGGGCAGGGGAGGGAGGAGGAAAGAGCTGTGAGGGCAGGGGAGGAAGAGGGAGGAAAGAGCTGTGAGGGCAGGAGAGGAAGGAGGAAAGAGCTGTGAGGGCAGGGGAGGAGGAAAGAGCTGTGAGGGCAGGGGAGCAAGATGGAGGAAAGAGCTGTGAGGGCAGGGGAGGAAGAAGGAGGAAAGAGCTGTGAGGGCAGGGGAGGAAGAAGGAGCTGTGAGGGCAGGGGAGGAAGAAGCAGGAAAGAGTTGTGGGGGCAGGGGTGGAAGAAGGAGGAAAGAGCTGTGAGGGCAGGGGAGGAAGGAGGAAAGAGCTGTGAGGGCAGAGGAGGAAAAAGGAGGAAAGAGCTGTGAGGGCAGGGGAGCAAGAAGGAGGAAAGAGCTGGGGGCAGGGGAGGAAGAAGGAAGAAAGCTGTGAGGGCAGGGGAGGAAGGAGGAAAGAGCTGTGAGGGCAGGGGAGGAAGGAGGAAAGAGCTGTGAGGGCAGGGGAGGAAGGAGGAAAGTGCTGTGAGGGCAGGGGAAGAAGGAGGAAAGAGCTGTGAGGGCAGGGGAGGAAGGAGAAAAGAGCTGTGAGGGCAGGGGAGGAAGGAGCTGTGAGGGCAGGGGAGGAAGGAGGAAAGAGCTGTGAGGGCAGGGGAGGAAGGAGGAAAGAGCTGTGAGGGCAGGGGAGGAAGGAGCTGTGAGGGCAGGGGAGGAAGGAGGAAAGAGCTGTGAGGGCAGGGGAGGAAGGAGGAAAGAGCTGTGAGGGTAGGGGAGGAAAAAGGAAGAAAGCTGTGAGGGCAGGGGAGGAAGAAGGAGGAAAGAGCTCTGAGGGTAGGGGAGGGAGCAGGAAAGAGCTGTGAGGGCAGAGGGAGGAGGAAAGAGCTGTGAGGGCAGAGGGAGGAGGAAAGAGCTGTGAGGGCAGAGGGAGGAGGAAAGAGCTGTGAGGGCAGAGGGAGGAGGAAAGAGCTGTGAGGGCAGGGGAAGAAGGAGGAAAGAGCTGTGAGGGCAGGGGAGGAAGGAGGAAAGAGATGTGAGGGCAGGGGAGGAAGGAGGAAAGAGCTGTGAGGGCAGGGGAGGGAGGAGGAAAGAGCTGTGAGGGCATGGGAGGGAGGAGGAAAGAGCTGTGAGGGCAGGGGAGGAAGGAGGAAAGAGCTGTGAGGGCAGAGGGAGAAGGAGGAAAGAGCTGTGAGGGCAGGGGAGGAAGGAGCTGTGAGGGCAGGGGAGGAAGGAGGAAATAGCTGTGAGGGCAGGGGAGGAAAGAGATGTGAGGGCAGGGGAGGAAGGAGGAAAGCTGTGAGGGCAGGGGAGGAAGGAGGAAAGAGATGTGAGGGCAGGGGAGGAAGGAGGAAAGCTGTGAGGGCAGGGGAGGAGGAAAGAGCTGTGAGGACAGGGGCGGAAGGAAGAAAGAGCTCTGAGGGCAGAGGGAGAAGGAGGAAAGAGCTGTGAGGGCAGAGGGAGGACGAAAGAGCTGTGAGGGCAGAGGGAGAAGGACGAAAGAGCTGTGAGGGCAGAGGGAGAAGGAGGAAAGAGCTGTGAGGGCAGGGGAGGAAAGAGCTGTGAGGGCAGGGGAGGAAGGAGGAAAGAGATGTGAGGGCAGGGGAGGAAGGAGGAAAGCTGTGAGGGCAGGGGAGGAGGAAAGAGCTGTGAGGGCAGGGGAGGGAGGAGAAAAGAGCTGTGAGGGCAGGGGAGGAAAGAGCTGTGAGGGCAGAGGGAGAATGAAGAAAGAGCTGTGAGGGCAGGGGAGGAAGGAGGAAAGAGCTGTGAGGGCAGAGGGAGGAGGAAAGAGCTGTGAGGGCAGGGGAGGAAGGAGCTGCGAGGGCAGGGGAGGAAGAAGGAGGAAGAGCTGTGAGGGCAGGGGAGGAAGAAGGAGGAAAGAGCTGTGAGGGCAGGGGAGGAAGCAGGAAAGAGCTGTAAGGGCAGGGGAGGAAGAAGGAGGAAAGAGCTGTGAGGGTAGGGGAGGAAAAAGGAGGAAAGCTGTGAGGGCAGGGGAGGAAAAAGGAGGAAAGCTGTGAGGGCAGGGGAGGAAAAAGGAGGAAAGCTGTGAGGGCAGGGGAGGAAGGAGGAAAGAGCTGTGAGGGCAGGAGAGGAAAGAGCTGTGAGGGCAGAGGGAGAAGGACGAAAGAGCTGTGAGGGCAGAGGGAGAAGGACGAAAGAGCTGTGAGGGCAGAGGAAGAAGTAGGAAAGAGCTGTGAGGGCAGGGGAGGAAGGAGGAAAGAGCTGTGAGGGCAGGGGAGGAAGGAGGAAAGAGCTGTGAGGGCAGAGGGAGAAGGAGGAAAGAGCTGTGAGGGCAGAGGGAGAAGGAGGAAAGAGCTGTGAGGGCAGGGGAGGAAGGAGGAAAGAGCTGTGAGGGCAGGGGAGGAAGAAGGAGGAAAGAGCTGTGAGGGCAGGGGAGGAAGGAGGAAAGCTGTGAGGGCAGGGGAGGAGGAAAGAGCTGTGAGGGCAGGGGAGGGAGGAGGAAAGAGCTGTGAGGGCAGGGGAGGAAGGAGGAAAGAGCTGTGAGGGCAGAGGGAGAAGGAGGAAAGAGCTGTGAGGGCAGGGGAGGAAGGAGGAAAGAGCTGTGAGGGCAGAGGGAGAATGAGGAAAGAGCTGTGAGAGCAGGGGAGGAAGGAGGAAAGAGCTGTGAGAGCAGGGGAGGAAGGAGGAAAGAGCTGTGAGGGCAGGGGAGGAAGGAGGAAAGAGCTGTGAGGGCAGAGGGAGGAGGAAAGAGCTGTGAGGGCAGGGTAGGAAGGAGCTGCGAGGGCAGGGGAGGAAGAAGGAGGAAGAGCTGTGAGGGCAGGGGAGGAAGGAGGAAAGAGCTGTAAGGGCAGGGGAGGAAGAAGGAGGAAAGAGCTGTGAGGGTAGGGGAGGAAAAAGGAGGAAAGCTGTGAGGGCAGGGGAGGAAAAAGGAGGAAAGCTGTGAGGGCAGGGGAGGAAAAAGGAGGAAAGAGCTGTGAGGGCAGGGGAGGAGGAAAGAGCTGTGAGGACAGAGGGAGGAGGAAAGAGCAGTGAGGGCAGGGGAGGAAAGAGCTGTGAGGGCAGGGGAGGGAGGAGGAAAGAGCTGTGAGGGCAGGGGAGGAAGAGGGAGGAAAGAGCTGTGAGGGCAGGAGAGGAAGGAGGAAAGAGCTGTGAGGGCAGGGGAGGAGGAAAGAGCTGTGAGGGCAGGGGAGCAAGATGGAGGAAAGAGCTGTGAGGGCAGGGGAGGAAGAAGGAGGAAAGAGCTGTGAGGGCAGGGGAGGAAGAAGGAGCTGTGAGGGCAGGGGAGGAAGAAGCAGGAAAGAGTTGTGGGGGCAGGGGTGGAAGAAGGAGGAAAGAGCTGTGAGGGCAGGGGAGGAAGGAGGAAAGAGCTGTGAGGGCAGAGGAGGAAAAAGGAGGAAAGAGCTGTGAGGGCAGGGGAGCAAGAAGGAGGAAAGAGCTGGGGGCAGGGGAGGAAGAAGGAAGAAAGCTGTGAGGGCAGGGGAGGAAGAAGGAAAGAGGTGGGGGCAGGGGAGGAAGAAGGAGGAAAGAGCTGTGAGGGCAGTGGAGGAATAAGGAGGAAAGACCTGTGAGGGCAGGGGAGGAAGGAGGAAAGAGGTGGGGGCAGGGGAGGAATAAGGAGGAAAGACCTGTGAGGGCAGGGGAGGAAGAAGGAGGAAAGAGCTGTGAGGGCAGGGGAGGAAGAAGGAGAAAAGAGCTGTGAGGGCAGGAGAGGAAGGAGGAAAGAGCTGTGAGGGCAGGGGAGGAAGGAGGAAAGAGCTGTGAGGGCAGGGGAGGAAGGAGGAAAGAGCTGTGAGGGCAGGGGAGGAAGAAGGAGGAAAGAGCTGTGAGGGCAGGGGAGGAAGAAGGAGGAAAGAGCTGTGAGGGCAGGGGAGGAAGAGGGAGGAAAGAGCTGTGAGGGCAGGGGAGGAAGAGGGAGGAAAGAGCTGTGAGGGCAGGGGAGGAAGAGGGAGGAAAGAGCTGTGAGGGCAGGGGAGGAAGAAGGAAAGAGCTGTGAGGGCAGGGGAGGAAGGAGGAGGAAAGAGCTGTGAGGGCAGGAGAGGAAGGAGGAAAGGGCTGTGAGGGCAGGGGAGGAAGGAGGAAAGAGCTGTGAGAGCAGGGGAGGAAGGAGGAAAGAGCTGTGAGGGCAGGGGAGGAAGGAGGAAAGAGCTGTGAGGGCAGGGGAGGAAGGAGGAAAGAGCTGTGAGGGCAGGGGAGGAAGGAGGAAAGTGCTGTGAGGGCAGGGGAAGAAGGAGGAAAGAGCTGTGAGGGCAGGGGAGGAAGGAGGAAAGAGCTGTGAGGGCAGGGGAGGAAGGAGCTGTGAGGGCAGGGGAGGAAGGAGCTGTGAGGGCAGGGGAGGAAGGAGGAAAGAGCTGTGAGGGCAGGGGAGGAAGGAGGAAAGAGCTGTGAGGGTAGGGGAGGAAAAAGGAAGAAAGCTGTGAGGGCAGGGGAGGAAGAAGGAGGAAAGAGCTCTGAGGGTAGGGGAGGGAGGAGGAAAGAGCTGTGAGGGCAGAGGGAGGAGGAAAGAGCTGTGAGGGCAGAGGGAGGAGGAAAGAGCTGTGAGGGCAGAGGGAGGAGGAAAGAGCTGTGAGGGCAGGGGAAGAAGGAGGAAAGAGCTGTGAGGGCAGGGGAGGAAGGAGGAAAGAGATGTGAGGGCAGGGGAGGAAGGAGGATAGAGCTGTGAGGGCAGGGGAGGGAGGAGGAAAGAGCTGTGAGGGCAGGGGAGGGAGGAGGAAAGAGCTGTGAGGGCAGGGGAGGAAGGAGGAAAGAGCTGTGAGGGCAGAGGGAGAAGGAGGAAAAAGCTGTGAGGGCAGGGGAGGAAGGAGGAAAGAGCTGTGAGGGCAGGGGAGGAAGGAGGAAAGAGCTGTGAGGGCAGGGGAGGAAAGAGATGTGAGGGCAGGGGAGGAAGGAGGAAAGCTGTGAGGGCAGGGGAGGAAGGAGGAAAGAGATGTGAGGGCAGGGGAGGAAGGAGGAAAGCTGTGAGGGCAGGGGAGGAGGAAAGAGCTGTGAGGACAGGGGAGGAAGGAAGAAAGAGCTGTGAGGGCAGAGGGAGAAGGAGGAAAGAGCTGTGAGGGCAGAGGGAGAAGGACGAAAGAGCTGTGAGGGCAGAGGGAGAAGGACGAAAGAGCTGTGAGGGCAGAGGGAGAAGGAGGAAAGAGCTGTGAGGGCAGGGGAGGAAAGAGCTGTGAGGGCAGCGGAGGAAGGAGGAAAGAGATGTAAGGGCAGGGGAGGAAGGAGGAAAGCTGTGAGGGCAGGGGAGGAGGAAAGAGCTGTGAGGGCAGGGGAGGGAGGAGAAAAGAGCTGTGAGGGCAGGGGAGGAAGGAGGAAAGAGCTGTGAGGGCAGAGGGAGAAGGAGGAAAGAGCTGTGAGGGCAGGGGAGGAAAGAGCTGTGAGGGCAGGGGAGGAAGGAGGAAAGAGATGTAAGGGCAGGGGAGGAAGGAGGAAAGCTGTGAGGGCAGGGGAGGAGGAAAGAGCTGTGAGGGCAGGGGAGGGAGGAGAAAAGAGCTGTGAGGGCAGGGGAGGAAGGAGGAAAGAGCTGTGAGGGCAGAGGGAGAATGAAGAAAGAGCTGTGAGGGCAGGGGAGGAAGGAGGAAAGAGCTGTGAGGGCAGAGGGAGGAGGAAAGAGCTGTGAGGGCAGGGGAGGAAGGAGCTGCGAGGGCAGGGGAGGAAGAAGGAGGAAGAGCTGTGAGGGCAGGGGAGGAAGAAGGAGGAAAGAGCTGTGAGGGCAGGGGAGGAAGCAGGAAAGAGCTGTAAGGGCAGGGGAGGAAGAAGGAGGAAAGAGCTGTGAGGGTAGGGGAGGAAAAAGGAGGAAAGCTGTGAGGGCAGGGGAGGAAAAAGGAGGAAAGCTGTGAGGGCAGGGGAGGAAAAAGGAGGAAAGCTGTGAGGGCAGGGGAGGAAAAAGGAGGAAAGCTGTGAGGGCAGGGGAGGAAGGAGGAAAGAGCTGTGAGGGCAGGAGAGGAAAGAGCTGTGAGGGCAGAGGGAGAAGGACGAAAGAGCTGTAAGGGCAGAGGGAGAAGGACGAAAGAGCTGTGAGGGCAGAGGAAGAAGTAGGAAAGAGCTGTGAGGGCAGGGGAGGAAGGAGGAAAGAGCTGTGAGGGCAGGGGAGGAAGGAGGAAAGAGCTGTGAGGGCAGAGGGAGAAGGAGGAAAGAGCTGTGAGGGCAGAGGGAGAAGGAGGAAAGAACTGTGAGGGCAGGGGAGGAAGGAGGAAAGAGCTGTGAGGGCAGGGGAGGAAGAAGGAGGAAAGAGCTGTGAGGGCAGGGGAGGAAGGAGGAGGAAAGAGCTGTGAGGGCAAAGGAGGAAGGAGGAAAGCTGTGAGGGCAGGGGAGGAGGAAAGAGCTGTGAGGGCAGGGGAGGGAGGAGGAAAGAGCTGTGAGGGCAGGGGAGGAAGGAGGAAAGAGCTGTGAGGGCAGAGGGAGGAGGAAAGAGCTGTGAGGGCAGGGGAGGAAGGAGGAAAGAGCTGTGAGGGCAGAGGGAGAATGAGGAAAGAGCTGTGAGAGCAGGGGAGGAAGGAGGAAAGAGCTGAGAGCAGGGGAGGAAGGAGGAAAGAGCTGTGAGGGCAGGGGAGGAAGGAGGAAAGAGCTGTGAGGGCAGAGGGAGGAGGAAAGAGCTGTGAGGGCAGGGGAGGAAGGAACTGCGAGGGCAGGGGAGGAAGAAGGAGGAAGAGCTGTGAGGGCAGGGGAGGAAGGAGGAAAGAGCTGTAAGGGCAGGGGAGGAAGAAGGAGGAAAGAGCTGTGAGGGTAGGGGAGGAAAAAGGAGGAAAGCTGTGAGGGCAGGGGAGGAAAAAGGAGGAAAGCTGTGAGGGCAGGGGAGGAAAAAGGAGGAAAGAGCTGTGAGGGCAGGGGAGGAGGAAAGAGCTGTGAGGACAGAGGGAGGAGGAAAGAGCAGTGAGGGCAGGGGAGGAAAGAGCTGTGAGGGCAGGGGAGGGAGGAGGAAAGAGCTGTGAGGGCAGGGGAGGAAGAGGGAGGAAAGAGCTGTGAGGGCAGGAGAGGAAGGAGGAAAGAGTTGTGAGGGCAGGGGAGGAGGAAAGAGCTGTGAGGGCAGGGGAGCAAGATGGAGGAAAGAGCTGTGAGGGCAGGGGAGGAAGAAGGAGGAAAGAGCTGTGAGGGCAGGGGAGGAAGAAGGAGCTGTGAGGGCAGGGGAGGAAGAAGCAGGAAAGAGTTGTGGGGGCAGGGGTGGAAGAAGGAGGAAAGAGCTGTGAGGGCATGGGAGGAAGGAGGAAAGAGCTGTGAGGGCAGAGGAGGAAAAAGGAGGAAAGAGCTGTGAGGGCAGTGGAGCAAGAAGGAGGAAAGAGCTGGGGGCAGGGGAGGAAGAAGGAAGAAAGCTGTGAGGGCAGGGGAGGAAGAAGGAAAGAGGTGGGGGCAGGGGAGGAAGAAGGAGGAAAGAGCTGTGAGGGCAGTGGAGGAATAAGGAGGAAAGACCTGTGAGGGCAGGGGAGGAAGGAGGAAAGAGGTGGGGGCAGGGGAGGAAGAAGGAGGAAAGAGCTGTGAGGGCAGTGGAGGAATAAGGAGGAAAGACCTGTGAGGGTAGGGGAGGAAGAAGGAGGAAAGAGCTGTGAGGGCAGGGGCGGAAGAAGGAGAAAAGAGCTGTGAGGGCAGGGGAGGAAGGAGGAAAGAGCTGTGAGGGCAGGGGAGGAAGGAGGAAAGAGCTGTGAGGGCAGGGCAGGAAGGAGGAAAGTGCTGTGAGGGCAGGGGAAGAAGGAGGAAAGAGCTGTGAGGGCAGGGGAGGAAGGAGGAAAGAGCTGTGAGGGCAGGGGAGGAAGGAGCTGTGAGGGCAGGGGAGGAAGGAGGAAAGAGCTGTGAGGGCAGGGGAGGAAGGAGGAAAGAGCTGTGAGGGTAGGGGAGGAAAAAGGAAGAAAGCTGTGAGGGCAGGGGAGGAAGAAGGAGGAAAGAGCTCTGAGGGTAGGGGAGGGAGGAGGAAAGAGCTGTGAGGGCAGGGGAGGAAAGAGCTGTGAGGGCAGGGGAGGAAGGAGGAAAGAGCTGTGAGGGCAGAGGGAGAAGGAGGAAAGAGCTGTGAGGGCAGGGGAGGAAGGAGGAAAGAGCTGTGAGGGCAGGGGAGGAAGGAGGAAAGAGCTGTGAGGGCAGGGAAGGAAAGAGATGTGAGGGCAGGGGAGGAAGGAGGAAAGCTGTGAGGGCAGGGGAGGAAGGAGGAAAGAGATGTGAGGGCAGGGGAGGAAGGAGGAAAGCTGTGAGGGCAGGGGAGGAGGAAAGAGCTGTGAGGACAGGGGAGGAAGGAAGAAAGAGCTGTGAGGGCAGAGGGAGAAGGAGGAAAGAGCTGTGAGGGCAGAGGGAGAAGGACGAAAGAGCTGTGAGGGCAGAGGGAGAAGGACGAAAGAGCTGTGAGGGCAGAGGGAGAAGGATGAAAGAGCTGTGAGGGCAGGGGAGGAAAGAGCTGTGAGGGCAGGGGAGGATGGAGGAAAGAGATGTGAGGGCAGGGGAGGAAGGAGGAAAGCTGTGAGGGCAGGGGAGGAGGAAAGAGCTGTGAGGGCAGGGGAGGGAGGAGAAAAGAGCTGTGAGGGCAGGGGAGGAAGGAGGAAAGAGCTGTGAGGGCAGAGGGAGAATGAAGAAAGAGCTGTGAGGGCAGGGGAGGAAGGAGGAAAGAGCTGTGAGGGCAGAGGGAGGAGGAAAGAGCTGTGAGGGCAGGGGAGGAAGGAGCTGCGAGGGCAGGGGAGGAAGAAGGAGGAAGAGCTGTGAGGGCAGGGGAGGAAGAAGGAGGAAAGAGCTGTGAGGGCAGGGGAGGAAGCAGGAAAGAGCTGTAAGGGCAGGGGAGGAAGAAGGAGGAAAGAGCTGTGAGGGTAGGGGAGGAAAAAGGAGGAAAGCTGTGAGGGCAGGGGAGGAAAAAGGAGGAAAGCTGTGAGGGCAGGGGAGGAAAAAGGAGGAAAGCTGTGAGGGCAGGGGAGGAAGGAGGAAAGAGCTGTGAGGGCAGGAGAGGAAAGAGCTGTGAGGGCAGAGGGAGAAGGACGAAAGAGCTGTGAAGGCAGAGGGAGAAGGACGAAAGAGCTGTGAGGGCAGAGGAAGAAGTAGGAAAGAGCTGTGAGGGCAGGGGAGGAAGGAGGAAAGAGCTGTGAGGGCAGAGGGAGAAGGAGGAAAGAGCTGTGAGGGCAGAGGGAGAAGGAGGAAAGAGCTGTGAGGGCAGGGGAGGAAGGAGGAAAGAGCTGTGAGGGCAGGGGAGGAAGAAGGAGGAAAGAGCTGTGAGGGCAGGGGAGGAAGGAGGAAAGCTGTGAGGGCAGGGGAGGAGGAAAGAGCTGTGAGGGCAGGGGAGGGAGGAGGAAAGAGCTGTGAGGGCAGGGGAGGAAGGAGGAAAGAGCTGTGAGGGCAGAGGGAGAAGGAGGAAAGAGCTGTGAGGGCAGGGGAGGAAGGAGGAAAGAGCTGTGAGGGCAGAGGGAGAAGGAGGAAAGAGCTGTGAGGGCAGAGGGAGAATGAGGAAAGAGCTGTGAGAGCAGGGGAGGAAGGAGGAAAGAGCTGTGAGAGCAGGGGAGGAAGGAGGAAAGAGCTGTGAGGGCAGGGGAGGAAGGAGGAAAGAGCTTTGAGGGCAGAGGGAGGAGGAAAGATCTGTGAGGGCAGGGGAGGAAGGAGCTGCGAGGGCAGGGGAGGAAGAAGGAGGAAGAGCTGTGAGGGCAGGGGAGGAAGGAGGAAAGAGCTGTAAGGGCAGGGGAGGAAGAAGGAGGAAAGAGTTGTGAGGGTAGGGGAGGAAAAAGGAGGAAAGCTGTGAGGGCAGGGGAGGAAAAAGGAGGAAAGAGCTGTGAGGGCAGGGGAGGAGGAAAGAGCTGTGAGGACAGAGGGAGGAGGAAAGAGCAGTGAGGGCAGGGGAGGAAAGAGCTGTGAGGGCAGGGGAGGGAGGAGGAAAGAGCTGTGAGGGCAGGGGAGGAAGAGGGAGGAAAGAGCTGTGAGGGCAGGAGAGGAAGGAGGAAAGAGCTGTGAGGGCAGGGGAGGAGGAAAGAGCTGTGAGGGCAGGGGAGCAAGATGGAGGAAAGAGCTGTGAGGGCAGGGGAGGAAGAAGGAGGAAAGAGCTGTGAGGGCAGGGGAGGAAGAAGGAGCTGTGAGGGCAGGGGAGGAAGAAGCAGGAAAGAGTTGTGGGGGCAGGGGTGGAAGAAGGAGGAAAGAGCTGTGAGGGCAGGGGAGGAAGGAGGAAAGAGCTGTGAGGGCAGAGGAGGAAAAAGGAGGAAAGAGCTGTGAGGGCAGGGGAGCAAGAAGGAGGAAAGAGCTGGGGGCAGGGGAGAAAGAAGGAAGAAAGCTGTGAGGGCAGGGGAGGAAGAAGGAAAGAGGTGGGGGCAGGGGAGGAAGAAGGAGGAAAGAGCTGTGAGGGCAGTGGAGGAATAAGGTGGAAAGACCTGTGAGGGCAGGGGAGGAAGGAGGAAAGAGGTGGGGGCAGGGGAGGAAGAAGGAGGAAAGAGCTGTGAGGGCAGTAGAGGAATAAGGAGGAAAGACCTGTGAGGGCAGGGGAGGAAGAAGGAGGAAAGAGCTGTGAGGGCAGGGGAGGAAGAAGGAGAAAAGAGCTGTGAGGGCAGGAGAGGAAGGAGGAAAGAGCTGTGAGGGCAGGGGAGGAAGGAGGAAAGAGCTGTGAGGGCAGGGGAGGAAGGAGGAAAGAGCTGTGATGGCAGGGGAGGAAGAAGGAGGAAAGAGCTGTGAGGGCAGGGGAGGAAGAAGGAGGAAAGAGCTGTGAGGGCAGGGGAGGAAGAGGGAGGAAAGAGCTGTGAGGGCAGGGGAGGAAGAGGGAGGAAAGAGCTGTGAGGGCAGGGGAGGAAAGAGCTGTGAGGGCAGGGGAGGAAGGAGGAAAGAGCTGTGAGGGCAGGGGAGGAAGGAGGAGGAAAGAGCTGTGAGGGCAGGGGAGGAAGGAGGAGGAAAGAGCTGTGAGGGCAGGAGAGGAAGGAGGAAAGAGCTGTGAGGGCAGGGGAGGAAGAAGGAGGAAAGAGCTGTGAGGGCAGGGGAGGAAGGAGGAAAGAGCTGTGAGGGCAGGGGAGGAAGGAGGAAAGAGCTGTGAGGGCAGGGGAGGAAGGAGGAAAGAGCTGTGAGGGCAGGGGAGGAAGGAGGAAAGTGCTGTGAGGGCAGGGGAAGAAGGAGGAAAGAGCTGTGAGGGCAGGGGAGGAAGGAGGAAAGAGCTGTGAGGGCAGGGGAGGAAGGAGGAAAGAGCTGTGAGGGCAGGGGAGGAAGGAGGAAAGAGCTGTGAGGGTAGGGGAGGAAAAAGGAAGAAAGCTGTGAGCGCAGGGGAGGAAGAAGGAGGAAAGAGCTCTGAGGGTAGGGGAGGGAGGAGGAAAGAGCTGTGAGGGCAGAGGGAGGAGGAAAGAGCTGTGAGGGCAGAGGGAGGAGGAAAGAGCTGTGAGGGCAGAGGGAGGAGGAAAGAGCTGTGAGGGCAGAGGGAGGAGGAAAGAGCTGTGAGGGCAGAGGGAGGAGGAAAGAGCTGTGAGGGCAGGGGAAGAAGGAGGAAAGAGCTGTGAGGGCAGGGGAGGGAGGAGGAAAGAGCTGAGGGCAGGGGAGGAAGAAGGAGCTGTGAGGGCAGGGGAGGAAGAAGGAGGAAAGAGCTGTGAGGGCAGAGGGAGAAGGAGGAAAGAGCTGTGAGGGCAGGGGAGGAGGAAAGAGCTGTATATGCATTTTTTTCCCTAGATCCCGCATTGCACTAACCTCATTTCCCATCCTCTGCTGCCAAGCTCCAAACATTTTTTTTAAATGACTTATTTAACCCCTTACTCATGGCAACTCACTCGATGCCATAGACAAAAGACTCTTTTTTTTTCTCTGCTGCAAAATAAAAGCCCTTTTTTTTTTCAAACAGCCAATCTCTTGACCTTGAAATGGGAACACTCAATCCAGTCTCTAAGAAGCTTTACACTTGCAATGAGAAACATAATTCTTTTCAAGTATAAGTTTGTTAGTGGGATACTATACAATTTGTGGTAACCTACGCATGTATCATTTTACCGTTTCACCAAACCAATTCCTTCACCTTCATTCAAACAACCATTACCAACCAGGTGCTTCACACGCCCTGCCCCTGTACTCTGTAGCTTTATTGCAGGCTACAGTCAACTACCTCTGCACATTCAAATCCCTTGCTCATACCCTCTATATCACTTACATAAACTCTCTTCAATCCCATACAAATACTTAGACAGTGCTGCCCCTTAAAAAACAAAGAAATGAGATTAACCTTTTTCCACTTTAAAATTGTGACACGTCTGTCAAAATGAAAATCCCCCCAAAACCTACCCAGTGTTACCTGTCCGTTATCAAATCAACACCTTACCTGTGTTATCTGTCCGTCGTTATTGGATCAACACCTTCACACCAATATTATCTCCTTATCAGATATCTGCAAATCCTTTTCACACTATATAGCCACGGTCGTGGACTTCACTTCTTTGTCTATAATATTACCCCTATTACCCCTGCAACTCACATAAACAGAATCATATCTCTTTACACACACCTTTCATAAAAGCTATTAAAGAAATCCAAAAACACCTATGTCACCAATGCCTATCACCTCAACCCCTAAATAATTACTTAATAACAACAAAAAAACTAAACATTTATCTGACACAAAACAAATCTTAAACAGTATTTCAAATTCTGGAATAAACACCTCAAGTTTACATATATCATAAAATATCAGCAGAAACTGATCTATGTTAATCAAACTGCAAAATACAATTAAAACACATCTACCTAGACCACTCAATCAGGGGATTTTACCAACAGAAAAAAAGGTAAAAGAAGGAAAGTTAAGAGAAAGTATGTGCAACCTTACTTGGATGGATCACATGTGTTACATACACTGCTATCTACGGCCTGTATAGTGTGTGTTTTTCACTAGTGACACACACATTAGAATAACCCTATTCTAATCCTATCTCCAAGCGGCAGCCAGAAGCAATACTTGGGTAGGATTCTTGCCAGAATCTACCGCTGTGAAGGTCAGTCACATACATGCACACAACTCTCACACAAAATAAAAAACTGATTTGCACATTTTTTTTATCTCAGAATAAGCAGAAAAAAAACAGAAGATATCAATGCAATTCTTTGATACTTATAAGTTCAATAAAAGTCTGTCCAATATCTAACAGATAACGCAATCCATCAACCACAATATAACCATCCATTAATAATTTCAGAAATCAACGTATCAACAATAGAATAATGCAAAGACAATCACTCAATTAGCAAATTTAAAGAATACCAATATTTTACACTTAACATATTTCAGTGGAAGGGAAAAAAAAAAACACAGAATAGAATAACTTTTATTATCTACCAGCAAGCTGCCCGGAGAATCAGAGGGGGAGGAAGAAGAGGAAAAAAAACACACAGAGCTTACAGCACAAATTTTCTTACAGGCTGCAAAGCTTATAATTACACTATTGAAAATAAGAGAGGAAAAAAAACTTCTAATAAGAATGAACAAATCCAGAACACTCAATTAATACAAGCAAAGTTTGACTTATCGCTCCATCAGAGACCGAGAGAGGAGGGGGAGAGAAAAAAACAATACTGCACTTAAGAAAGATGGGATTTTGGTACCTACCGGTAAATCCTTTTCTCTGATTCCACAGGGGACACTGGAGGTGCTTACGCTGGGGTATAGAGGCGTGGATAGCTGGAGCCGGCACTTTAAATATTTTAGAAGTGTGAAGCTCCTCCCACTCTATGCCCCACCAGCCCTCAGTTTAGAAAATGAAGACCGAGAGAAGATGGAGAACAAGCGGAGTGAAAGGGAGTGAACACACAATCAAAACATACAACATACGGAACAAACCGAACAGGCAGGCGAAGAGCGCTGAGGTGGGCGTCCAGTGTCCCCTGTGGAATCAGAGAAAAGGATTTACCGGTAGGTACCAAAATCCCATTTTCTCTTTCATCCACTAGGGGACACTGAAGGTGCTTATGCTGGGGACATCCCAAAGTTTCCCCCACGGGCGGGAGCGCACTGCGGCGCCCGCAGAACAAGGCGGCCAAAACGGGATGCCGAAGCAGCAAACGTATCAAACTTGTAAAACCTGACAAACGTGTGAACTGAAGACCAAGTAGCCGCACGGCACAATTGTGACGTGGAGGCTCCTCTACCGGCCGCCCATGACGCACCCACCGAACATGTGGAATGAGCCGAAATGGAGGAAGGAGGACGACGGTCAGCACTATTATAAGCCTGATGAATAGTCAGCCGGATCCAACGTGCCAAAGTCCGCTTAGATGCCGGCCAACCCCTCCGAACAGCATCATAGAGGACAAAAAGCGACTCAGTTTTATGGAGAGACGCCGTCCTGGCAACATAGATGCGGAGAGCCCTAACCACATCCAAGGTAGAAGATCCACCAGAGTCCTCCAGCAACGACGGTACGACAATAGGCTGATTGATATGATAAGCCGACACAACCATGGTAAGAAAGGAGGCTACCGTCCGGAGTTCCGCCCTATCAGCATGAAACACAAGGTAAGGTGGCCGACAGGACAGAGCACCCAATTCCGAAACTCAACGTGCCGAAGCGAGAGCCAGGAGGTGGACAGTCTTCCAAGACAAGTGCTTAAGATCAACCTCCTCCAAAGGTGCAAACATGGGCGACTGAAGAAACCGAAGCACTAAGTCTAGGTCCCAGGGAGCTATCGGAGGTACAAAAGGAGGCTGCACCCGCAAGACTCCTTGAAGAAATGTCTGCACCTCAGGAATGAGGGCCAATTTTCGTTGAAAGAAAATGGAAAGGGCAGAAACCTGCACCTTTAGAGTTCCTAGCCGAAGACCAGAATCCAGACCAGTCTGAAGGAAAATCAGAAACCGGGACAACCGAAAAATTCTAGATGGAAGATCCCGACTGGAACACCATGAGATATAAGCACGCCAGATGCGATGATAATGCGCAGCCGAAACTGGTTTCCTGGCATGTAGCATGGTGGGAATAACCGTGTCCGGGATGCCCCTGCGTCTTAGGATATCGGTTTCAAGAGCCACCCCGTTAAACGCAGTTGCGCTAAATTGGGGTGTACGAATGGGCCCTGCTGTAGAAGATCCGGGCGTAGAGGAAGGGGCCACAGATCGTCTGACAATAGGGACCGAAGGTCCGAGAACCAACTTTTCCGAGGCCAGTTCGGAGCTACAAGAATTACAGAGGCTGTTTCTTGTTTTATCCTTTTTAGAAGACGAGGAAGAAGCGGAATCGGAGGGAAAATGTAAACGAAGTCATAGATCCACGGACTTGTCAGGGCATCTACCGCTGCCGCCTGCGGATCCCGAGTTCTTGAGATGTATACTGTGAGCTGACGATTCAATCGCGACGCCATGAGGTCCACCTGAGGGCATCCCCATCGACGTATCAGCCCGTTGAACACCTCTGGATGAAGCATCCATTCCCCGGGATGCATATCTTGTCGACTCAGGTAATCCGCTTCCCAGTTGTCCACACCCGGTATGAATACCGCCGACAGGATTACTGACTGTCTTTCGGCCCACCGAAGGATGAGTTACTTCCCGCATAGCCATGCGACTCCGAGTCCCTCCTTGGCAGTTGATGTAAGCGACGGCCGTCGCGTTGTCGGACTGAACTCTTACCGGACGAGCCTTTAGCAAGTCTTTTGCCTCTATCAGAGCATTGTAAATCGCTCTGAGTTCCAACACATTTATGGGCCACTTCTGTTCTAGAGGGGACCATCGACCCTGAAAGTGATGATCGAGGTCTACTGCTCCCCATCCTCGAAGGCTGGCATCTGTTGTTATGATGATCCAGTCCCACACTCCGAATCTTCTGCCCGCTAACAGATTGGTGGATTGCGTCCACCAAAGAAGGGCCACTCTGGTACCAGGGCTCAGACGGATCTGTCGATGAAGAAGCAGATGAGACCCTGACCCCTGTGATAGCATTTCCAGCTGAAACTCCCTGGAGTGGAATCGGCCGAACTGTAGCGCCTCGAAAGCTGCTACCATCTTCCCCAAGAGGCGCAGACAAAGAAGCAGGGACACCTTCCTTGTTCTGAGGAGCAGCTGAACTAACAACCGGATATCCCGGGCCTTGTCTATTGGAAGAAAAACCCGTTGTGAGGCCGTATCCAAGATCATGCCCAGAAACAGAAGTTTCTGGGACGGAGTGAGATGTGATTTTTTTGAAGTTGATTATTCAACCGTGTTGGATTAGGGTCTGATATGTCAGTAAGGCCTGATTTGATAGAAGAGCTACCGATGGAGCCTTGATTAACAGGTCATCCAAATAAGGGATTATGTTCACTCCTGATGACCGAAGGAGAGCGATCATTACTGACATGAGTTTGGTGAAGACGCGGGGAGCCGAGGATAACCCGAATGGCAATGCCCGAAACTGATAATGATCCTTCAATATGGCGAAACGCAGAAAAGCCTGGTGAGGTTCCCAAATGGGGACATGGAGATAGGCATCCTTGATATCCATGGATAATAGGAACTCCCCTGGTTCCAAGCTCGCTATGACTGACTGCAGAGTCCATTTTGAAGCGATAAATCTTCAGATACAGGTTCAAAGACCTGAGGTTTAAGATAGGCCTGACCGAGCCATCTGGTTTTGGTACTACAAACAGGTTCGAGTAAAACCCCAAACCTCTCTGATGTTCCGGGACCGGAACTAGTACAGATGATACTACTAGAGACTGGATAGCCTCCTGTAAAACCTTGGCCTTGCTTGAAGGCGTTGGCAGACTTGTGGTGAAGAACCGAGGTGGAGGGGGGACTTCGAAGTCTATTCGGTACCCCAGGGAAATTAGTCTGCGGATCCACGGTTCTGTAGAGGTCTGGTTCCAAAATGTGTTGAAAATCTTTCAGGTGGGCTCCTACTGCAGGAGGTCCCAGGTGGGACGGAAGACCGTCATGTCACCTGTTTTTCCGCTGGTTTAGGCTCTGGTCTACGTGCAACAGGGTGTGGACGACCTCTACCTCTGCCACCTCTATGTTGCGTGGGAGCACCTCTGGCTCTACCACAAAAGGAATGTGGCGCACGAAAGGAATGAAAGGAAGGTCCATTATAAGATCTCCTGGGAGCTGGAGCAACCGACGGAAGGAAGGAAGACTTACCCCCCGTGGCCTGGGATATCCATTTGTCCAGTTCCGGCCCAAACAGCATATCACCTGTGAAAGGTAAACCCTCCACCGCACACTTGGATTCTGCGTCTGCTTGCCAAGCGCGCAACCAGAGGGCTCTGCGGGCTGAAATAGCAGAAGCAGATATGCGAGAACTAATCTGACTAATATCTTTCGAAGCTTCTCCCAGGAAAGCTGCACTCACGGATGTGTTCTGCTAGTAGACGTAACTCTGCTCTTGATGTACCAGAGTCCAAACCGGTAATCAACTGGTCAGCCCAGCCTACCACTGCCTTGTTAACCCAAGCGGTAACAAGGGTGGGTCTAAGTTGAGCCCCCGCTGCAGTATAAATTGATTTTAGCAGTCTCCAACTTACGATCCGAAGGATCTTTTAGTACTGTAGCTCCCGGTACTGGGAGTGCTGTTTTCTTAGAGAGACGGGAGACTGACGCATCGACTGGAGGGGGTGTTTCCCACTTTTCCATCATGGCTGATGGAAAGGGATAACTAGACGGAAACCGGCGCGGAATTTGGAACCGTTTATCCAGTTGCTTCCAGGCCACTGAGAGCTGCTGTTGCAGCTGCTGTGAGAACGGAAAAACCGTAGAGCTCTTTGGTCGTTCATGAAATAATTCACACTCCTGGGATGCAGGTAGTACATCCTCAGGTAGGTTCAGAACTTTTCTGACCGCCAAAATTAGAGATTCCACCCCTGGAGAGGTGGACTCTAATTCTTGAGAAGCGTCCTGTAACGCTTCCTCCAATTCCCCTTCTTCTGTTTCCTCCGTAGCGAGGAATTCTTCGTCCGACTCTTCTGATTGGAGAACAGTCGCCAGAGTACGCTTTTGTGTCGGTCTTTGGTAGGAGGTGGAGGGTGCAGGCACCACTGTAACCATCACCTGTACTAGGGTGTCTAGAGACTTGGCTAGCCCTTCCACCCAGGGAGGTTGAGACCTACGTGCCTCAGCTAACTCAGGCGTTAAATCCGTCATAACTCCTACAATGTCAGCGGCCCATGGGGGAGCAGGTGCGGCCGTAATAGCCATAGGTGGATCTATTGCTATACAAGCCTCACATAAAGTGGACCCAGCAGCATGCGGCTTGGATAGTTTGTTGTTACACTTAGAACAGACAAACATCTTTTGAGCCACTTTTGTTCTGTTTGACATGGATACACACAGTCACCCAGACACAGAGGGACAGCAATGAAAAGAGAAATAGAACAGAAGGCTGGTATGGGACACAGAGGAAGAGGCACTCCCCACTCTTTCCCACAATTAGATTCCCTGCCAAACACCCCAGTTACTCACAACCTCTTTGCCAGGGATGTAGCCAGGAGAATCAGCCTTCTGTAATCACTGCATACAGCCTGTAGTGGAGATGCAGTTCTTTTTTGTGAAGTTAAACATGGCAGCCACGCTGTGCACACAGCCGCTGCCACGTTATCTAGACAGGGAGCCGCTCTATTGAGACAGGGAGCCCGCGCTGTTAGGCTCCGCCCCCTTTCTCTATGCCCTAAGGGCTAGAAAATGGCTGCCCCCGCCTGCAGGATCCTCTCCCCTCTGTGCAAGCCCCGCTGAGTAGGAGCCGCTAGCCGCGCTCATCAGCGTGGAGAGGGGAGATAGATGCAAGTAGTGAGCAGCGCTATCGCGTTATCAAGCCAGCGCTGTGCAGGACAGGAGACGGGGGATGTGCAGGTGATTAATACTCACTGCGCTCCCCTCCGGACGGCTCCTCTGAACAGCACTCACAGGATCCTTTGCTGTGGTGTGTGTGCGGCAGTAAGGAGCTGTCAGATGCTTTTAGTGAAGCACTGCACACTCCTTCCTGCAACCCAGAAGGTTAACAGGGTGCCAGTAACCCGGACCCCACCTTTAGAGAGGTGGCGAAGGGTACTCAGAAAAAAGTGTAAAAGATGTTAGAAAATAATAAAACGTTAAATAAAAGAAATAAAATAGTTGACTTGCTGGAGCACAGCAGGTTGTGACCAGCTCCAAGGGCACATTTTCTAAACTGAGGGCTGGTGGGGCATAGAGGGGGAGGAGCTTCACACTTCTAAATTATTTAAAGTGCCGGCTCCAGCTATCCACGCCTCTATACCCCAGCGTAAGCACCTCCAGTGTCCCCTAGTGGATGAAAGACAAAAATAAATTTATGAGTAAAACAGCTTACCGCCCGTGCAACCTCTCCCTCCCCTTCTCCCTCAATCACCGATGCAGAGTGGGTGCCAAATGCGTGCATCTCGCTGGGGCCTCCATAAGTGATAACGCGATAGTTCTTCTGGATTACTTACAAACCTTACTTATTATAAAGAGTACTGAAATAATTCCACACAAATACAGATTCTAAAATAAATGACAATGCTTTTAC
This sequence comes from Taudactylus pleione, assembly GCA_031769625.1. Lineage (NCBI taxonomy): Eukaryota > Metazoa > Chordata > Amphibia > Anura > Myobatrachidae > Taudactylus > Taudactylus pleione. The sequence goes on from JAUIMM010000284.1 coordinate 188,378, forward strand.
TTAAAGACAGCTTAATCATACATATATTTTGACAATGCAGAGTTACAACAAAAAACATAGGTTATACCAACAGCAGCAGGGAACTTTTAAAATAAATTTGTGAAACCCAGTACAGAGCTCCCCCCTCTTTCTCTGGTGATATTTATACTGTAATTTGGTTTATACATCCAATTAATCTAATTAATATTTGTACGTACTAGGCCCTCATTGGTCCTCTGTGCTTCAGCCATAATATTGACACTATTCTGTGTTATTTTTTTGTTCCCATGTAGAAATCTGACAGTCGCCCATTTAGCCTTCATTTCTGCTTATTGCTGACAAATATCTCAGTTACCTCATTTCTTTATATAATACCTGAGACTTGCTACTGTCAGCTGTTGTGAACATAATGAAACATACATTTTAAACCTATAATTCTTATTGCTAAGTTAATGTATATAGCAATTTAACCTATACATATCTCCACAGTTAATCACACCTTCAGACATAAAACACTAATCTCTACACACTTTATAATACATTATATAACATACTTTTAGCTAAGATATAAAACAAAATGGCTGCTACATCAGACACACACTTGCTTACTTTAGAGAGGAAAGGGAAGGCCTTATCCTTTCTAGGCCTGGGGCCATTCGACAAGTGCAGCCTTCCGCAACTCACACTACAAATATATATATATATATATATTCTCAATCATTTCTATATGCTCTAAATTGCAGTGCAGGAAAATAAAGTAACATAAGCATGCATATATTTATGAGATGCTAAATGAATATGTACGTCCACATATTCCTGTTTTATCACCTCGCTGTCATTCATTCTGCAGTCTCAATTTATCTCATGTTTCTCATCTGTGTGACTTCTCTGATGTCTAACAAGATTTGATTTCTGTGTAAAACATTTTCCACACTCAGAGCATGGAAATGGTTTCTCACCTGTGTGATTTCTCTCATGGATAACAAGAGCCGATTTCTGTGAAAAACATTTCCCACACTCGGAACATGAAAATGGTTTCTCATCTGTGTGACGTCTCTGATGTGTAACAAGATTTGCTTTCTGTGTAAAACATTTTCCACACTCAGAACATGGAAATGGTTTTGCATCTGTGTGACTTCTCTGATGTCTAACAAGAGCTGATTTATGTGTAAAACATTTCCCACACTCAGAGCATGGAAATGGCTTTTCTCCTGTGTGACTTCTCTGATGTTTATCAAGATGTGATTTCCGTGTAAAGCATTTCCCACACTCACAGCATGGAAATGGTCTCTCACCTGTGTGACTGCTCTGATGTGTAACAAGTTCTGATTTCCGTGTAAAACATTTCCCACACTCAAAGCATGGAAATGGTTTCTCACCTGTGTGAATTCTCTGATGTATAAAAAGTTCCGTTTTCTGTGTAAAACATTTCCCACACTCAGGACATGGAAAAAGATTCTCACCTGTGTGACTTCTCTCATGTGTTTTAAGATATGATTTGGTTGTAAAACATTTCCCACACTCACCACATGTAAATGGTTTCTCACCTGTGTGACATCTCTGATGTGTAACAAGCTGTGATTTCTGTGTAAAACATTTTCCACACTCAGAACATGGAAATGGCTTCTCACCTGTGTGACGTTTCTGATGTATAACAAGATGTGATTTATGTGTAAAACATTTCCCACACTCAGAACATAGAAATGGTTTCTCACCTGTGTGACTTCTCTGATGCACTATAAGAGTTGATTTCTGTGTAAAACATTTCCCACACTCAGAACATGGAAATGGCCTGTCACCTGCCTTAGCTGGCTGATGGGTAATAAGCTTTGTGTTCTGTTTAAAACATTTGGCATCTACAGAAGAGGGAAATATTTTAACTATTGTACGAGATGTAACAGATGAACCAATATCTGAGTTATCAGGAGAACACTCCCCATGATCAGAGGTAGGTGATATATCTGCACTGTGAGGTACTGGATGTATAATTGGGGTAATTGGGTTTTCTCCTGGAGAATCTTGGGTAATGTCATCATCAATTTCACAATTCTGAGTTATAATGAGATGATCCTCTGAGACATTCCGGCTGCTACATCCATCTGCTGGGAATAATATACATATATACGGAAATATAAATGTTTGCCCACAACAAGATTCATTGGTGAATGTCCCCAAATAGCCATGAAATGGGCAGATGTTGGGGGTAATATATAAATCATTAACTGGCACCAAAATATACTATCGACAAATATATACTCGTGCCAGAAACTGAGACAGCTACTTCCATTCCCAGTGCATGACACCCCACCCCGCAAGAAATTGAATCTCTCAATTGATTTACTATATATAGGCAGATATCTGTGTAATCTGTTATCATATAACTTGCAGTGAAGATGGCAGCACATCACTATATAAACCACAATAAACAATACCTTGGTGTAGCCAGTGATGTCATAATCTCATCTAATCCTGGACCAAAGAGCACTTTACCTGTGAATAGCAAGGATTCTGGTGCTTTTTTAGACCCTGGATCCACTCTCCAGAGTTTCAACCATATGGTCCTTCGGACTGCCACTGAGTTAGCAGACGCTCTCGATGCCATTATACCTGCATCGATGCCTGCTTCACCCAAGTATACAGAAGCCTCCTGTATCTGACCCAGCAAAAACTTCTATTCTCTTGTTGGGTTCTACCATCGTTTCAGCCAAAGCTTTGGTCCAATCTTCCATTGCCTTAGCCACCCAGGCTATCGCCGTGGCTGGTCTGATAAATGCCCCTTATAAGGCAAAAATTGTTTTCAGATAATTGTCTAGCCTCCTATCCACACCGTCCTTTAGGGAAGATGCCGTATGGATAGGCAATGTAGCGCTCCTAACCACTCTAGTAATATGAGCGTCTATTGTGGGGGAAACCTCCCATTTGCTACATGCTCCCGGCTCAAATGGGTACCTAGCTGCAATCTTTTTAGTATACTAAAAAGACCTGCAAGGGGTCTCCCATGCCTCCGAAAAAAGATTTAATTGCCCTGAGTGCGGAAAATATTCTTTCGCCACAGCCTAACGTCTAAAGACTACTTCCTTAGAGGCTGGTAGGACCTCCTCCTCCTGTATATTGAGGACAGACCTCACTGCCCTCACTAAGGCAGGAACATCCACCAGGGATTGGTAATTATCATTCACTAAGCCTGACTCAGACACCTGAGACGACTCTTCTGATGAATCAACGGGGTCTGACTCTGGAGGAGACATATGACGACTCTTATGCCCCATTTTCCTAGGCCCCTGAGAGTACCAAACCCCTTGACTGGGGCCGCCCACCCCAGGCCAACCAACATTCATAGGGGGTGCCCCATAGGGAGAGCCCGCTGTGGGAATCCCAAAGTGGAGTCCATCCCTCTGAGACTTACTTTATTAGGAAACACAGTACCCCTGGAGTGACAGCCACACAAGAAGGTTCCATAGCTGATACGGGATTCGCAGTAGTAACAGACCCACCCGGGTACCTGTTTACTACAATTTTTACAGAACCCTTCCGGATTCACCTCCTGTTCTGATAAGCCTGTGACACAGGACTTACAAAACACCAGTACAGAAGAATTTAGTTCTTTATCAACTGACATGATTGAAAGAACAATGCAATACAAAGTAATGTGACTTCTTACTATCAGTGATGCACCCAACCTTCCAAAGGACAAGGGGAAACACAGGAACAGTAATAACTGACAGTATATGAGACACAGGCAGTGTACATACAGCAGCTGGCACACAGTCACATTCAATACATAAAGACGTGCAACTGCGTCCGCAATGTGTACTCAATCAACTAAACCAACCCCCAGCGGGGGAAGGTAGGATATAGAGTATGTTATATACCAAACCCAAGGGAGAGGTATACAGAGAGACTGACCCAAACCTCTGAGAACTCTGCTGCAAACGCTAAACTGTGCGCTTCTCCTGCACGAGGAGGTCATTTATACCAGACGCTGGAATCCTAGCCGGAAGTTAGCGTCTGGGGGGGAGGAGCGGCCGGTGGAGCGCCAATCTCCCCTAAGCTGCGTCTGTTGATTTAAATAAACAAAAAACATTGAATGAGAAGGTGTGTCCAAACTTTTATATATATATATTACCAGTCAAAAGTTTGGACACACCTTCTCCATTCAATGTTTTTTATTTATTTCAATTATTTTCAACATAGATTAATACTGAAGACATCAAAACTATGAAAGATCACATATGGAATTAAGTTGTTAACAAAAAAGTGTTAAACAAATCAAAATATGTTTTATAAGTAGCCCCCTTTTGCTTGGATGACAGCTTTGCACACTCTTGGCATTCTCTCAATCAGCTTCATGAGGTATCTCCTGGATGGTTTTCCAACAGTCTTGAAGGAGTTCCCAGAGGTGCTGAGCACTTGATGGCTGCATTTCCTTCACTCTGCGGTCCAACTCATCCCAAACCAGCTCAATTGGGTATAGGTCGGGTGATTGTGGAGGCCAGGTCATCAGACGCAGCACTCCATCACTTTCCTTCTTGGTCAAGTAGCCCTTACATAGCCGGGAGGTGTATTTGGGGTCATTGTCTTGTTGAAAAACAAATGATAGTCCCAGTAAGCGCAAACCAGATGGGATGGCATGGTGCTGCAGAATGCTGTGGTAGCCATGCTGGTTAAGTGTGCCTTGAATTTTGTATAAATCACCAATGGTGTCACCAGCAAAGCACCCCCACACCATCACACATCCTCCTCCATGCTTCACAGTGGGAACCACACATGCAGAACCATCTGCTCACCTGCTTTGCATCTCACAAAGACACAGTGGTTGGAACCAAAAATCTCAAATTTTGACTCATCAGACCAAAGTACAGATTTCCACTGGTCTAATGTCCATTCCTTGTGTTTCTTGGCCCAAACAATTCTCTTCTTCTTGTTCATCCTCAGTAGTGGCTTCTTTGCAGCAATACGACCATGAAGGCCTGATTCAAGCAGTCTCCTCTGAACAGTTGATGTTGAGATTTGTCTGCTACTTGTACTCTGTGAAGACTTTATGTGGTCTCTAATCTGAGGTGCTATTAAGTAGTTGTTTCTGAGGCTGTTAACTAATGAATTTATCCTCTGCAGCAGAGGTAACTCTTGGTCTTCCTTTCCTGGGGCGGTCCTCATGAGAGCCAGTTTCATCATAGTGTTTGATGGTTTTTGCACTGCACTTGAGGATACATTCAAAGTTCTTGAAATTTTCCGTATCGACTGACCTTCAAGTCTTAAAGTAATGATGGACTGTCGTTTCTCTTTACTGAGTTGAGTGGTTGGTGCCATAACATGGATTAAAACAGTAGTCAAATAGTGGTGTCCACTGTGTACTAACCCTACCTCAGCACAACACAACTGATGGTCTCAAACACATTAAGAAGGCAAGTAATTCCACAGATTGACTCTTGACAAGGCACACCTGTAACTTCAAAATCATTCCAGGAGACTACCTCATGAAGCTGATTGAGAGAATGCCAAGAGTGTGCAAAGCTGTCATCCAAGCAAAAGGGGGCTTCTTTGAGGAATCTAAAACATAAAACCAATTTTAATTTGTTTAACACTTTTTTGATTACACCATAATTCCATATGTGTTCTTTCATAGTTTTGATGTCTTCAGTATTAATCTACTATGTTAAAAATAATTGAAATAAATAAAAACCAATGAATGAGAAGGTGTGTCCAAAAAAATATATGTTGTTTCCAATAAGGAGACACTCACAGGCTGGATAGACGTGAAAAAAATTCTAATGCTTTATTGCATTAGTGCATCTACGTTTCGGGGTACATTCCCCGTCATCAGGACACAAATAACTAAAGAAAAAGACAAGTGATTTATACTCACAGACAAGGTGCAATTTCCTGCCGCGTGCTGTCCTGGTCTCCGGTGTGCGGCGTCTGACTTCCGGTTACCATGTCACAATAAAACCGGAAGTGACACTCGCCGGGTCCATGGACTAGCGTTGCAGCTAGGAGTGATAACATTACATATTAAAACGGTGTCTAATGTCCGCAAAAAACGGACATCACTATAAGATCATAAATAAGTACCAAAAACATTTTGCATCAGAAACATTACTGTTTACACATAAATAAACACCTCTGTACTTGTAGATACAGACAGTTCATATAGATGTATGCGTCAATAGCTTTGTCCACTAGATGGTGCAATCGCATCATAAATCACATAACATCAACTGTCTACATAAGTGCCGATTCATTACGATTTTTGAAAATATTGGTGTTTATTTATGTGTAAACAGTAATGTTTCTGATGCAAAATGTTTTTGGTACTTATTTATGATCTTATAGTGATGTCCGTTTTTTGCGGACATTAGACACCGTTTTAATATATAATGTTATCACTCCTTGCTGCAACGCTAGTCCATGGACCCGGCGAGCGTCACTTCCGGTTTTATGGTGACATGGTAACCGGAAGTCAGACACCGGAGACCAGGACAGCACGCGGCAGGAAATTGCACCTTGTCTGTGAGTATAAATCACTTGTCTTTTTCTTTAGTTATTTGTGTCCTGATGACGGGGAATGTACCCCGAAACGTAGATGCACTAATGCAATAAAGCATTAGAATTTTTTTCACGTCTATCCAGCCTGTGAGTACCTCCGTATTGGAAACAGATACATGCAGGGGACCTCCATCCTCAGGGTGAGCACCGCAGCAAGGTATTCATTGCTCACGTTGCAGGAGTGCCGGTAATATGGATTTTATAGATATATATATATACACACACATACAGTCAGGCCCATAAATATTGGGATATTGACAGAATTTTCATATTTTGGCCTCTATTCACCACCACAATGGCTTTGAAATGAAACACACAAGATGTGCTTTACCTGCAGACTTTCAGATTTAATTTGAGGGTAATTACATCCAAATCAGGTGAACGGTGTAGAAATTACAACGGTGTCTATATGTGCCTCCCACTTTTTAAGGGGCCAAAAGTAATGGGACAAACTAAACAATCCTAAATCTAACTGTCACTTTTTAATACTTTGTTGCAAATCCTTTGCAGGCAATTACAGCCTGAAGTCTGGAACGCATAGACATCACCAGACACTGGGTTTCATCCCTGGTGATGCTCTGCCAGGCCTCTACTGCAAATGTCTTCAGTTCCTGCTTGTTCTTGGGGCATTTTCCCTTCAGTTTTGTCTTCATCAAGTGAAATGCATGCTCAATAGGATTCAGGTCAGGGGATTGACTTGGCCATTGCATAACATTCCACTTTTTAGCCTTAAAAAACTCTTTGGTTGCTTTTGCAGTATGCTTCGGGTCATTGTCCATCTGCACTGTGAAGTGCCATCCAATGAGTTCTGAAGCATTTGACTGAATATGAGCATATAATATTGCCCGAAACACTTCAGAATTCATTCTGCTGCTTTTGTCAGCAGTCACATCATCAATAAATACAAGGGAACCAGTTCCACTGGAAGCCATACATGCCCACGCCATGACACTACCACCACCATGCTTCACTGATGAGGTGGTATGTTTTGGATCATGAGCAGTTCCTTTCCTTCTCCGTACTCTTCTCTTCCCATCACTCTGGTACAAGTTGATCTTTGTCTCATCTGTCCATAGGATGTTGTTCCAGAACTGTAATGGCTTTTTTAGATTTTGTTTGGCAAACTCTAATCTGGTCTTCCTGTTTTTGTGGCTCACCATCTTGTGGTGAACCCTCTATATTCGCTCTTGTGAAGTATTCTCTTGATTTTTGACTTTGACACATATACATTTACCTCCTGGAGAGTGTTCTTGATTTGGCCAACTGTTGTGAAGGGGTTTTTCTTCACCAGGGAAATAATTCTTCTGTCATCCACCACAGTTGTTTTCCGTGGTCTTCCGGGTCTTTTGGTGTTGCTGAGCTCTCTGGTGCGTTCTTTCTTTTTAAAAATGTTCCAAATAGTTGATTTGGCCACACCTAATGTTTTTGCTATCTCTCTGATGGGTTTGTTTTGATTTTTCAGCCTAATGATGGCTTGCTTCACTGATAGTGACAGCTCTTTGGATCTCATATTGAGAGTCGACATCAGCTGATTCCAAATGCAAATGTCACACCTAGAATCAACTCCAGACCTTTTGCCTGCTTAATTGATAATGAAATAACGAGGGAATAGCCCACACCTGTCCATGAAATAGCTTTTGAGTTGATAGTCCCATTACTTTTGGCCCCTTAAAAAGTGGGAGGCACATATTGAAACCGTTGTAACGCCTACACCGTTCACCCGATTTGGATGTAATTACCCTCAAATTAAAACTGAAAGTCTGCAGTTAAAGCACATCTTGTTTGATTTCAAATCCATTGTGGTGGTGAATAGAGGCCAAAATATGAAAATTCTGTCAATGTCCCAATATTTATGCACCTGACTGTATATTGTGTAGACATGACAAACAGTACAGAAATGTGTTTTATAAACGTTGTGTCCTGTGTTGTATTATTTAGAAAATATAAATTAATATGCCTTTATAATATAGGCTTAGATCGGTGCATCAATGTGTAGGATCTCCTACCACTTTAATTATTAGAAATGTTCCCTTATAAATATATATGTATATGCCTTTATAATATAGGCTTTAATACAAAAATGCGTAGGATCTCCTACCACTATTATTATTAAGAATACTCCTTTAGTAGTTAACCGTCAAATAAAATACAAGTGGAAAAATATTATTGGGATAGAATATTATGTGAACAATCCCAGGAATTGACACATAAAACTGTATGGGGAATGATATAACACAGTATGGGGGTGAGCAGAGACATGCTATGGGGAATGATATAACAGTATGGGGGTGAGCAGAGACATGCTATGGGGAATGATATAACACAGTATGGGGGTGAGCAGAGACATGCTATGGGGAATGATATAACACAGTATGGGAGTGAGCAGAGACATGCTATGGGGAATGATATAACACAGTATGGGGGTGAGCAGAGACATGCTATGGGGAATGATATAACACAGTATGGGGGTGAGCAGAGACATGCTATGGGGAATGATATAACACAGTATGAGGGTGAGCAGAGACATGCTATGGGGAATGATATAACACAGTATGGGGGTGAGCAGAGACATGCTATGGGGAATGATATAACACAGTATGAGGGTGAGCAGAGACATGCTATGGGGAATGATATAACACAGTATGAGGGTGAGCAGAGACATGCTATGGGGAATGATATAACACACAGTATGGGGGTGAGCAGAGACATGCTATGGGGAATGATATAACAGTATGGGGGTGAGCAGAGACATGCTATGGGGAATGATATAACAGTATGGGGGTGAGCAGAGACATGCTATGGGGAATGATATAACACAGTATGGGGGTGAGCAGAGACATGCTATGGGGAATGATATAACAGTATGGGGGTGAGCAGAGACATGCTATGGGGAATAATATAACACAGTATGGGGGTGAGCAGAGACATGCTATGGGGAATAATATAACACACAGTATGGGAGTGAGCAGAGACATGCTATGGGGAATGATATAACACAGTATGGGGTGAGCAGAGACACGCTATGGGGAATGATATAACACAGTATGGGGGTGAGCAGAGACACGCTATGGGGAATGATATAACAGTATAAGGGTGAGCAGAGACACGCTATGGGGAATGATATAACACAGTATAAGGGTGAGCAGAGACATGCTATGGGGAATGATATAACACAGTATAAGGGTGAGCAGAGACATGCTATGGGGAATGATATAACACACAGTATGGGGGTGAGCAGGGACACGCTATGGGGAATGATATAACACAGTATGAGGGTGAGCAGAGACACGCTATGGGGAATGATATAACACAGTATGGGGTGAGCAGAGACACGCTATGGGGAATAATATAACACAGTATGGGGTGAGCAGAGACATGCTATGGGGAATGATATAAAAGTATGGGGGTGAGCAGAGACATGCTATGGGGAATGATATAACAGTATGGGGGTGAGCAGAGACATGCTATGGGGAATGATATAACACAGTATGGGGTGAGCAGAGACATGCTATGGGGAATAATAAAACACAGTATGGGGGTGAGCAGAGACATGCTATGGGGAATAATAAAACACAGTATAGGGGTGAGCAGAGACATGCTATGGGGAATGATATAACACAGTATAGGGGTGAGCAGAGACATGCAGAGTTGGGTTGTACTACCAATTATGCCTGCCTGCACCCGGATGGGCAAATGGAGACTGTCACATAATCCGGGTATGGTTTTTAAAAACATGTCCAAAACTTAAATTATCATCTTTCTCCCCATCAGGTCCCCAACCCCTCCATACTGGCTATTCCCGATTGCTGCCTGGATGTTATCTTTAGTTCCTCGCTGTCGTTCACTCTGCACTGTCTTAATATATCTCATGTTTCTCACCTGTGTGACCTCTCTGATGTGTAACAAGATGTGATTTCTGTGTAAAACATTTTCTACACTCGGAACATGCAAATGGTTTCTCACCTGTGTGATATCTCTGATGTGTAACAAGATGTGATTTCTGTGTAAAACATTTTCCACACTCAGAACATGGAAATGGTTTTGCATCTGTGTGACGTCTCTGATGTTTAACCAGATGTGATTTCTGTCTAAAAAATGCCCCACACTCAGAACATGGAAATGGTTTCTCACCTGTGTGATGTCTCTGATGTTTATCAAGATGTGATTTCTGTGTAAAACATTTTCCACACTCAGAACATGGAAATGGTCTCTCACCTGTGTGACTTCTCTGATGTGTAACAAGTTCTGTTTTCTGTGTAAAACATTTCCCACACTCAGGACATGGAAAAAGATTCTCACCTGTGTGACTTCTCTCATGTGTTTTAAGATATGATTTGGTTGTAAAACATCTTCCACACTCACCACATGAAAATGGTTTCTCACCTGTGTGACGTTTCTGATGTGTAACAAGCTGGTATTTCTGTGTAAAACATTTCCCACACTCAGGGCATGGAAATGGTTTCTCACCTGTGTGAGTTCTCTGATGCACTATAAGATTTGATTTCTGTGTAAAACATTTCCTACACTCAGAGCATGGAAATGGCCTGTCACCTGTTTTAGCTGGCTGAAGGGTAATAAGCTTTGTGTTCTGTGTAAAACGTTTGGCATCTACAGAAGAGGGAAATATTTTATCTAATGTACGAGATGTAACAGAGGAACCAATATCTGAGTTATCAGAACACTTCCCATGATCAGAGGTAGCAGGTGATATATCTGCACTGTGAGGTACTGGATGTATAATTGGGGTAACTGGGTTTTCTCCTGGAGAATCTCGGGTGATATCATCAATTTCACAATTCTGAGTTATAACGAGATGATCCTCTGAGACATTTCGGCTGCTACATCCATCTGCTGGGAATAATATACATATATACGGAAATATAAATGTTTGCCCACAATAAGATTTCTTATTATTCAATACAGACTGTGGTGAATGTCCCCAAATAACCATAAAATGGGAAGATGCTGGGGGTAATATATAAATCATTAACTGGCACCAAAATATACTATCTATAAATATAAACTCATGTGCCAGAAACTGAGACAGCCACTTCCATTCCCTGTACATGACACCCCACCCTGCAATAAATTGTATCTTTCTCAGTTGATTTACTATATATAGGCAGATATCTGTGTAATCTGTTATCATATAACTTGCAGTGAAGATGGCAGCATATTACTATATAAGAGACAATAAACAAGACTTCATAGTAGGTGTATTAATGCAGTCACTTAGGCGGGAGAGGCTCTATCAGCAGGACAATGCACCACCGCACAGGTCCACAGTCACCAGATTATGGCTGGAGGACCTGTCCTCTGAGTTAGGCATCATGAGTTGGTCCCTCATTTGCCAGATTGAACCCAATAGAACACATGTGGGATGATGGGTTCTACCACTGGCGAATATAAGGAAATTGTGGATTATTCAGGAGGCCTGGTGTACACTATATACACAGCGCTTCATACAGCTTGTGGAGTCCATCCCTACAATGTGTTACTGCTGTAATCTAATCGGAAGAAGGACCTACCTATTACTGGATGGGTGTCTCTAGCATATGAGCGTATACATAGAGGGAGAGAGGTTTACTTGCTTCTATTAATAATTTGCAGAATACTTTGTGACAAAAAGATGGTGTCTCTAATGTAGAGCTGAAAATGTGCTTTATATCACTAATCCATTGTCAATTAATGAAATTGAAGCTGAAACAGGTGAAACAAACTGTGCTGCCTCCAGGCTTGCAGGGAAGAGGTGTAATATACATGAGACGTAGTGTAAGATAAGATGTAAGTACCAGTGCTGATAGAGACAGGTGTAACATGCTGCTGCCTCCAGGCTTGCAGGGAAGAGGTGTAATATACATGAGATGTAGTGTAAGATAAGGTGTAAGTACCAGTGCTGATAGAGACAGGTGTAACATGCTGCCTCCAGGCTTGCAGGGAAGAGGTGTAATATACATGAGATATAGTGTAAGATAAGGTGAAAGCACCAGTGCTGATAGAGACAGGTGTAACATGCTGCTGCCTCCAGGCTTGCAGGGAAGAGATGTAATATACATGAGATGTAGTGTAAGATAAGGTGTAAGTACCAGTGCTGATAGAGACAGGTGTAACATGCTGCTGCCTCCAGGCTTGCAGGGAAGAGGTGTAATATACATGAGATGTAGTGTAAGATAAGGTGTAAGTACCAGTGCTGATAGAGACAGGTGTAACATGCTGCCTCCAGGCTTGCAGGGAAGAGGTGTAATATACATGAGATGTAGTGTAAGATAAGGTGTAAGTACCAGTGCTGATAGAGACAGGTGTAACATGCTGCCCCCAGGCTTGCAGGGAAGAGGTGTAATATACATGAGATGTAGTGTAAGATAAGATGTAAGCACCAGTGCTGATAGAGACAGGTGTAACACGCTGCTACCTCCAGGCTTGCAGGGAAGAGGTGTAATATACATGTATCCTCTCTTTCCCCTCCCACCGCACCAATCTGTCTTCCCCAATCCCTACTGTTGTGTGTTCTCCCATTGTGCTGGTCTGTATTCCTCATCCACACCAATCTGTCTTCCCGCATCCATGCCACTCTGTCTCCCCCCATGTTCACCACTGTTTTCCACCCATCTGTATCACTTTGGCTCGCCCCCACCTGTACTGCTTAATCTTCCCCTCTGCCCCAGCCACACCGCTCTGTCCACCCCCCCATCCACCATACTCTTATCCCACCTGCGCAGCTCTATGTTCTGCTCAGACCTCAGTTGCATAGACTGCATGTGTGTATTCCAATGAGCACACAATTCTGTGAATGAGCAGCTCCACCATTTTGTGAGTGACAGCAATCTCATTCTGTGAGAGAGCTGAATCTGCAGTTAACCACAGGGTGTGATGGCATACCATATCTGTACTACGCAAGGAACACGTCCATTGAGGTGTCAGCCTTAATGATCGTATTTTCATTGCTTTTTGAAATTTGAGTGTCAGAAAGTCAATAGGTTTTGTGAAATTTCAGATCATGTCTAAGAAGCCTTCTATGCATAGGTGTTAAAATTTGAATTGTGTAAAATAAAAAAGGGACATACTCCCCCCCCCCCCCCAAACACAACCAGCCCCGGGGGCTTTTCCCCGCCAGTCCTGCATGTAAAAATATGGAGGACAAACGATGTAGGGGTCCCCTGTATTAGGCACAACCAGCACCAGGCAAATCATAACCAGTCCTGGTTGCCAAAATACAGGGGGAAAAACAACGTAAGGTCCCCTGTATTTAGGGCAACCAGCACTGGGCTGAGCTGGTCCTGGTTATGGAAATACAGGGGAAAAATTAGTAGGGTCCCCCTGTATCTTCCAGAACCAGTACCGGACTGTTCCTAGCGGGGGAGCAATTCCACAGCCAGGGGACCCCTTTCACCGGGCCCCCTAGCCAAAGCATCACCCCTGACTGCTAGTCAGCCCAGGCCGGAAATCCCTGGGGAGCTGGGGATCCCCCCAATACAGGTGTCCCCCTCTCCAGGGCACAACAGGCATCCCCCAGCTCTAAAAAGGAGCCTAGCAAAATCACAAATGATGAGAGCTGCCCGTATTACAAGTACACCAGAAGACGTAGACAAAGCTTTGGACTCTGTCATCACCAAATTTTTACAACGGGGATATAACAAACAGGCATTGTTACAACAAAAACAAGAGCTATTACAAATACCAAGGAAACATCTTCTTGCCTCAAAATGAAAAGGGAACATGGATCTTAGGATTCCCTTCGTTACGGAATACACATTGGCCAGTCCAGTAGTATCTAAAGCTGCAAAAGCTTTGTGGCCCATTATTCGGACTGACAAGGACCTGCCAATACTTCAGGATAAATCCCCCCTTATTAGTTACAAAGTAGGAATCTTAAGAACATATTAATGAAAACGGATATCGCTCCGATGCTCCAACACCAAACAGGAACTATTTAAAAAAACGGGATGTTATAGATGTGCATCTTGTGTGACATGCGGATACCTAGATCCAGGTTCACACTTTTATCATCCTCACACAGGCAAGAAATTTAACATCAGACATGTATTGACTTGCACTTCTAGATACGTGATATACCTTTTGACATGTCCGTGTGGTTTAAGCTACGTTGGACAAACCACCAGGATGTTTAAGGAGCGCATGGCTGTCCGTCTCTCCTCTATAAAACTAGATCTCCAAGGGAAAGAATCTGATCAACCCGTGGCGAGGCACTTTAAAGAAGCAGATCATCAACTTGCTAGCCTTAGGTATAAGATCATAGACCACGTACCTCCCCTGACGTTGGGAGGGGATCGAGCCAACAGACTTCTCCGTATGAAATCCATCTGGATCCACTTATTCGAAAGGTCAAAATTACATGGTCTGCTTTCTTGTGACCTACATGGACTTGAATTATTAGTGACATAATCTTTTTATAGTTTGTATATTCCTTTAGTGTTGTAGATTGAAGTTACCCATATCTGAGGTGCTATGTCCCACAAAACTGTTATAATATAATTTGTATCTATGGGTCCTTTTAGAGCAACACAAGTGTGATATATATGTTTGATTCAATTGTGTATCGCTTCATCTTTTATTATTGTCACTGTTATTAATTAGTGTATACAGTATTCATGTTTTAGTCACATCCATATTTTTATATTAGTTTTTTATTTCTCTTATCCCACAGCCGTGGCGTTGGCCAGTGTTGCTATGCAGCAGTGGCAGTATCGGGACCCGACAGCGTCCCTGGCAACCATTCCAGAGTGCCTTGCGCTAGGTCCCGGGTTGATGACGTCGGAGTCCCGCGCCGCCCGGCTTGAGGGAACACGAGAATCACTGCACTTTTATTCCTGGTGATAACCTATATAAGGTAAGCACCTTTCACTGTACGCTGTTACATTTTACACCCTGATGATAAAGCCATTCCGGCTTTGAAACGTCGGCTTATTAAATATGCACCTTACTTTCTAATGTCCGGATGAGTGCCGCCTCCTTCTGTTCTTGGAAGATGTGATATATATATATATATATATATATATATATATATATATATATATATACACACACACACACACACACGCTCACCACTTCCCCAGATAGTCCTGTCTTTGCTGCTGCCCTGGGTTTGGTGTCATGGGGGTGATCAGGTGGCTGTTTTGGTCCTGTGGGGGTAACTTCCTGTGGTTGCTAATGACACAGCATGGTGGGTAGGTGGCCAGAAGGAGGTACAACTGTTTGGCAAACAATAGTGTGTGAGGGGGAGGATGGACCAGCTGCCATACTTAAACTATATACCCTTACCCCCTCCCTACCATCAGCACTGGCTGCCCCTAGCCCCCTCCTTGCCCCCCAGCACTGTCGCAAATGCTGTCTGCACTTACTCCCATCTATCCCCTGCTCTACCCCAACTTCTTCCTGCCTTTACCCACAGCTCTACACCAACTGCTGCTTGCCCTTAACCCCCTCTACCCCAACTGTTACCTGCCCCCAGCACTGGCATAACTGCTTCCCGCCCTCATCCTCCATAATATGTGATGGGGCCCAGAAAAAGTGTAGTACTACCCCAACTTCTAAAAGTGAGGGGTCCCTGGGACCCACAATATTTTTTGTTCAGCGCGATCACTGCCACTTGGATAGATGTAACTGAAGGTCCCTGGAATGGACATAAGTTATCCCAACAGAAGCATGCACAAATGGATCGAAACCGGCCTCTTCCGCAGGACCAAGCAAATCAAGGCCTGGATGTCGACAATGTTTTCCAAAGGCAGAAAGACCTTCTTCAGGGTGGTGTGGAACAGCATACCCAGGAAGATCATCCTCCTCTGCGACAGGACAAGAATGGTCTTTTTGAAGTTATTAATCCAACAGTGAAGTATTAACACCAGATGTGTCAGACGAACATGGGACTGAATTATGTCCGAGGAAGGGGCCTTAATGACCACCCTTGTATTAATGTTTGGGAATCAGAATGTGAAAAGAGGACTTGTCAGAACTCTTGGCTGGTACTGCAAAAAATTATTCTGAGATGTCTTCTGACTCCCCCACTGGGCAGATACATTTCCCTCATTAGTTTGTACTGACAGAGGAGGGTGTAGGATAAGAGATTGTTGTAGTGCCTGAGCAAGGAGAATATGTGACTCTTTTCTTTAATAAGTGTTTATTACTCACCTGTGCTGATATCTGTAGGGATTTCCTCCTCCTTACACTGCTGATCACCCCTCACATACGTCTCTTCTTCTCCCTCTGTATCTTCTGCCTTTATATCAGTCACATACATCTCTTCTTCTCCCTTTATATCTTCTGCCTTCATATCAGTCACATACGTCTCTTCTCCCTCTATATCTTCTGCCTTCATATCAGTCACATACGTCTCTTCTTCTCCCTCTATATCTTCTGCCTTCATATCAGTCATATATGTCTCTTCTTCTCCCTCTGTATCTTCTATCTTTATATCAGTCACATATGTCTCTTCTTTTCCTTCCATAACTTCTGCCTTCATATCAGTGACATACGTCTCTTCTCCCTCTATATCTTCTGCCTTAATATCAGCCAGATCTTCACCCTAAATAACCCATAAAAAATTACCATCGGACTTCAATGAGATAACACAGACTAAAATTAGTAAATAAGACACATACAGCTGTTCTACACATCATACTGTATATTGACAGTCACTTTGGTTTATTGGTGAGACCCTAAATCCCATCTACCTGATGCTCCTGTGGGATCCTGTGATTCTCCTCTGTACAATCCTGTGAATAAAGAGGACGGGGACCTCTACCTGGGGTAATTCTGTTACTGGGTCCATCTGTAGGAGACACACAGTGACTGAGTACATTGTATATATGTAATTATCAGGTGACGTGTGTATATAGGAGGCCCCCATACCTGCTCTCCCCTGTACAATAATTGACAGTCTCCTCTTACCCAGTGATGTGAGGGGCCGGTGATTCTCCATCATCATGTCCTTGTACAGACCCCTGTGTTCCTCTATATACTCCCCTTCCTGCATGGAGACAGACAATGACATCCTGACACCTTATAGGAACCTGACACACACAATGATACAGTCATCACCCAGACACATCCCCTGGTGTTACTGTATAATGTCCCATTCCCAGCAGTCACCTCTCCAGTCATCACCCAGACACATCCCCTGGTGTTACTGTATAATGTCCCATTCCCAGCAGTCACCTCTCCGGTCATCACCCAGACACATCCCCCGGTGTTACTGTATAATTTCCCATTCCCAGCAGTCACCTTTCAGTCATCACCCAGACACATCCCCTGGTGTTACTGTATAATGTCCCATTCCTAGCAGTCGCCTCTCCAGTCATCACCCAGACACATCCCCTGGTGTTACTGTATAATGTCCCATTCCTAGCAGTCACCTCTCCAGTCATCACCCAGACACATCCCCTGGTGTTACTGTATAATGTCCCATTCCTAGCAGTCGCCTCTCCAGTCATCACCCAGACACATCCCCTGGTGTTACTGTATAATGTCCCATTCCCAGCAGTCACCTCTCCAGTCATCACCCAGACACATCCCCTGGTGTTACTGTATAATGTCCCATTCCCAGCAGTCACCTCTCCAGTCATCACCCAGACACATCCCCTGGTGTTACTGTATAATGTCCCATTCCTAGCAGTCGCCTCTCCAGTCATCACCCAGACACATCCCCTGGTGTTACTGTATAATGTCCCATTCCCAGCAGTCACCTCTCCAGTCATCACCCAGACACATCCCCTGGTGTTACTGTATAATGTCCCATTCCCAGCAGTCACCTCTCCAGTCATCACCCAGACACATCCCCTGGTGTTACTGTATAATGTCCCATTCCCAGCAGTCACCTCTCCAGCCAGCAGCTGAATGATCTTGTTGGGGAGTTCCAAGATCTTCTGGTCTTTGATTCTCTTATGTATGAGTGAATGAGGTCGAGGCACCGTGATGGGACTCTGGGTGCTGCTCAGTCCTCCTGACACACGGGGACGGATGCTGGTTGTCTCACAATCACTGGATGTCTTCTTCCCTACTGTATTATCCTATGTATTGGGGGAGACACCAAATATCACTGCATACACTTCCAGTTCCCTCATCTTGCCCCTGTGTTATTATTATTAAAGATATACGTGAGGTCACAGTGAAACTCCCAGATCCTCTCACCTCCCCAGTCATGTCCCTGTATTATTACTATAGATATAAGTGATGTCACTGTGACACTTCCAGATCCCCTCACCTCCCCAGTCATGTCCCTGTATTATTACTATAGATATAAGTGATGTCACTGTGACACTCCCAGATCCTCTCACCTCCCCAGGCAGCAGATAGATAATCTGTAAGGTTTACTACTATATTGACTGAGATTGATTTTGTCCAATGACATTAATGTACAACACTGACCAGGACAATGTCAATGGACCAAATCAATCTTAGTCAGTATAGTAGTAATCTAATTGGCACCACCTCACATAAAGACATCAGACTATACCTCTTGTGCTGCGATCTCCTACTAATCTCTCTCACCCCAGCGCATGGTCCCCCAGCCTTTCATTCAGCATTAAATGCCCAGCACAATACTGAGGAGCAGGAGTGGGATGACCTATATAGCCTTGGATATAACCTCTATTCTTTATCTTATGCTCTTTTCTGTGCCTTATTACAGCCATCCCACTATATGTGATCACCTATACTGAATGCTGACTTTACACTCAGTCTGGGAGTAAATACATGTCTGATACTTCATTGCCATAGACAATATCAGACTGTATAGATCACATCAATAAGCTGCAAGCTATTACACTATTATAGTGACTGGACCGAGTGTAAGTGTTATAGACATCTATATAATGGTGATCTGAGAATATATTAAGGACACTTTACAAAGCTGTCTAGGAGGGGAGATTATATTCCTATGAATGCAATATTATTACTTAATGCACAATATATGTGTATTATACATTGCACAGCCTAACAATGTGCAATGTTCATATATTAACCTGCTCAATGAAAACCTGCTCCCTGCAGAGCGTAACAAGCTCAGATGTATATTAGATGCCTCTATAATGTCTGACTAGCAATTTCCTCACTGCAGAGCTGAATAATAATTAATGCCTGTATAATAACCCGCTCGCTGGACAGCTTACCTAAATCTGATGCCTGTATAGTAACCGGCTCGCTGGACATCTTACCTACATCTGATGCCTGTATAGTAACCGGCTCGCTGGGCAGCTTACCTAAATCTGATGTCTGTATAGTAACCGGCTCGCTGGACAGCTTACCTACATCTGATGTCTGTATAATAACCCGCTCACTGGACATCTTACCTAAATCTGATGCCTGTATAATAACCGGCTCGCTGGACAGCTTACCTACATCTGATGCCTGTATAGTAACCGGCTCGCTGGGCAGCTTACCTAAATCTGATGTCTGTATAGTAACCGGCTCGCTGGGCAGCTTACCTAAATCTGATGCCTGTATAATAACCGGCTCGCTGGGCAGCTTACCTAAATCTGATGCCTGTATAGTAACCGGCTCGCTGGACAGCTTACCTACATCTGATGCCTGTATAATAACCGGCTCGCTGGGCAGCTTACCTAAATCTGATGTCTGTATAGTAACCGGCTCGCTGGACAGCTTACCTACATCTGATGCATGTATAATAACTGGCTCGCTGGACAGATTACCTAAATCTTATGCCTCTATAGTAACCAGCTCGCTGGGCAGCTTACCTAAATCTGATGCCTGTATAGTAACCGGCTCGCTGGACAGCTTACCTAAATCTGATGCCTGTATAGTAACCGGCTCGCTGGACAGCTTACCTAAATCTGATGCCTGCATAGTAACCGGTTCACAGGACAGCTTACCTAAATCTGATGCCTGTATAGTAACAGACTCGCTGGACAGGTTACCTAAATCTGATGCCTGTATAATAACCAGCTCACAGGACAGCTTACCTAAATCTGATACCTATATAGTATCCGGCTCGCTGGACAGCTTACCTAAATCTGATGCCTGTATAATAACCGGCTCGCTGGACAGCTTACCTTAATCTGATGCCTGTATAATAACCAGCTCACTGGACAGCTTACCTAAATCTGATGCCTGCATAGTAACCGGCTCGCTGGACAGCTTACCTAAATCTGATGCCTGTATAATAACCAGCTCACTGGACAGCTTACCTAAATCTGATGCCTGTATAGTAACCGGCTCGCTGGACAGATTACCTAAATCTGATGCCTGTATAGTAACCGGCTCACTGGGCAGCTTACCTAAATCTGATGCCTGTATAGTAACCGGCTCGCTGGACAGATTACCTAAATCTGATGCCTGTATAGTAACCGGCTCACTGGGCAGCTTACCTAAATCTTATGCCTCTATAGTAACCAGCTCGCTGGGCAGCTTACCTAAATCTGATGCCTGTATAGTAACCGGCTCGCTGGACAGCTTACCTAAATCTGATGCCTGTATAGTAACCGGCTCGCTGGACAGCTTACCTAAATCTGATGCCTGCATAGTAACCGGTTCACAGGACAGCTTACCTAAATCTGATGCCTGTATAGTAACAGACTCGCTGGACAGGTTACCTAAATCTGATGCCTGTATAATAACCAGCTCACAGGACAGCTTACCTAAATCTGATACCTGTATAGTATCCGGCTCGCTGGACAGCTTACCTAAATCTGATGCCTGTATAATAACCGGCTCGCTGGACAGCTTACCTTAATCTGATGCCTGTATAATAACCAGCTCACTGGACAGCTTACCTAAATCTGATGCCTGCATAGTAACCGGCTCGCTGGACAGCTTACCTAAATCTGATGCCTGTATAATAACCAGCTCACTGGACAGCTTACCTACATCTGATGCCTGTATAGTAACCGGCTCGCTGGACAGCTTACCTAAATCTGATGCCTGTATAGTAACTGGCTCACTGGACAGCTTACCTAAATCTGATGCCTGTATAGTAACCGGCTCACTGGGCAGCTTACCTAAATCTTATGCCTGTATAATAACCAGCTCACTGGGCAGCTTACCTAAATCTGATGCCTGTATAGTAACCGGCTCACTGGGCAGCTTACCTAAATCTTATGCCTCTATAGTAACCAGCTCGCTGGGCAGCTTACCTAAATCTGATGCCTGTATAGTAACCGGCTCGCTGGACAGCTTACCTAAATCTGATGCCTGTATAGTAACCGGCTCGCTGGACAGCTTACCTAAATCTGATGCCTGTATAATAACCAGCTCACTGGACAGCTTACCTACATCTGATGCCTGTATAGTAACCGGCTCGCTGGACAGCTTACCTAAATCTGATGCCTGTATAGTAACTGGCTCACTGGACAGCTTACCTACATCTGATGCCTGTATAATAACCAGCTCACTGGGCAGCTTACCTAAATCTGATGCCTGTATAGTAACCGGCTCACAGGACAGCTTACCTAAATCTGATGCCTGTATAGTAACCGGCTCGCTGGACAGCTTACCTAAATCTGATGCCTGTATAGTAACTGGCTCACTGGACAGCTTACCTACATCTGATGCCTGTATAATAACCAGCTCGCTGGACAGCTTACCTAAATCTGATGCCTGCATAGTAACCGGTTCACAGGACAGCTTACCTAAATCTGATACCTGTATAGTAACCGGCTCGCTGGACAGCTTACCTAAATCTGATGCCTGTATAATAACCAGCTCACAGGACAGCTTACCTAAATCTGATGCCTGTATAGTAACCGGCTCGCTGGACAGCTTACCTAAATCTGATGCCTGTATAGTAACCGGCTCGCTGGACAGGTTACCTAAATCTGATGCCTGTATAATAACCAGCTCACTGGACAGCTTACCTAAATCTGATGCCTGCATAGTAACCGGCTCGCTGGACAGCTTACCTAAATCTGATGCCTGTATAATAACCAGCTCACTGGACAGCTTACCTACATCTGATGCCTGTATAGTAACCGGCTCGCTGGACAGCTTACCTAAATCTGATGCCTGTATAGTAACTGGCTCACTGGACAGCTTACCTAAATCTGATGCCTGTATAGTAACCGGCTCACTGGGCAGCTTACCTAAATCTTATGCCTGTATAATAACCAGCTCACTGGGCAGCTTACCTAAATCTGATGCCTGTATAGTAACCGGCTCACTGGGCAGCTTACCTAAATCTTATGCCTCTATAGTAACCAGCTCGCTGGGCAGCTTACCTAAATCTGATGCCTGTATAGTAACCGGCTCGCTGGACAGCTTACCTAAATCTGATGCCTGTATAGTAACCGGCTCGCTGGACAGCTTACCTAAATCTGATGCCTGTATAATAACCAGCTCACTGGACAGCTTACCTACATCTGATGCCTGTATAGTAACCGGCTCGCTGGACAGCTTACCTAAATCTGATGCCTGTATAGTAACTGGCTCACTGGACAGCTTACCTACATCTGATGCCTGTATAATAACCAGCTCACTGGGCAGCTTACCTAAATCTGATGCCTGTATAGTAACCGGCTCACTGGGCAGCTTACCTAAATCTGATGCCTGTATAGTAACCGGCTCGCTGGACAGCTTACCTACATCTGATGCATGTATAATAACTGGCTCGCTGGACAGCTTACATAAATCTGATGCCTGTATAATAACCGGCTCGCTGGACAGCTTACCTAAATCTGATGCCTGTATAGTAACCGGCTCGCTGGACAGCTTACCTAAATCTGATGCCTGTATAATAACCGGCTCGCTGGACAGCTTAATTAAATTCGCCACTTTCCACTCGCACCTCCCTGAGGATGAGAGATGGAGAGAAAAATCTTTATTTTAAAGCTAAAATGCCGGGGCACTGCGCTGAACCCCTTTGACACCCCCTTCCCCCCCTCCTCCCAATTAGGCAATTGGAAGTTTCCAATTAGCTTAATTAGTCCTAAAATTACATTGAATTTTTTGGAGCAGAACAAAAAAATTTCCTCAAATTACTCCAAAATCAACTTTTTCATTAGTTTAGGCACCTGAAATTTAATCACACTACTTTTTTATTCGAAAACTTATTGTTTTTAGAATTTTTTTACATTTTTCAAGGTTCCCTAAACGTATTCCAAAATCAACCTTTTTGCTACTTTTTTTTTGCATTTTTTGTTTTTTTTATCATTTTCTTGCATTTTTTTTTTTACAAAAAACACAAATCAGCCATTTGACAAAACCTACAGTAACTTCCTAATGGTCACAAACAGCCGTCTATACGGTCCTGCTAATGAAATTATCCATTTTGGGGGGTACAGGATTGTCTCCACACATATTCATGCCTTTCTCTCATTTGGCAGTAAATTCGCACCCCTCCGCTGCGAGTAGTGCGAATAGGCATTTATAAGTGTGCGAGTTTAAAGAAACAAACTCACTACTCGCAATTCGCACCTAATAGGAATGACCCCATAGAGCTGTATACATTACATACAGAATCCTAAGAAGATGGCGGCATTATATACTGACACAGAATCCGGCTGATTGGCTAAAATCTATGGATTAGACATTTCTACATATATATAGTTTTTAATATTTTTACCTTTTCTCATTAGGAGATTGAGTTATATAATTGTTATTGAATAATTAACCTCAGCAGGTGATACATCCCATTACACACAGGCCTCAATCTTTAGCTCATTATATCAATTTTATAAAAAATAAAGGTTGTTTTAAGTCTGATATATACTAAATATACTTCTATACAATGTAACGTCTGAGTGGTCTCCCCTTATAGGACCCAATCAGAGTCTCCGTTATCTGTATAACCACAGTCAGACATGTAACACTGAGTGACCAGTAAGTCTCCCCTTTCCCTCCAGCCATAGAGCCCTGGTCAGTGTCAGACGTTCCTGTGACCCAGCCCCATAAGGCTCCTCAGAGGCCGGCACACCACAGGCTGCTCCATCTGTATGATAACAGGACACCACAGGCTGCTCCCTCTGTATAATAACAGGTCATCACAGGCTGCTCCCTCTGTATAATAATAACAACAGGACACCACAGGCTGCTCCCTCTGTATAATAATAATAACAGGACACCACAGTCTGCTCCCTCTGTATAATAACAACAACAACCCACCACAGGCTACTCCCTCTGTATAATCATAATAATTACAGGACACCACAGGCTACTCCCTCTGTATAATAATAATAATAATAATAATAATAATAATAATAATAACAGGACACCACAGGCTGCTCCCCCTGTATAATAATATTAACAGGCCACCACAGGCTACTCCTTCTGTATAATAATAATAATAATAATAATAACAGGACACCACAGGCTGCTCCCCCTGTATAATAATAATAATAATAACAACAACAACAACAACAACAACAGGACACCACAGGCTGCTCCCTCTGTATAATAATAATAATAATAATATGCCACCACAGGCTACTCCCTCTGTATAATAATAACAGGACACCACAGGCTGCTCCCTCTGTATAATAATAACAACAGGACACCACAGTCTGCTCCCTCTGTATAATAATAATAACAGGACACCACAGTCTGCTCCCTCTGTATAATAACAACAACAACCCACCACAGGCTACTCCCTCTGTATAATAATAATAATTACAGGACACCACAGGCTACTCCCTCTGTATAATAATAATAATAATAATAATAATAATAATAATAATAACAGGACACCACAGGCTGCTCCCCCTGTATAATAATATTAACAGGACACCACAGGCTACTCCCTCTGTATAATAATAACAGGACACCACAGGCTGCTCCCCCTGTATATTAATAACAGGACACCACAGGCTGCTCCCCCTGTATAATAACACGACACCACAGGCTGCTCCCCCTGTATATTAATAACAGGACACCACAGGCTGCTCCCCCTGCACAATAACAACACGACACCACAGGCTGCTCCCCCTGTATAGTTGGCACCACAGGCTGCTCCCCCTGTATAGTTGGCACCACAGGCTGCTCCCCCTGTATAGTAAGACGCCATTACCTGCTGCTGCAGCCGGACACTATGGAAGGATATATTGGACGACAACAGCCCGAGGACACCATCTCTCATCCCTCAGAGCGGTGATTGGCAGCAGCGAGTAGCCAATCAGGCGGCACAAAGTAGGAAGGACGTCCTGTAACTAGCAGCAACCAGCTCCTCCCACTCACAGCTTCATCACTAGAGTAACAGCATTTGTGTATAATAGTGTCCTCATGTACGGTGACCGGCGGCCATATTCTTATAGTCTCCCTGTCACAGAGCAGAGGGGGCGGGGTCACAGGGGCTTTAGCTGCCATTTTGTCATAGACATTCCTGACAGCCGGATCCAGGTAACGTGTCCTGTATATATTATATTATTATTATATAGGGGGAGGGGACTGTACAGTGATATATGAGGGGGAATAACTCAGCTCCCAGCACACACTGATATGTAGTATTATTATTATATAGGGGGAGAGGGGACTGTACAGTGATATATGAGGGGGAATAACACAGCTCCCAGCACACACTGATATGTGGTATTATTATTATATAGGGGGGAGGGGACTGTACAGTGATATATGAGGGGGAATGACACAGCTCCCAGCACACACTGATATGTGGTATTATTATTATATAGGAGAGAGGGGACTGTACAGTGATATATGAGGGGGAATAACACAGCTCCCAGCACACACTGATATGTGGTATTATTATATAGGGGGAGGGGACTGTGCAGTGATATATGAGGGGGAATAACACAGCTCCCAGCACACACTGATATGTGGTATTATTATATAGGGGGAGGGGACTGTGCAGTGATATATGAGGGGGAATAACACAGCTCCCTGCACACACTAATATGTGGTATTATTATTATATAGGGGGGAGGGGACTGTACAGTGATATATGAGGGGGAATAACACAGCTCCCAGCACACACTGATATGTGGTATTATTATTATGTAGGGGGGAGGGGACTGTACAGTGATACATGAGGGGGAATAACACAGCTCCCAGCACACACTGATATGTGGTATTATTATTATATAGGGAGAGGGGACTGTACAGTGATACATGAGGGGGAATAACACAGCTCCCAGCACACACTAATATCTGGTATTATTATTATATAGGGGGAGAGGGGGCTGTACAGTGATATATGAGGGGGGAATAACACAGCTCCCAGCACACACTGATATGTGGTATTATTATTATATAGGGGAGAGGGGACTGTACAGTGATACATGAGGGTGATAACACAGCTCCCAGCACACACTGATATGTGGTATTATTATTATATAGGGAGAGCGGACTGTACAGTGATATATGAGGGTGATAACACAGCTCCCAGCACACACTGATATGTGGTATTATTATTATATAGGGGTGTCCTTGACAGATGAAGGAATAACCACGTTTAAACAAACAGACCTCACATCTTTCCTGCACTAGACGAAAAAGATTAACTTGCATTGACTTCAAGAATACCAAGATCTATAATTCTATTCCTGGTGAGCATAACTTTCCATCCAATGTGGGGTACCCGATTAATGATAACTTTTGTTGAATGTAACATATTATATATAGGTGAGTGCATTACCTATATAGAGTTGAGTGTATAACAAATCTAATGCTGGTGAAGGGTATAAAAGCCCCTTTTGATGTCCGCGTCTCACTGTTCTAATGTGTGGTCGGTCCGGCTGGTGAGTATGAGAAGTGCCGGTAATTACCATTGATGAGGTTTCATTGTTGTTCTAGAAGAAATTTCCTGAAGTTCCCTGAAGGATCTTAAAATGAAAAGGAGATAAAAAAAGGAACATTCTGTGTATATATAATTACCAGCACTTGTGGACTAATCACATTTTATATTACAAGGTGATTATAACAAGTATGTAATCTCTGTTTTCACTCCCAAACTCCCATTCAGATGCCGCCACTGTAAACTGTTTGTGAGCAGACCCAGGTGTATATGTAGCCCGCTGCTGACCGTGCGCATTATGCAAAACATATCGCCCGGTGCTGCTACATCCGGACCTTCGTGAGCCTCAGAGTCACGCCGATGGCTGTAGCGTCTATAATATCACCCTGCATAGTAACTCGGTGCCTTTTGTAGTGATGTATGAGATTCATTCCCACGTGTTGTGTATAATTAGTAACCTCAGTAACATCTAATTACTTGTCACCCTGTTACAGAGCTAAAGCCGTGATGTGTGGATGACAGCGCCCTGTATCTCTCTGGTAATAGGGCTGCTGGCTGGGGATAATAGGGACTATACAGATATTATTATACTGCCATCTGCATATGATGTGTGTATATAGGGCCTGATTCAGACCCACTCGCGAGCGGCTGTCCGCTCGCAAGTGGGTCGATGGTCTGCACTGAGCATGCGCACGACGGAGGGAGCTCCGTCGTGCGCATGCGCCAGACACGACGAGCGAAGGACTTTCCTTCGCTCGTTGTGTCCGATCAAAGGGGGCGTGCTGTCAATGTTGATTGACAGCACGCCCCCTTTGGTGGGCGTGCCGGGGGCGTGCCTCCCTGACGGGGGCGTTCCCACGGGAACGCCTCCCGTCAGAAGCCGGCCCACTGACATCACTAGTGATGTCAGTGGGAGTGATTTTAGCTCTGATAGAGCCAAAATCACTCCGGAGCTTGCGGTTGAAAACCTCAACCGCAGGCTCCGGTTCGCAATTTCGATGGTCGCGATGGTCACGACCATCGCGGCCATCAAAATGCACGCTCGTATAGCCTGTGGGTGGTGACCCACAGCTATACAAGCGTCCAGGAGGACGCTCCATGAAAATGGAGCCCGGCCCTCATGCAGAGCGTGCGCTCTGCTCAGAGCGTACGGCTCTGAATGAGGGCCATAGATCACTATTACACATCAGTGTACTGTACAGATGACAGCGCCCTGTATCTCTCTGGTAATAGGGCTGCTGGCTGGGGATAATAGGGACTATACAGATATTATTATACTGCCATCTGCATATGATATGTGTATATAGATCACTATTACACATCAGTGTACTGTACAGATGACAGCGCCCTGTATCTCTCTGGTAATAGGGCTGCTGGCTGGGGATAATAGGGACTATACAGATATTATTATACTGCCATCTGCATATGATATGTGTATATAGATCACTATTACACATCAGTGTACTGTACAGATGACAGCGCCCTGTATCTCTCTGGTAATAGATCTACTGGCTGGGGATAATAGGGACTATACAGATATTATTATACTGCCATCTGCATATGATGTGTGTATATAGATCACTATTACACATCAGTGTACTGTACAGATGACAGCGCCCTGTATCTCTCTGGTAATAGATCTGCTGGCTGGGGATAATAGGGACTATACAGGTATTATTATACTGCCATCTGCATATGATGTGTGTATATAGATCACTATTACACGTCAGTGTACTGTACAGATGACAGCGCCCTGTATCGCTCTGGTAATAGATCTGCTGGCTGGGGATAATAAGGACTATACAGATATTATTATACTGCCATCTGCATATGATATGTGTATATAGATCACTATTACACATCAGTGTACTGTACAGATGACAGCGCCCTGTATCTCTCTGGTAATACATCTGCTGGCTGGGGATAATAGGGACTATACAGGTATTATTATACTGCCATCTGCATATGATGTGTGTATATAGATCACTATTACACGTCAGTGTACTGTACAGATGACAGCGCCCTGTATCTCTCTGGTAATAGATCTGCTGGCTGGGGATAATAAGGACTATACAGATATTATTATTCTGCCATCTGCATATGATATGTGTATATAGATCACTATTACACATCACTGTACTGTACAGATGACAGCGCCCTGTATCTCTCTGGTAATAGATATGCTGGCTGGGGATAATAGAGACTATACAGATATTATTATACTGCCATCTGCATATGATATGTGTATATAGATCACTATTACACGTCAGTGTACTGTACAGATGACAGCGCCCTGTATCTCTCTGGTAATAGATCTGCTGGCTGGGGATAATAGGGACTATACAGATATTATTATACTGCCATCTGCATATGATATGTGTATATAGATCACTATTACACATCAGTGTACTGTACAGATGACAGCGCCCTGTATCTCTCTGGTAATAGAGCTGCTGGCTGGGGATAATAGGGACTATACAGATATTATTATAGTGCCATCTGCATATGATATGTGTATATAGATCACTATTACACATCAGTGTATTGTACAGATGACAGCGCCCTGTATGTCTCTGGTAATAGATCTGCTGGCTGGGGATAATAGGGACTATACAGATATTATTATACTGCCATCTGCATATGATGTGTATATATAGATCACTATTACACATCAGTGTACTGTACAGATGACAGCGCCCTGTATCTCTCTGGTAATAGGGCTGCTGGCTGGGGATAATAGGGACTATACAGATATTATTATACTGCCATCTGCATATGATATGTGTATATAGATCACTATTACACATCAGTGTACTGTACAGATGACAGTGCCCTGTATCTCTCTGGTAATAGATCTGCTGGCTGGGGGTAATAGGGACTATACAGATATTATTATACTGCCATCTGCATATGATTTGTGTATATAGATCACTATTACACATCAGTGTACTGTACAGATGACAGCGCCCTGTATCTCTCTGGTAATAGATCTGCTGGCTGGGGATAATAAGGACTATACAGATATTATTATACTGCCATCTGCATATGATATGTGTATATAGATCACTATTACACATCACTGTACTGTACAGATGACAGCGCCCTGTATCTCTCTGGTAATAGATCTGCTGGCTGGGGATAATAAGGACTATACAGATATTATTATACTGCCATCTGCATATGATGTGTGTATATAGATCACTATTACACATCAGTGTACTGTACAGATGACAGCGTCCTGTATCTCTCTGGTAATAGATCTGCTGGCTGGGGATAATAGGGACTATACAGATATTATTATACTGCCATCTGCATATGATATGTGTATATAGATCACTATTACACATCAGTGTACTGTACAGATGACAGCGCCCTGTATCTCTCTGGTAATAGACCTGCTGGCTGGGGATAATAGAGACTATACAGATATTATTATACTGCCATCTGCATATGATATGTGTATATAGATCACTATTACACATCAGTGTACTGTACAGATGACAGCGCCCTGTATCTCTCTGGTAATAGATCTGCTGGCTGGGGATAATAGGGACTATACAGATATTATTATACTGCCATCTGCATATGATGTGTGTATATAGATCACTATTACACATCAGTGTACTGTACAGATGACAGCGCCCTGTATCTCTCTGGTAATAGATCTGCTGGCTGGGGATAATAGGGACTATACAGGTATTATTATACTGCCATCTGCATATGATGTGTGTATATAGATCACTATTACACGTCAGTGTACTGTACAGATGACAGCGCCCTGTATCGCTCTGGTAATAGATCTGCTGGCTGGGGATAATAAGGACTATACAGATATTATTATACTGCCATCTGCATATGATGTGTATATATAGATCACTATTACACGTCAGTGTACTGTACAGATGACAGCGCCCTGTATCGCTCTGGTAATACATCTGCTGGCTGGGGATAATAGGGACTATACAGGTATTATTATACTGCCATCTGCATATGATGTGTGTATATAGATCACTATTACACGTCAGTGTACTGTACAGATGACAGCGCCCTGTATCTCTCTGGTAATAGATCTGCTGGCTGGGGATAATAGAGACTATACAGATATTATTATACTGCCATCTGCATATGATATGTGTATATAGATCACTATTACACGTCAGTGTACTGTACAGATGACAGCGCCCTGTATCTCTCTGGTAATAGATCTGCTGGCTGGGGATAATAGGGACTATACAGATATTATTATACTGCCATCTGCATATGATATGTGTATATAGATCACTATTACACATCAGTGTACTGTACAGATGACAGCGCCCTGTATCTCTCTGGTAATAGATCTGCTGGCTGGGGATAATAAGGACTATACAGATATTATTATACTGCCATCTGCATATGATATGTGTATATAGATCACTATTACACATCAGTGTACTGTACAGATGACAGCGCCCTGTATCTCTCTGGTAATAGAGCTGCTGGCTGGGGATAATAGGGACTATACAGATATTATTATACTGCCATCTGCATATGATGTGTGTATATAGATCACTATTACACATCAGTGTACTGTACAGATGACAGCGCCCTGTATCTCTCTGGTAATAGATGTGCTGGCTGGGGATAATAGGGACTATACAGATATTATTATAGTGCCATCTGCATATGATATGTGTATATAGATCACTATTACACATCAGTGTATTGTACAGATGACAGCGCCCTGTATGTCTCTGGTAATAGATCTGCTGGCTGGGGATAATAGGGACTATACAGATATTATTATACTGCCATCTGCATATGATATGTGTATATAGATCACTATTACACATCAGTGTACTGTACAGATGACAGCGCCCTGTATCTCTCTGGTAATAGAGCTGCTGGCTGGGGATAATAGGGACTATACAGATATTATTATACTGCCATCTGCATATGATATGTATATAGATCACTATTACACATCAGTGTACTGTACAGATGACAGCGCCCTGTATCTCTCTGGTAATAGATCTGCTGGCTGGGGATAATAAGGACTATACAGATATTATTATACTGCCATCTGCATATGATATGTATATATAGATCACTATTACACATCAGTGTACTGTACAGATGACAGCGCCCTGTATGTCTCTGGTAATAGATATGCTGGCTGGGGATAATAGGGACTATACAGGTATTATTATACTGCCATCTGCATATGATGTGTGTATATAGATCACTATTACACATCAGTGTACTGTACAGATAACAGCGCCCTGTATCGCTCTGGTAATAGATCTGCTGGCTGGGGATAATAAGGACTATACAGATATTATTATACTGCCATCTGCATATGATATGTGTATATAGATCACTATTACACATCAGTGTACTGTACAGATGACAGCGCCCTGTATCTCTCTGGTAATAGATCTGCTGGCTGGGGATAATAGGGACTATACAGATATTATTATAGTGCCATCTGCATATGATGTGTATATAGATCACTATTACACATCAGTGTACTGTACAGATGACAGCGCCCTGTATCTCTCTGGTAATAGATCTGCTGGCTGGGGATAATAGGGACTATACAGATATTATTATACTGCCATCTGCATATGATATGTGTATATAGATCACTATTACACATCAGTGTACTGTACAGATGACAGCGCCCTGTATCTCTCTGGTAATAGATCTGCTGGCTGGGGATAATAGGGACTATACAGATATTATTATACTGCCATCTGCATATGATATGTGTATATAGATCACTATTACACATCAGTGTACTGTACAGATGACAGCGCCCTGTATCTCTCTGGTAATAGATCTGCTGGCTGGGGATAATAGGGACTATACAGATATTATTATACTGCCATCTGCATATGATATGTGTATATAGATCACTATTACACATCAGTGTACTGTACAGATGACAGCGCCCTGTATCTCTCTGGTAATAGATCTGCTGGCTGGGGATAATAGGGACTATACAGATATTATTATACTGCCATCTGCATATGATGTGTGTATATAGATCACTATTACATATCAGTGTACTGTACAGATGACAGCGCCCTGTATTGCTCTGGTGATAGATCTGCTGGCTGGGGATAATAGGGACTATACAGTTATTATTATACTGCCATCTGCATATGATATGTGTATATAGATCACTATTACACATCAGTGTACTGTACAGATGACAGCGCCCTGTATCTCTCTGGTAATAGATCTGCTGGCTGGGGATAATAAGGACTATACAGATATTATTATACTGCCATCTGCATATGATATGTGTATATAGATCACTATTACACATCAGTGTACTGTACAGATGACAGTGCCCTGTATCTCTCTGGTAATAGATATGCTGGCTGGGGATAATAGGGACTATACAGATATTATTATACTGCCATCTGCATATGATATGTGTATATAGATCACTATTACACATCAGTGTACTGTACAGATGACAGCGTCCTGTATCTCTCTGGTAATAGATCTGTTGGCTGGGGGTAATAGGGACTATACAGATATTATTATTCTGCCATCTGCATATGATATGTGTATATAAATCACTATTACACATCAGTGTACTGTACAGATGACAGCGCCCTGTATCTCTCTGGTAATAGATCTGCTGGCTGGGGATAATAGGGACTATACAGATATTATTATACTGCCATCTGCATATGATATGTGTATATAGATCACTATTACACATCAGTGTACTGTACAGATGACAGCGCCCTGTATCTCTCTGGTAATAGATCTGCTGGCTGGGGATAATAGGGACTATACAGATATTATTATACTGCCATCTGCATATGATATGTGTATATAGATCACTATTACACGTCAGTGTACTGTACAGATGACAGCGCCCTGTATCTCTCTGGTAATAGATCTGCTGGCTGGGGATAATAGGGACTATACAGATATTATTATTCTGCCATCTGCATATGATGTGTGTATATAGATCACTATTACACATCAGTATATTGTACAGATGACAGCGCCCTGTATCTCTCTGGTAATAGATCTGCTGGCTGGGGATAATAAGGACTATACAGATATTATTATACTGCCATGTGCATATGATGTGTGTATATAGATCACTATTACACATCAGTGTACTGTACAGATGACAGCGCCCTGTATCTCTCTGGTAATAGATCTGCTGGCTGGGGATAATAGGGACTATACAGATATTATTATACTGCCATCTGCATATGATGATATGTGTATATAGATCACTATTACATATCAGTGTACTGTACAGATGACAGCGCCCTGTATCTCTCTGGTAATAGATCTGCTGGCTGGGGATAATAGGGACTATACAGATATTATTATACTGCCATCTGCATATGATGATATGTGTATATAGATCACTATTACATATCAGTGTACTGTACAGATGACAGCGCCCTGTATCGCTCTGGTGATAGATCTGCTGGCTGGGGATAATAGGGACTATACAGATATTATTATACTGCCATCTGCATATGATGTGTATATATAGATCACTATTACACATCAGTGTACTGTACAGATGACAGCGCCCTGTATCTCTCTGGTAATAGATCTGCTGGCTGGGGATAATAAGGACTATACAGATATTATTATTCTGCCATCTGCATATGATATGTGTATATAGATCACTATTACACATCAGTGTACTGTACAGATGACAGCGCCCTGTATCGCTCTGGTAATAGATCTGCTGGCTGGGGATAATAGGGACTATACAGATATTATTATACTGCCATCTGCATATGATATGTGTATATAGATCACTATTACACATCAGTGTACTGTACAGATGACAGCGCCCTGTATCTCTCTGGTAATAGATCTGCTGGCTGGGGATAATAGAGACTATACAGATATTATTATACTGCCATCTGCATATGATATATGTATATAGATCACTATTACACATCAGTGTACTGTACAGATGACAGCGCCGTGTATCACTCTGGTAATAGATCTGCTGGCTGGGGATAATAGGGACTATACAGATATTTGTATACTGCCATCTGCATATGATGTGTGTATATAGATCACTATTACACATCAGTGTACTGTACAGATGACAGCGCCCTGTATCTCTCTGGTAATATATCTGCTGGCTGGGGATAATAGGGACTATACAGATATTATTATACTGCCATCTGCATATGATATGTGTATATAGATCACTATTACACATCAGTGTACTGTACAGATGACAGCGCCCTGTATCTCTCTGGTAATAGACCTGCTGGCTGGGGATAATAGGGACTATACAGATATTATTATACTGCCATCTGCATATGATATGTGTATATAGATCACTATTACACATCAGTGTACTGTACAGATGACAGCGTCCTGTATCTCTCTGGTAATAGATCTGCTGGCTGGGGATAATAAGGACTATACAGATATTATTATACTGCCATCTGCATATGATATGTGTATATAGATCACTATTACACATCAGTGTACTGTACAGATGACAGCGCCCTGTATCTCTCTGGTAATAGATCTGCTGGCTGGGGATAATAAGGACTATACAGATATTATTATTCTGCCATCTGCATATGATATGTGTATATAGATCACTATTACACATCAGTGTACTGTACAGATGACAGCGCCCTGTATCGCTCTGGTAATAGATCTGCTGGCTGGGGATAATAGGGACTATACAGATATTATTATACTGCCATCTGCATATGATATGTGTATATAGATCACTATTACACATCAGTGTACTGTACAGATGACAGCGCCCTGTATCTCTCTGGTAATAGATCTGCTGGCTGGGGATAATAAGGACTATACAGATATTATTATACTGCCATCTGCATATGATATGTGTATATAGATCACTATTACACATCAGTGTACTGTACAGATGACAGCGCCCTGTATCTCTCTGGTAATAGAGCTGCTGGCTGGGGATAATAGGGACTATACAGATATTATTATACTGCCATCTGCATATGATATGTGTATATAGATCACTATTACACATCAGTGTACTGTACAGATGACAGCGCCCTGTATCTCTCTGGTAATAGATGTGCTGGCTGGGGATAATAGGGACTATACAGATATTATTATAGTGCCATCTGCATATGATATGTGTATATAGATCACTATTACACATCAGTGTATTGTACAGATGACAGCGCCCTGTATGTCTCTGGTAATAGATCTGCTGGCTGGGGATAATAGGGACTATACAGATATTATTATACTGCCATCTGCATATGATATGTGTATATAGATCACTATTACACATCAGTGTACTGTACAGATGACAGCGCCCTGTATCTCTCTGGTAATAGATCTGCTGGCTGGGGATAATAGGGACTATACAGATATTATTATACTGCCATCTGCAT
Organism: Taudactylus pleione; assembly: GCA_031769625.1. NCBI lineage: Eukaryota > Metazoa > Chordata > Amphibia > Anura > Myobatrachidae > Taudactylus > Taudactylus pleione. Next base: position 224,942 of record JAUIMM010000284.1, read on the forward strand.
ATGATATGTGTATATAGATCACTATTACACATCAGTGTACTGTACAGATGACAGCGCCCTGTATCTCTCTGGTAATAGACCTGCTGGCTGGGTATAATAGGGACTATACAGATATTATTATACTGCCATCTGCATATGATGTGTGTATATAGATCACTATTACACATCAGTGTACTGTACAGATGACAGCGCCCTGTATCTCTCTGGTAATAGATCTGCTGGCTGGGGATAATAAGGACTATACAGATATTATTATACTGCCATCTGCATATGATATGTGTATATAGATCACTATTACACATCAGTGTACTGTACAGATGACAGCGCCCTGTATCTCTCTGGTAATAGATCTGCTGGCTGGGGATAATAAGGACTATACAGATATTATTATACTGCCATCTGCATATGATGTGTGTATATAGATCACTATTACACATCAGTGTACTGTACAGATGACAGCGCCCTGTATCGCTCTGGTAATAGATCTGCTGGCTGGGGATAATAGGGACTATACAGATATTATTATACTGCCATCTGCATATGATGTGTGTATATAGATCACTATTACACGTCAGTGTACTGTACAGATGACAGCGCCCTGTATCGCTCTGGTAATAGATCTGCTGGCTGGGGATAATAAGGACTATACAGATATTATTATACTGCCATCTGCATATGATGTGTATATATAGATCACTATTACACGTCAGTGTACTGTACAGATGACAGCGCCCTGTATCGCTCTGGTAATACATCTGCTGGCTGGGGATAATAGGGACTATACAGGTATTATTATACTGCCATCTGCATATGATGTGTGTATATAGATCACTATTACACGTCAGTGTACTGTACAGATGACAGCGCCCTGTATCGCTCTGGTAATAGATCTGCTGGCTGGGGATAATAAGGACTATACAGATATTATTATTCTGCCATCTGCATATGATATGTGTATATAGATCACTATTACACATCAGTGTACTGTACAGATGACAGCGCCCTGTATCTCTCTGGTAATAGATCTGCTGGCTGGGGATAATAGAGACTATACAGATATTATTATACTGCCATCTGCATATGATATGTGTATATAGATCACTATTACACGTCAGTGTACTGTACAGATGACAGCGCCCTGTATCTCTCTGGTAATAGATCTGCTGGCTGGGGATAATAAGGACTATACAGATATTATTATACTGCCATCTGCATATGATATGTGTATATAGATCACTATTACACATCAGTGTACTGTACAGATGACAGCGCCCTGTATCTCTCTGGTAATAGGGCTGCTGCCTGGGGATAATAGGGACTATACAGATATTATTATAGTGCCATCTGCATATGATGTGTATATATAGATCACTATTACACATCAGTGTACTGTACAGATGACAGCGCCCTGTATCTCTCTGGTAATAGAGCTGCTGGCTGGGGATAATAGGGACTATACAGATATTATTATACTGCCATCTGCATATGATATGTATATATAGATCACTATTACACATCAGTGTACTGTACAGATGACAGCGCCCTGTATCTCTCTGGTAATAGATCTGCTGGCTGGGGATAATAGGGACTATACAGATATTATTATACTGCCATCTGCATATGATATGTGTATATAGATCACTATTACACATCAGTGTACTGTACAGATGACAGCGCCCTGTATGTCTCTGGTAATAGATCTGCTGGCTGGGGATAATAGGGACTATACAGATATTATTATACTGCCATCTGCATATGATATGTGTATATAGATCACTATTACACATCAGTGTACTGTACAGATGACAGCGCCCTGTATGTCTCTGGTAATAGAGCTGCTGGCTGGGGATAATAGGGACTATACAGATATTATTATACTGCCATCTGCATATGATATGTGTATATAGATCACTATTACACATCAGTGTACTGTACAGATGACAGAGTCCTGTATCGCTCTGGTAATAGATCTGCTGGCTGGGGATAATAAGGACTATACAGATATTATTATACTGCCATCTGCATATGATGTGTATATATAGATCACTATTACACATCAGTGTACTGTACAGATGACAGCGCCCTGTATGTCTCTGGTAATAGATCTGCTGGCTGGGGATAATAGGGACTATACAGATATTATTATACTGCCATCTGCATATGATATGTATATAGATCACTATTACATATCAGTGTACTGTACAGATAACAGCGCCCTGTATCGCTCTGGTAATAGATCTGCTGGCTGGGGATAATAGGGACTATACAGATATTATTATAGTGCCATCTGCATATGATGTGTATATAGATCACTATTACACATCAGTGTACTGTACAGATGACAGCGCCCTGTATCTCTCTGGTAATAGATCTGCTGGCTGGGGATAATAGGGACTATACAGATATTATTATACTGTCATCTGCATATGATATGTGTATATAGATCACTATTACACGTCAGTGTACTGTACAGATGACAGCGCCCTGTATCGCTCTGGTAATAGATCTGCTGGCTGGGGATAATAAGGACTATACAGATATTATTATACTGCCATCTGCATATGATATGTGTATATAGATCACTATTACACATCAGTGTACTGTACAGATGACAGCGCCCTGTATCTCTCTGGTAATAGATCTGCTGGCTGGGGATAATAGGGACTATACAGATATTATTATACTGCCATCTGCATATGATATGTGTATATAGATCACTATTACACATCAGTGTACTGTACAGATGACAGCGCCCTGTATCTCTCTGGTAATAGAGCTGCTGGCTGGGGATAATAGGGACTATACAGATATTATTATACTGCCATTTGCATATGATGTGTGTATATAGATCACTATTACACATCAGTGTACTGTACAGATGACAGCGCCCTGTATCTCTCTGGTAATAGATCTGCTGGCTGGGGATAATAGGGACTATACAGATATTATTATACTGCCATCTGCATATGATATGTGTATATAGATCACTATTACACATCAGTGTACTGTACAGATGACAGCGCCCTGTATGTCTCTGGTAATAGAGCTGCTGGCTGGGGATAATAGGGACTATACAGATATTATTATACTGCCATCTGCATATGATGTGTATATATAGATCACTATTACACATCAGTGTACTGTACAGATGACAGCGCCCTGTATCTCTCTGGTAATAGAGCTGCTGGCTGGGGATAATATGGACTATACAGATATTATTATACTGCCATCTGCATATGATGATATGTGTATATAGATCACTATTACACATCAGTGTACTGTACAGATGACAGCGCCCTGTATCTCTCTGGTAATAGATCTGCTGGCTGGGGATAATAAGGACTATACAGATATTATTATACTGCCATGTGCATATGATGTGTGTATATAGATCACTATTACACATCAGTGTACTGTACAGATGACAGCGCCCTGTATCTCTCTGGTAATAGATCTGCTGGCTGGGGATAATAGGGACTATACAGATATTATTATACTGCCATCTGCATATGATGATATGTGTATATAGATCACTATTACATATCAGTGTACTGTACAGATGACAGCGCCCTGTATCTCTCTGGTAATAGATCTGCTGGCTGGGGATAATAGGGACTATACAGATATTATTATACTGCCATCTGCATATGATGATATGTGTATATAGATCACTATTACATATCAGTGTACTGTACAGATGACAGCGCCCTGTATCGCTCTGGTGATAGATCTGCTGGCTGGGGATAATAGGGACTATACAGATATTATTATTCTGCCATCTGCATATGATATGTGTATATAGATCACTATTACACGTCAGTGTACTGTACAGATGACAGCGCCCTGTATCGCTCTGGTAATAGATCTGCTGGCTGGGGATAATAGGGACTATACAGATATTATTATACTGCCATCTGCATATGATATGTGTATATAGATCACTATTACACATCAGTGTACTGTACAGATGACAGCGCCCTGTATCGCTCTGGTAATAGATCTGCTGGCTGGGGATAATAGGGACTATACAGATATTATTATACTGCCATCTGCATATGATATATGTATATAGATCACTATTAAACATCAGTGTACTGTACAGATGACAGCGCCCTGTATCACTCTGGTAATAGATCTGCTGGCTGGGGATAATAGGGACTATACAGATATTATTATACTGCCATCTGCATATGATGTGTGTATATAGATCACTATTACACATCAGTGTACTGTACAGATGACAGTGCCCTGTATCTCTCTGGTAATATATCTGCTGGCTGGGGATAATAGGGACTATACAGATATTATTATACTGCCATCTGCATATGATATGTGTATATAGATCACTATTACACATCAGTGTACTGTACAGATGACAGCGCCCTGTATCTCTCTGGTAATAGACCTGCTGGCTGGGTATAATAGGGACTATACAGATATTATTATACTGCCATCTGCATATGATGTGTGTATATAGATCACTATTACACATCAGTGTACTGTACAGATGACAGCGCCCTGTATCTCTCTGGTAATAGATCTGCTGGCTGGGGATAATAAGGACTATACAGATATTATTATACTGCCATCTGCATATGATGTGTGTATATAGATCACTATTACACATCAGTGTACTGTACAGATGACAGCGCCCTGTATCTCTCTAGTAATAGATCTGCTGGCTTGGGATAATAGGGACTATACAGATATTATTATTCTGCCATCTGCATATGATATGTGTATATAGATCACTATTACACATCAGTGTACTGTACAGATGACAGCGCCCTGTATCGCTCTTGTAATAGATCTGCTGGCTGGGGATAATAGGGACTATACAGATATTATTATTCTGCCATCTGCATATGATATGTGTATATAGATCACTATTACACATCAGTGTACTGTACGGATGACAGCGCCCTGTATCTCTCTGGTAATAGATCTGCTGGCTGGGGATAATAGGGACTATACAGATATTATTATACTGCCATCTGCATATGATATGTATATAGATCACTATTACACATCAGTGTACTGTACAGATGACAGCGCCCTGTATCTCTCTGGTAATAGATGTGCTGGCTGGGGATAATAAGGACTATACAGATATTATTATACTGCCATCTGCATATGATATGTGTATATATATCACTATTACACATCAGTGTACTGTACAGATGACAGCGCCCTGTATCTCTCTGGTAATAGATCTGCTGGCTGGGGATAATAGGGACTATACAGATATTATTATAGTGCCATCTGCATATGATATGTGTATATAGATCACTATTACACATCAGTGTACTGTACAGATGACAGCGCCCTGTATCTCTCTGGTAATAGATATGCTGGCTGGGGATAATAGGGACTATACAGATATTATTATACTGCCATCTGCATATGATGTGTGTATATAGATCACTATTACACATCAGTGTACTGTACAGATGACAGCGCCCTGTATCTCTCTGGTAATAGATATGCTGGCTGGGGATAATAGGGACTATACAGATATTATTATACTGCCATCTGCATATGATGTGTGTATATAGATCACTATTACACATCAGTGTACTGTACAGATGACAGCGCCCTGTATCTCTCTGGTAATAGATCTGCTGGCTGGGGATAATAGGGACTATACAGATATTATTATACTGCCATCTGCATATGATATGTATATATAGATCACTATTACACATCAGTGTACTGTACAGATGACAGCGCCCTGTATCTCTCTGGTAATAGACCTGCTGGCTGGGGATAATAGGGACTATACAGATATTATTATACTGCCATCTGCATATGATGTGTGTATATAGATCACTATTACACATCAGTGTATTGTACAGATGACAGCGCCCTGTATCTCTCTGGTAATAGATCTGCTGGCTGGGGATAATAGGGACTATACAGATATTATTATACTGCCATCTGCATATGATATGTATATATAGATCACTATTACACATCAGTGTACTGTACAGATGACAGCGCCCTGTATCTCTCTGGTAATAGACCTGCTGGCTGGGGATAATAGGGACTATACAGATATTATTATACTGCCATCTGCATATGATGTGTGTATATAGATCACTATTACACATCAGTGTACTGTACAGATGACAGCGCCCTGTATCTCTCTGGTAATAGATCTGCTGGCTGGGGATAATAGGGACTATACAGGTATTATTATACTGCCATCTGCATATGATATGTGTATATAGATCACTATTACACATCAGTGTACTGTACAGATGACAGCGCCCTGTATCTCTCTGGTAATAGATCTGCTGGCTGGGGATAATAAGGACTATACAGATATTATTATACTGCCATCTGCATATGATATGTGTATATAGATCACTATTACATATCAGTGTACTGTACAGATGACAGCGCCCTGTATCTCTCTGGTAATAGATCTGCTGGCTGGGGATAATAGGGACTATACAGATATTATTATACTGCCATCTGCATATGATATGTGTATATAGATCACTATTACACATCAGTGTACTGTACAGATGACAGCGCCCTGTATCGCTCTGGTAATAGATCTGCTGGCTGGGGATAATAGGGACTATACAGATATTATTATACTGCCATCTGTATATGATATGTGTATTTAGATCACTATTACACATCAGTGTACTGTACAGATGACAGCGCCCTGTATCTCTCTGGTAATAGATCTACTGGCTGGGGATAATAGGGACTATACAGATATTATTATACTGCCATCTGCATATGATGTGTGTATATAGATCACTATTACACATCAGTGTACTGTACAGATGACAGCGCCCTGTATCTCTCTGGTAATAGATCTGCTGGCTGGAGATAATAGGGACTATACAGATATTATTATTCTGCCATCTGCATATGATATGTGTATATAGATCACTATTACACATCAGTGTACTGTACAGATGACAGCGCCCTGTATCTCTCTGGTAATAGATATGCTGGCTGGGGATAATAGGGACTATACAGATATTATTATTCTGCCATCTGCATATGATATGTGTATATAGATCACTATTACACATCAGTGTACTGTACAGATGACAGCGCCCTGTATCTCTCTGGTAATAGATCTGCTGGCTGGGGATAATAAGGACTATACAGATATTATTATACTGCCATCTGCATATGATGTGTGTATATAGATCACTATTACACATCAGTGTACTGTACAGATGACAGCGCCCTGTATCTCTCTGGTAATAGATCTGCTGGCTGGGGATAATAGGGACTATACAGATATTATTATACTGCCATCTGCATATGATATGTGTATATAGATCACTATTACACATCAGTGTACTGTACAGATGACAGCGCCCTGTATCTCTCTGGTAATAGATCTGCTGGCTGGGGATAATAGGGACTATACAGATATTATTATTCTGCCATCTGCATATGATATGTGTATATAGATCACTATTACACATCAGTGTACTGTACAGATGACAGCGCAATGTATCGCTCTGGTAATAGATCTGCTGGCTGGGGATAATAGGGACTATACAGATATTATTATAGTGCCATCTGCATATGATATGTGTATATAGATCACTATTACACATCAGTGTACTGTACAGATGACAGCGCCCTGTATCGCTCTGGTAATAGATATGCTGGCTGGGGATAATAGGGACTATACAGATATTATTATACTGCCATCTGCATATGATATGTGTATATAGATCACTATTACACTTCAGTGTACTGTACAGATGACAGCGCCCTGTATCTCTCTGGTAATAGATCTGCTGGCTGGGGATAATAGGGACTATACAGATATTATTATACTGCCATCTGCATATGATATGTGTATATAGATCACTATTACACATCAGTGTACTGTACAGATGACAGTGCCCTGTATCTCTCTGGTAATAGATCTGCTGGCTGGGGATAATAGGGACTATACAGATATTATTATACTGCCATCTGCATATGATATGTGTATATAGATCACTATTACACATCAGTGTACTGTACAGATGACAGCGCCCTGTATCTCTCTGGTAATAGACCTGCTGGCTGGGGATAATAGGGACTATACAGATATTATTATACTGCCATCTGCATATGATATGTGTATATAGATCACTATTACACATCAGTGTACTGTACAGATGACAGCGCCCTGTATCTCTCTGGTAATAGATCTGCTGGCTGGGGATAATAGGGACTATACAGATATTATTGTTCTGCCATCTGCATATGATATGTGTATATAGATCACTATTACACATCAGTGTTCTGTACAGATGACAGCGCCCTGTCTCTCTCTGGTAATAGATCTGCTGGCTGGGGATAATAGGGACTATACAGATATTATTATACTGCCATCTGCATATGATATGTGTATATAGATCACTATTACACATCAGTGTACTGTACAGATGACAGCGCCCTGTATCTCTCTGGTAATAGATCTGCTGGCTGGGGATAATAGGGACTATACAGATATAATTATACTGTCATCTGCATATGATATGTGTATATAGATCACTATTACACATCAGTGTACTGTACAGATGACAGCGCCCTGTATCTCTCTGGTAATAGATCTGCTGGCTGGGGATAATAGGGACTATACAGATATTATTATACTGCCATCTGCATATGATATGTGTATATAGATCACTATTACATATCAGTGTACTGTACAGATGACAGCGCCCTGTATCTCTCTGGTAATAGACCTGCTGGCTGGGGATAATAGGGACTATACAGGTATTATTATACTGCCATCTGCATATGATATGTGTATATAGATCACTATTACACATCAGTGTACTGTACAGATGACAGCGCCCTGTATCTCTCTGGTAATAGATCTGCTGGCTGGGTATAATAGGGACTATACAGATATTATTATACTGCCATCTGCATATGATATGTGTATATAGATCACTATTACACATCAGTGTACTGTACAGATGACAGCGCCCTGTATCGCTCTGGTAATAGATCTGCTGGCTGGGGATAATAGGGACTATACAAATATTATTATAGTGCCATCTGCATATGATATGTGTATATAGATCACTATTACACATCAGTGTACTGTACAGATGACAGCGCCCTGTATCTCTCTGGTAATAGATCTGCTGGCTGGGGATAATAAGGACTATACAGATATTATTATACAGCCATCAGCATATGATATGTGTATATAGATCACTATTACACATCAGTGTACTGTACAGATGACAGCGCCCTGTATCGCTCTGGTAATAGATCTGCTGGCTGGGGATAATAGAGATTATACAGATATTATTATACTGCCATCTGCATATGATATGTGTATATAGATCACTATTACACATCAGTGTACTGTACAGATGACAGCGCCCTGTATCTCTCTGGTAATAGATCTGCTGGCTGGGGATAATAGGGACTATACAGATATTATTATACTGCCATCTGCATATGATATGTGTATATAGATCACTATTACACATCAGTGTACTGTACAGATGACATCGCCCTGTATCTCTCTGGTAATAGATCTGCTGGCTGGGGATAATAGGGACTATACAGATATTATTATTCTGCCATCTGCATATGATATGTGTATATAGATCACTATTACACATCAGTGTACTGTACAGATGACAGCGCCCTGTATCTCTCTGGTAATAGATCTGCTGGCTGGGGATAATAGGGACTATACAGATATTATTATACTGCCATCTGCATATGATATGTGTATATAGATCACTATTACACATCAGTGTACTGTACAGATGACAGCGCCCTGTATCTCTCTGGTAATAGATCTGCTGGCTGGGGATAATAGGGACTATACAGATATTATTATTCTGCCATCTGCATATGATATGTGTATATAGATCACTATTACACATCAGTGTACTGTACAGATGACAGCGCCCTGTATCTCTCTGGTAATATATCTGCTGGCTGGGGATAATAGGGACTATACAGATATTATTATACTGCCATCTGCATATGATATGTGTATATAGATCACTATTACACATCAGTGTACTGTACAGATGACAGCGCCCTGTATCTCTCTGGTAATAGATCTGCTGGCTGGGGATAATAAGGACTATACAGATATTATTATACTGCCATCTGCATATGATGTGTGTATATAGATCACTATTACACATCAGTATATTGTACAGATGACAGCGCCCTGTATCTCTCTGGTAATAGATCTGCTGGCTGGGGATAATAAGGACTATACAGATATTATTCTGCCATCTGCATATGATATGTGTATATAGATCACTATTACACATCAGTGTACTGTACAGATGACAGCGCCCTGTATCTCTCTGGTAATAGAGCTGCTGGCTGGGGATAATAGGGACTATACAGATATTATTATACTGCCATCTGCATATGATGTGTGTATATAGATCACTATTACACATCAGTGTACTGTACAGATGACAGCGCCCTGTATTGCTCTGGTGATAGATCTGCTGGCTGGGGATAATAGGGACTATACAGTTATTATTATACTGCCATCTGCATATGATATGTGTATATAGATCACTATTACACATCAGTGTACTGTACAGATGACAGTGCCCTGTATCTCTCTGGTAATAGATATGCTGGCTGGGGATAATAGGGACTATACAGATATTATTATACTGCCATCTGCATATGATATGTGTATATAGATCACTATTACACATCAGTGTACTGTACAGATGACAGCGCCCTGTATCTCTCTGGTAATAGATCTGTTGGCTGGGGGTAATAGGGACTATACAGATATTATTATTCTGCCATCTGCATATGATATGTGTATATAAATCACTATTACACATCAGTGTACTGTACAGATGACAGCGCCCTGTATCTCTCTGGTAGTAGATCTGCTGGCTGGGGATAATAGGGACTATACAGATATTATTATACTGCCATCTGCATATGATATGTGTATATAGATCACTATTACACATCAGTGTACTGTACAGATGTCAGCGCCCTGTATCGCTCTGGTAATAGATCTGCTGGCTGGGGATAATAGGGACTATACAGATATTATTATACTGCCATCTGCATATGATATGTGTATATAGATCACTATTACACATCAGTGTACTGTACAGATGACAGCGCCCTGTATCACTCTGGTAATAGATCTGCTGGCTGGGGATAATAGAGACTATACAGATATTATTATTCTGCCATCTGCATATGATATGTGTATATAGATCACTATTACACATCAGTGTACTGTACAGATGACAGCGCCCTGTATCGCTCTGGTAATAGATCTGCTGGCTGGGGATAATAGGGACTATACAGATATTATTATACTGCCATCTGCATATGATATGTGTATATAGATCACTATTACACATCAGTGTACTGTACAGATGACAGCGCCCTGTATCTCTCTGGTAATAGATCTGCTGGCTGGGGATAATAGGGACTATACAGATATTATTATACTGCCATCTGCATATGATGTGTATATATAGATCACTATTACACATCACTGTACTGTACAGATGACAGCGCCCTGTATCACTCTGGTAATAGATCTGCTGGCTGGGGATAATAGAGATTATACAGATATTATTATACTGCCATCTGCATATGATATGTGTATATAGATCACTATTACACATCAGTGTACTGTACAGATGACAGCGCCCTGTATCTCTCTGGTAATAGATCTGCTGGCTGGGGATAATAGGGACTATACAGATATTATTATACTGCCATCTGCATATGATGTGTATATATAGATCACTATTACACATCAGTGTACTGTACAGATGACAGCGCCCTGTATCTCTCTGGTAATAGATCTGCTGGCTGGGGATAATAGGGACTATACAGATATTATTATACTGCCATCTGCATATGATATGTGTATATAGATCACTATTACACATCAGTGTACTGTACAGATAACAGCGCCCTGTATCACTCTGGTAATAGATCTGCTGGCTGGGGATAATAAGGACTATACAGATATTATTATACTGCCATCTGCATATGATATGTGTATATACATCACTATTACACATCAGTGTACTGTACAGATGACAGCGCCCTGTATCTCTCTGGTAATAGATCTGCTGGCTGGGGATAATAGGGACTATACAGATATTATTGTTCTGCCATCTGCATATGATATGTGTATATAGATCACTATTACACATCAGTGTTCTGTACAGATGACAGCGCCCTGTCTCTCTCTGGTAATAGATCTGCTGGCTGGGGATAATAGGGACTATACAGATATTATTATACTGCCATCTGCATATGATATGTGTATATAGATCACTATTACACATCAGTGTACTGTACAGATGACAGCGCCCTGTATCTCTCTGGTAATAGATCTGCTGGCTGGGGATAATAGGGACTATACAGATATAATTATACTGTCATCTGCATATGATATGTGTATATAGATCACTATTACACATCAGTGTACTGTACAGATGACAGCGCCCTGTATCTCTCTGGTAATAGATCTGCTGGCTGGGGATAATAGGGACTATACAGATATTATTATACTGCCATCTGCATATGATATGTGTATATAGATCACTATTACATATCAGTGTACTGTACAGATGACAGCGCCCTGTATCTCTCTGGTAATAGATCTGCTGGCTGGGTATAATAGGGACTATACAGATATTATTATACTGCCATCTGCATATGATATGTGTATATAGATCACTATTACACATCAGTGTACTGTACAGATGACAGCGCCCTGTATCGCTCTGGTAATAGATCTGCTGGCTGGGGATAATAGGGACTATACAAATATTATTATAGTGCCATCTGCATATGATATGTGTATATAGATCACTATTACACATCAGTGTACTGTACAGATGACAGCGCCCTGTATCTCTCTGGTAATAGATCTGCTGGCTGGGGATAATAAGGACTATACAGATATTATTATACAGCCATCAGCATATGATATTTGTATATAGATCACTATTACACATCAGTGTACTGTACAGATGACAGCGCCCTGTATCGCTCTGGTAATAGATCTGCTGGCTGGGGATAATAGAGATTATACAGATATTATTATACTGCCATCTGCATATGATATGTGTATATAGATCACTATTACACATCAGTGTACTGTACAGATGACAGCGCCCTGTATCTCTCTGGTAATAGATCTGCTGGCTGGGGATAATAGGGACTATACAGATATTATTATTCTGCCATCTGCATATGATATGTGTATATAGATCACTATTACACATCAGTGTACTGTACAGATGACAGCGCCCTGTATCTCTCTGGTAATAGATCTGCTGGCTGGGGATAATAGGGACTATACAGATATTATTATACTGCCATCTGCATATGATATGTGTATATAGATCACTATTACACATCAGTGTACTGTACAGATGACAGCGCCCTGTATCTCTCTGGTAATAGATCTGCTGGCTGGGGATAATAGGGACTATACAGATATTATTATTCTGCCATCTGCATATGATATGTGTATATAGATCACTATTACACATCAGTGTACTGTACAGATGACAGCGCCCTGTATCTCTCTGGTAATATATCTGCTGGCTGGGGATAATAGGGACTATACAGATATTATTATACTGCCATCTGCATATGATATGTGTATATAGATCACTATTACACATCAGTGTACTGTACAGATGACAGCGCCCTGTATCTCTCTGGTAATAGATCTGCTGGCTGGGGATAATAGGGACTATACAGATATTATTATACTGCCATCTGCATATGATATGTGTATATAGATCACTATTACACATCAGTATACTGTACAGATGACAGCGCCCTGTATCTCTCTGGTAATAGATCTGCTGGCTGGGGATAATAAGGACTATACAGATATTATTATACTGCCATCTGCATATGATGTGTGTATATAGATCACTATTACACATCAGTATATTGTACAGATGACAGCGCCCTGTATCTCTCTGGTAATAGATCTGCTGGCTGGGGATAATAAGGACTATACAGATATTATTCTGCCATCTGCATATGATATGTGTATATAGATCACTATTACACATCAGTGTACTGTACAGATGACAGCGCCCTGTATCTCTCTGGTAATAGAGCTGCTGGCTGGGGATAATAAGGACTATACAGATATTATTATACTGCCATCTGCATATGATGTGTGTATATAGATCACTATTACACATCAGTGTACTGTACAGATGACAGCGCCCTGTATTGCTCTGGTGATAGATCTGCTGGCTGGGGATAATAGGGACTATACAGTTATTATTATACTGCCATCTGCATATGATATGTGTATATAGATCACTATTACACATCAGTGTACTGTACAGATGACAGTGCCCTGTATCTCTCTGGTAATAGATCTGCTGGCTGGGGATAATAGGGACTATACAGATATTATTATACTGCCATCTGCATATGATATGTGTATATAGATCACTATTACACATCAGTGTACTGTACAGATGTCAGCGCCCTGTATCGCTCTGGTAATAGATCTGCTGGCTGGGGATAATAGGGACTATACAGATATTATTATACTGCCATCTGCATATGATATGTGTATATAGATCACTATTACACATCAGTGTACTGTACAGATGACAGCGCCCTGTATCACTCTGGTAATAGATCTGCTGGCTGGGGATAATAGAGACTATACAGATATTATTATTCTGCCATCTGCATATGATATGTGTATATAGATCACTATTACACATCAGTGTACTGTACAGATGACAGCGCCCTGTATCGCTCTGGTAATAGATCTGCTGGCTGGGGATAATAGGGACTATACAGATATTATTATACTGCCATCTGCATATGATATGTGTATATAGATCACTATTACACATCAGTGTACTGTACAGATGACAGCGCCCTGTATCTCTCTGGTAATAGATCTGCTGGCTGGGGATAATAGGGACTATACAGATATTATTATTCTGCCATCTGCATATGATATGTGTATATAGATCACTATTACACATCAGTGTACTGTACAGATAACAGCGCCCTGTATCACTCTGGTAATAGATCTGCTGGCTGGGGATAATAGAGATTATACAGATATTATTATACTGCCATCTGCATATGATATGTGTATATAGATCACTATTACACATCAGTGTACTGTACAGATGACAGCGCCCTGTATCTCTCTGGTAATAGATCTGCTGGCTGGGGATAATAGGGACTATACAGATATTATTATACTGCCATCTGCATATGATGTGTATATATAGATCACTATTACACATCAGTGTACTGTACAGATGACAGCGCCCTGTATCTCTCTGGTAATAGATCTGCTGGCTGGGGATAATAGGGACTATACAGATATTATTATACTGCCATCTGCATATGATATGTGTATATAGATCACTATTACACATCAGTGTACTGTACAGATAACAGCGCCCTGTATCACTCTGGTAATAGATCTGCTGGCTGGGGATAATAAGGACTATACAGATATTATTATACTGCCATCTGCATATGATATGTGTATATACATCACTATTACACATCAGTGTACTGTACAGATGACAGCGCCCTGTATCTCTCTGGTAATAGATCTGCTGGCTGGGGATAATAAGGACTATACAGATATTATTATACTGCCATCTGCATATGATATGTGTATATAGATCACTATTACACATCAGTGTACTGTACAGATGACAGCGCCCTGTATCTCTCTGGTAATAGATCTGCTGGCTGGGGATAATAAGGACTATACAGATATTATTATACTGCCATCTGTATATGATATGTGTATATAGATCACTATTACACATCAGTGTACTGTACAGATGACAGCGCCCTGTATCTCTCTGGTAATAGATCTGCTGGCTGGGGATAATAGGGACTATACAGATATTATTATTCTGCCATCTGCATATGATATGTGTATATAGATCACTATTACACATCAGTGTACTGTACAGATGACAGCGTCCTGTATCTCTCTGGTAATAGATCTGTTGGCTGGGGATAATAGGGACTATACAGATATTATTATACTGCCATCTGCATATGATATGTGTATATAAATCACTATTACACATCAGTGTACTGTACAGATGACAGCGCCCTGTATCTCTCTGGTAATAGATCTGCTGGCTGGGGATAATAGGGACTATACAGATATTATTATACTGCCATCTGCATATGATATGTGTATATAGATCACTATTACACATCAGTGTACTGTACAGATGACAGCGCCCTGTATCACTCTGGTAATAGATCTGCTGGCTGGGGATAATAGGGACTATACAGATATTATTATTCTGCCATCTGCATATGATATGTGTATATAGATCACTATTACACATCAGTGTACTGTACAGATGACAGCGCCCTGTATCGCTCTGGTAATAGATCTGCTGGCTGGGGATAATAGGGACTATACAGATATTATTATACTGCCATCTGCATATGATATGTGTATATAGATCACTATTACACATCAGTGTACTGTACAGATGACAGCGCCCTGTATCTCTCTGGTAATAGATCTGCTGGCTGGGGATAATAGGGACTATACAGATATTATTATTCTGCCATCTGCATATGATATGTGTATATAGATCACTATTACACATCAGTGTACTGTACAGATGACAGCGCCCTGTATCTCTCTGGTAATAGATCTGCTGGCTGGGGATAATAGGGACTATACAGATATTATTATACTGCCATCTGCATATGATATGTGTATATAGATCACTATTACACATCAGTGTACTGTACAGATGACAGCTCCCTGTATCTCTCTGGTAATAGATCTGCTGGCTGGGGATAATAGGGACTATACAGATATTATTATACTGCCATCTGCATATGATGTGTATATAGATCACTATTACACATCAGTGTACTGTACAGATGACAGCGCCCTGTATTGCTCTGGTGATAGATCTGCTGGCTGGGGATAATAGGGACTATACAGTTATTATTATACTGCCATCTGCATATGATATGTGTATATAGATCACTATTACACATCAGTGTACTGTACAGATGACAGCGCCCTGTATCACTCTGGTAATAGATCTGCTGGCTGGGGATAATAGGGACTATACAGATATTATTATACTGCCATCTGCATATGATGTGTGTATATAGATCACTATTACACATCAGTGTACTGTACAGATGACAGCGCCCTGTATCTCTCTGGTAATAGATCTGCTGGCTGGGGATAATAGAGACTATACAGATATTATTATACTACCATCTGCATATGATATGTGTATATAGATCACTATTACACATCAGTGTACTGTACAGATGACAGCGTCCTGTATCTCTCTGGTAATAGATCTGTTGGCTGGGGGTAATAGGGACTATACAGATATTATTATTCTGCCATCTGCATATGATATGTGTATATAAATCACTATTACACATCAGTGTACTGTACAGATGACAGCGCCCTGTATCTCTCTGGTAATAGATCTGCTGGCTGGGGATAATAGGGACTATACAGATATTATTATACTGCCATCTGCATATGATATGTGTATATAGATCACTATTACACATCAGTGTACTGTACAGATGACAGCGCCCTGTATCTCTCTGGTAATAGATCTGCTGGCTGGGGATAATAGGGACTATACAGATATTATTATACTGCCATCTGCATATGATATGTGTATATAGATCACTATTACACATCAGTGTACTGTACAGATGACAGCGCCCTGTATCTCTCTGGTAATAGATCTGCTGGCTGGGGATAATAGGGACTATACAGGTATTATTATACTGCCATCTGCATATGATATGTGTATATAGATCACTATTACACATCAGTGTACTGTACAGATGACAGCGTCCTGTATCTCTCTGGTAATAGATCTGCTGGCTGGGGATAATAGGGACTATACAGATATTATTATTCTGCCATCTGCATATGATGTGTGTATATAGATCACTATTACACATCAGTATATTGTACAGATGACAGCGCCCTGTATCTCTCTGGTAATAGATGTGCTGGCTGGGGATAATAAGGACTATACAGATATTATTATACTGCCATGTGCATATGATGTGTGTATATAGATCACTATTACACATCAGTGTACTGTACAGATGACAGCGCCCTGTATCTCTCTGGTAATAGATCTGCTGGCTGGGGATAATAGGGACTATACAGATATTATTATACTGCCATCTGCATATGATGATATGTGTATATAGATCACTATTACATATCAGTGTACTGTACAGATGACAGCGCCCTGTATCTCTCTGGTAATAGATCTGCTGGCTGGGGATAATAGGGACTATACAGATATTATTATACTGCCATCTGCATATGATGTGTGTATATAGATCACTATTACACATCAGTGTACTGTACAGATGACAGCGCCCTGTATCTCTCTGGTAATAGATCTGCTGGCTGGGGATAATAGGGACTATACAGATATTATTATACTGCCATCTGCATATGATATATGTATATAGATCACTATTACACATCAGTGTACTGTACAGATGACAGCGCCCTGTATCACTCTGGTAATAGATCTGCTGGCTGGGGATAATAGGGACTATACAGATATTTTTATACTGCCATCTGCATATGATGTGTGTATATAGATCACTATTACACATCAGTGTACTGTACAGATGACAGTGCCCTGTATCTCTCTGGTAATATATCTGCTGGCTGGGGATAATAGGGACTATACAGATATTATTATACTGCCATCTGCATATGATATGTGTATATAGATCACTATTACACATCAGTGTACTGTACAGATGACAGCGCCCTGTATCTCTCTGGTAATAGACCTGCTGGCTGGGTATAATAGGGACTATACAGATATTATTATACTGCCATCTGCATATGATGTGTGTATATAGATCACTATTACACATCAGTGTACTGTACAGATGACAGCGCCCTGTATCTCTCTGGTAATAGATCTGCTGGCTGGGGATAATAAGGACTATACAGATATTATTATACTGCCATCTGCATATGATATGTGTATATAGATCACTATTACACATCAGTGTACTGTACAGATGACAGCGCCCTGTATCTCTCTGGTAATAGATCTGCTGGCTGGGGATAATAAGTACTATACAGATATTATTATTCTGCCATCTGCATATGATATGTGTATATAGATCACTATTACACATCAGTGTACTGTACAGATGACAGCGCCCTGTATCGCTCTGGTAATAGATCTGCTGGCTGGGGATAATAGGGACTATACAGATATTATTATACTGCCATCTGCATATGATATGTGTATATAGATCACTATTACACATCAGTGTACTGTACAGATGACAGCGCCCTGTATCTCTCTGGTAATAGATCTGCTGGCTGGGGATAATAGAGACTATACAGATATTATTATACTGCCATCTGCATATGATATGTGTATATAGATCACTATTACACGTCAGTGTACTGTACAGATGACAGCGCCCTGTATTTCTCTGGTAATAGATCTGCTGGCTGGGGATAATAGGGACTATACAGATATTATTATACTGCCATCTGCATATGATATGTGTATATAGATCACTATTACACATCAGTGTACTGTACAGATGACAGCGCCCTGTATCTCTCTGGTAATAGATCTGCTGGCTGGGGATAATAAGGACTATACAGATATTATTATACTGCCATCTGCATATGATATGTGTATATAGATCACTATTACACATCAGTGTACTGTACAGATGACAGCGCCCTGTATCTCTCTGGTAATAGAGCTGCTGGCTGGGGATAATAGGGACTATACAGATATTATTATACTGCCATCTGCATATGATATGTGTATATAGATCACTATTACACATCAGTGTACTGTACAGATGACAGCGCCCTGTATCTCTCTGGTAATAGATGTGCTGGCTGGGGATAATAGGGACTATACAGATATTATTATAGTGCCATCTGCATATGATATGTGTATATAGATCACTATTACACATCAGTGTATTGTACAGATGACAGCGCCCTGTATGTCTCTGGTAATAGATCTGCTGGCTGGGGATAATAGGGACTATACAGATATTATTATACTGCCATCTGCATATGATATGTATATAGATCACTATTACACATCAGTGTACTGTACAGATGACAGCGCCCTGTATCTCTCTGGTAATAGATCTGCTGGCTGGGGATAATAAGGACTATACAGATATTATTATACTGCCATCTGCATATGATATGTATATATAGATCACTATTACACATCAGTGTACTGTACAGATGACAGCGCCCTGTATGTCTCTGGTAATAGATCTGCTGGCTGGGGATAATAGGGACTATACAGGTATTATTATACTGCCATCTGCATATGATGTGTGTATATAGATCACTATTACACATCAGTGTACTGTACAGATGACAGCGCCCTGTATCTCTCTGGTAATAGATCTGCTTTCTGGGGATAATAGGGACTATACAGATATTATTATACTGCCATCTGCATATGATATGTGTATATAGATCACTATTACACATCAGTGTACTGTACAGATGACAGCGCCCTGTATCTCTCTGGTAATAGATCTGCTGGCTGGGGATAATAGGGACTATACAGATATTATTATACTGCCATCTGCATATGATATGTGTATATAGATCACTATTACACATCAGTGTACTGTACAGATGACAGAGTCCTGTATCTCTCTGGTAATAGATCTGCTGGCTGGGGATAATAGGGACTATACAGATATTATTATACTGCCATCTGCATATGATATGTGTATATAGATCACTATTACACGTCAGTGTACTGTACAGATGACAGCGCCCTGTATCGCTCTGGTAATAGATCTGCTGGCTGGGGATAATAGGGACTATACAGATATTATTATACTGCCATCTGCATATGATATGTATATAGATCACTATTACACATCAGTGTACTGTACAGATGACAGCGCCCTGTATCACTCTGGTAATAGATCTGCTGGCTGGGGATAATAAGGACTATACAGATATTATTATTCTGCCATCTGCATATGATATGTGTATATAGATCACTATTACACATCAGTGTACTGTACAGATGACAGCGCCCTGTATCTCTCTGGTAATAGATCTGCTGGCTGGGGATAATAAGGACTATACAGATATTATTATACTGCCATCTGCATATGATATGTGTATATAGATCACTATTACACATCAGTGTACTGTACAGATGACAGCGCCCTGTATCTCTCTGGTAATAGATCTGCTGGCTGGGGATAATAAGGACTATACAGATATTATTATACTGCCATCTGCATATGATGTGTATATAGATCACTATTACACATCAGTGTACTGTACAGATGACAGCGCCCTGTATCGCTCTGGTAATAAATCTGCTGGCTGGGGATAATAGGGACTATACAGATATTATTATACTGCCATCTGCATATGATGTGTGTATATAGATCACTATTACACGTCAGTGTACTGTACAGATGACAGCGCCCTGTATCGCTCTGGTAATAGATCTGCTGGCTGGGGATAATAAGGACTATACAGATATTATTATACTGCCATCTGCATATGATGTGTATATATAGATCACTATTACACGTCAGTGTACTGTACAGATGACAGCGCCCTGTATCGCTCTGGTAATACATCTGCTGGCTGGGGATAATAAGGACTATACAGATATTATTATTCTGCCATCTGCATATGATATGTGTATATAGATCACTATTACACATCAGTGTACTGTACAGATGACAGCGCCCTGTATCGCTCTGGTAATAGATCTGCTGGCTGGGGATAATAAGGACTATACAGATATTATTATTCTGCCATCTGCATATGATATGTGTATATAGATCACTATTACACATCAGTGTACTGTACAGATGACAGCGCCCTGTATCTCTCTGGTAATAGATCTGCTGGCTGGGGATAATAGAGACTATACAGATATTATTATACTGCCATCTGCATATGATATGTGTATATAGATCACTATTACACGTCAGTGTACTGTACAGATGACAGCGCCCTGTATCTCTCTGGTAATAGATCTGCTGGCTGGGGATAATAGGGACTATACAGATATTATTATACTGCCATCTGTATATGATATGTGTATATAGATCACTATTACACATCAGTGTACTGTACAGATGACAGCGCCCTGTATCACTCTGGTAATAGATCTGCTGGCTGGGGATAATAGGGACTATACAGATATTATTATACTGCCATCTGCATATGATATGTGTATATAGATCACTATTACACATCAGTGTACTGTACAGATGACAGCGCCCTGTATCTCTCTGGTAATAGATCTGCTGGCTGGGGATAATAAGGACTATACAGATATTATTATACTGCCATCTGCATATGATATGTGTATATAGATCACTATTACACATCAGTGTACTGTACAGATGACAGCGCCCTGTATCTCTCTGGTAATAGGGCTGCTGCCTGGGGATAATAGGGACTATACAGATATTATTATAGTGCCATCTGCATATGATATGTGTATATAGATCACTATTACACATCAGTGTACTGTACAGATGACAGCGCCCTGTATCTCTCTGGTAATAGGGCTGCTGCCTGGGGATAATAGGGACTATACAGATATTATTATAGTGCCATCTGCATATGATGTGTATATATAGATCACTATTACACATCAGTGTACTGTACAGATGACAGCGCCCTGTATCTCTCTGGTAATAGAGCTGCTGGCTGGGGATAATAGGGACTATACAGATATTATTATACTGCCATCTGCATATGATATGTGTATATAGATCACTATTACACATCAGTGTACTGTACAGATGACAGCGCCCTGTATGTCTCTGGTAATAGATCTGCTGGCTGGGGATAATAGGGACTATACAGATATTATTATACTGCCATCTGCATATGATATGTGTATATAGATCACTATTACACATCAGTGTACTGTACAGATGACAGCGCCCTGTATCTCTCTGGTAATAGATCTGCTGGCTGGGGATAATAAGGACTATACAGATATTATTATACTGCCATCTGCATATGATATGTATATATAGATCACTATTACACATCAGTGTACTGTACAGATGACAGCGCCCTGTATCTCTCTGGTAATAGATCTGCTGGCTGGGGATAATAAGGACTATACAGATATTATTATACTGCCATCTGCATATGATGTGTATATATAGATCACTATTACACATCAGTGTACTGTACAGATGACAGCGCCCTGTATCTCTATGGTAATAGATCTGCTGGCTGGGGATAATAGGGACTATACAGATATTATTATACTGCCATCTGCATATGATATGTGTATATAGATCACTATTACACATCAGTGTACTGTACAGATGACAGCGCCCTGTATGTCTCTGGTAATAGATCTGCTGGCTGGGGATAATAGGGACTATACAGATATTATTATACTGCCATCTGCATATGATATGTATATATAGATCACTATTACACATCAGTGTACTGTACAGATGACAGCGCCCTGTATGTCTCTGGTAATAGAGCTGCTGGCTGGGGATAATAGGGACTATACAGATATTATTATACTGCCATCTGCATATGATATGTGTATATAGATCACTATTACACATCAGTGTACTGTACAGATGACAGAGTCCTGTATCGCTCTGGTAATAGATCTGCTGGCTGGGGATAATAAGGACTATACAGATATTATTATACTGCCATCTGCATATGATGTGTATATATAGATCACTATTACACATCAGTGTACTGTACAGATGACAGCGCCCTGTATCTCTCTGGTAATAGATCTGCTGGCTGGGGATAATAGGGACTATACAGGTATTATTATACTGCCATCTGCATATGATATGTGTATATAGATCACTATTACACATCAGTGTACTGTACAGATAACAGCGCCCTGTATCTCTCTGGTAATAGATCTGCTGGCTGGGGATAATAGGGACTATACAGATATTATTATACTGCCATCTGCATATGATATGTGTATATAGATCACTATTACACATCAGTGTACTGTACAGATGACAGCGCCCTGTATCTCTCTGGTAATAGAGCTGCTGGCTGGGGATAATAGGGACTATACAGATATTATTATACTGCCATCTGCATATGATATGTGTATATAGATCACTATTACACATCAGTGTACTGTACAGATGACAGCGCCCTGTATCTCTCTGGTAATAGATCTGCTGCCTGGGGATAATAGGGACTATACAGATATTATTATAGTGCCATCTGCATATGATGTGTATATATAGATCACTATTACACATCAGTGTACTGTACAGATGACAGCGCCCTGTATCTCTCTGGTAATAGAGCTGCTGGCTGGGGATAATAGGGACTATACAGATATTATTATACTGCCATCTGCATATGATATGTGTATATAGATCACTATTACACATCAGTGTACTGTACAGATGACAGCGCCCTGTATGTCTCTGGTAATAGATCTGCTGGCTGGGGATAATAGGGACTATACAGGTATTAGATCTGCTGGCTGGGGATAATAGGGACTATACAGATATTATTATACTGCCATCTGCATATGATATGTGTATATAGATCACTATTACACGTCAGTGTACTGTACAGATGACAGCGCCCTGTATCGCTCTGGTAATAGATCTGCTGGCTGGGGATAATAAGGACTATACAGATATTATTATACTGCCATCTGCATATGATGTGTATATATAGATCACTATTACACATCAGTGTACTGTACAGATAACAGCGCCCTGTATCTCTCTGGTAATAGATCTGCTGGCTGGGGATAATAGGGACTATACAGATATTATTATACTGCCATCTGCATATGATATGTGTATATAGATCACTATTACACATCAGTGTACTGTACAGATGACAGCGCCCTGTATCTCTCTGGTAATAGAGCTGCTGGCTGGGGATAATAGGGACTATACAGATATTATTATACTGCCATCTGCATATGATGTGTGTATATAGATCACTATTACACATCAGTGTACTGTACAGATGACAGCGCCCTGTATCTCTCTGGTAATAGATCTGCTGGCTGGGGATAATAGGGACTATACAGATATTATTATACTGCCATCTGCATATGATATGTGTATATAGATCACTATTACACATCAGTGTACTGTACAGATGACAGCGCCCTGTATCTCTCTGGTAATAGATCTGCTGGCTGGGGATAATAGGGACTATACAGATATTATTATACTGCCATCTGCATATGATATGTGTATATATAGATCACTATTACACATCAGTGTACTGTACAGATGACAGTGCCCTGTATGTCTCTGGTAATAGAGCTGCTGGCTGGGGATAATAGGGACTATACAGATATTATTATACTGCCATCTGCATATGATATGTGTATATAGATCACTATTACACATCAGTATATTGTACAGATGACATCGCCCTGTATCTCTCTGGTAATAGAGCTGCTGGCTGGGGATAATAGGGACTATACAGATATTATTATACTGCCATGTGCATATGATGTGTGTATATAGATCACTATTACACATCAGTGTACTGTACAGATGACAGCGCCCTGTATCTCTCTGGTAATAGATCTGCTGGCTGGGGATAATAGGGACTATACAGATATTATTATACTGCCATCTGCATATGATGATATGTGTATATAGATCACTATTACATATCAGTGTACTGTACAGATGACAGCGCCCTGTATCGCTCTGGTAATAGATCTGCTGGCTGGGGATAATAGGGACTATACAGATATTATTATTCTGCCATCTGCATATGATGATATGTGTATATAGATCACTATTACATATCAGTGTACTGTACAGATGACAGCGCCCTGTATCGCTCTGGTGATAGATCTGCTGGCTGGGGATAATAGGGACTATACAGATATTATTATTCTGCCATCTGCATATGATATGTGTATATAGATCACTATTACACGTCAGTGTACTGTACAGATGACAGCGCCCTGTATCTCTCTGGTAATAGATCTGCTGGCTGGGGATAATAGGGACTATACAGATATTATTATACTGCCATCTGCATATGATATGTGTATATAGATCACTATTACACATCAGTGTACTGTACAGATGACAGCGCCCTGTATCGCTCTGGTAATAGATCTGCTGGCTGGGGATAATAGGGACTATACAGATATTATTATACTGCCATCTGCATATGATATATGTATATAGATCACTATTACACATCAGTGTACTGTACAGATGACAGCGCCCTGTATCTCTCTGGTAATAGATCTGCTGGCTGGGGATAATAAGGACTATACAGATATTATTATACTGCCATCTGCATATGATGTGTGTATATAGATCACTATTACACATCAGTGTACTGTACAGATGACAGCGCCCTGTATCACTCTGGTAATAGATCTGCTGGCTGGGGATAATAGGGACTATACAGATATTATTATACTGCCATCTGCATATGATATGTGTATATAGATCACTATTACACATCAGTGTACTGTACAGATGACAGCGCCCTGTATCTCTCTGGTAATAGACCTGCTGGCTGGGTATAATAGGGACTATACAGATATTATTATACTGCCATCTGCATATGATGTGTGTATATAGATCACTATTACACATCAGTGTACTGTACAGATGACAGCGCCCTGTATCTCTCTGGTAATAGATCTGCTGGCTGGGGATAATAAGGACTATACAGATATTATTATACTGCCATCTGCATATGATATGTGTATATAGATCACTATTACACATCAGTGTACTGTACAGATGACAGCGCCCTGTATGTCTCTGGTAATAGATCTGCTGGCTGGGGATAATAGGGACTATACAGATATTATTATTCTGCCATCTGCATATGATATGTGTATATAGATCACTATTACACATCAGTGTACTGTACAGATGACAGCGCCCTGTATCGCTCTTGTAATAGATCTGCTGGCTGGGGATAATAGGGACTATACAGATATTATTATTCTGCCATCTGCATATGATATGTGTATATAGATCACTATTACACATCAGTGTACTGTACGGATGACAGCGCCCTGTATCTCTCTGGTAATAGATCTGCTGTCTGGGGATAATAGGGACTATACAGATATTATTATACTGCCATCTGCATATGATATGTATATAGATCACTATTACACATCAGTGTACTGTACAGATGACAGCGCCCTGTATCTCTCTGGTAATAGATGTGCTGGCTGGGGATAATAAGGACTATACAGATATTATTATACTGCCATCTGCATATGATATGTGTATATATATCACTATTACACATCAGTGTACTGTACAGATGACAGCGCCCTGTATCTCTCTGGTAATAGATCTGCTGGCTGGGGATAATAGGGACTATACAGATATTATTATAGTGCCATCTGCATATGATATGTGTATATAGATCACTATTACACATCAGTGTACTGTACAGATGACAGCGCCCTGTATCTCTCTGGTAATAGATATGCTGGCTGGGGATAATAGGGACTATACAGATATTATTATACTGCCATCTGCATATGATGTGTGTATATAGATCACTATTACACATCAGTGTACTGTACAGATGACAGCGCCCTGTATCTCTCTGGTAATAGATCTGCTGGCTGGGGATAATAGGGACTATACAGATATTATTATAGTGCCATCTGCATATGATGTGTGTATATAGATCACTATTACACATCAGTGTACTGTACAGATGACAGCGCCCTGTATCGCTCTGGTAATAGATCTGCTGGCTGGGGATAATAGGGACTATACAGATATTATTATACTGCCATCTGCATATGATGTGTGTATATAGATCACTATTACACATCAGTGTACTGTACAGATGACAGCGCCCTGTATCGCTCTGGTAATAGATCTGCTGGCTGGGGATAATAGGGACTATACAGATATTATTATACTGCCATCTGCATATGATGTGTATATATAGATCACTATTACACATCAGTGTACTGTACAGATGACAGCGCCCTGTATCTCTCTGGTAATAGATCTGCTGGCTGGGGATAATAGGGACTATACAGATATTATTATTCTGCCATCTGCATATGATATGTGTATATAGATCACTATTACACATCAGTGTACTGTACAGATGACAGCGCCCTGTATCTCTCTGGTAATAGATCTGCTGGCTGGGGATAATAGGGACTATACAGATATTATTATACTGCCATCTGAATATGATATGTGTATATAGATCACTATTACACATCAGTGTACTGTACAGATGACAGCGCAATGTATCGCTCTGGTAAT
The DNA here is from genome assembly GCA_031769625.1 of Taudactylus pleione. Lineage (NCBI taxonomy): Eukaryota > Metazoa > Chordata > Amphibia > Anura > Myobatrachidae > Taudactylus > Taudactylus pleione. The sequence goes on from JAUIMM010000284.1 coordinate 253,271, forward strand.
AGATCTGCTGGCTGGGGATAATAGGGACTATACAGATATTATTATAGTGCCATCTGCATATGATATGTGTATATAGATCACTATTACACATCAGTGTACTGTACAGATGACAGCGCCCTGTATCGCTCTGGTAATAGATATGCTGGCTGGGGATAATAGGGACTATACAGATATTATTATACTGCCATCTGCATATGATATGTGTATATAGATCACTATTACACTTCAGTGTACTGTACAGATGACAGCGCCCTGTATCTCTCTGGTAATAGATCTGCTGGCTGGGGATAATAGGGACTATACAGATATTATTATACTGCCATCTGCATATGATATGTGTATATAGATCACTATTACACATCAGTGTACTGTACAGATGACAGCGCCCTGTATCTCTCTGGTAATAGATCTGCTGGCTGGGGATAATAGGGACTATACAGATATTATTATACTGCCATCTGCATATGATATGTGTATATAGATCACTATTACACATCAGTGTACTGTACAGATGACAGCGCCCTGTATCTCTCTGGTAATAGATCTGCTGGCTGGGGATAATAGGGACTATACAGATATTATTATACTGCCATCTGCATATGATATGTGTATATAGATCACTATTACATATCAGTGTACTGTACAGATGACAGCGCCCTGTATCTCTCTGGTAATAGACCTGCTGGCTGGGGATAATAGGGACTATACAGATATTATTATACTGCCATCTGCATATGATATGTGTATATAGATCACTATTACACATCAGTGTACTGTACAGATGACAGCGCCCTGTATCTCTCTGGTAATAGATCTGCTGGCTGGGGATAATAAGGACTATACAGATATTATTATACTGCCATCTGCATATGATGTGTGTATATAGATCACTATTACACATCAGTATATTGTACAGATGACAGCGCCCTGTATCTCTCTGGTAATAGATCTGCTGGCTGGGGATAATAAGGACTATACAGATATTATTCTGCCATCTGCATATGATATGTGTATATAGATCACTATTACACATCAGTGTACTGTACAGATGACAGCGCCCTGTATCTCTCTGGTAATAGAGCTGCTGGCTGGGGATAATAGGGACTATACAGATATTATTATACTGCCATCTGCATATGATATGTGTATATAGATCACTATTACACATCGGTGTACTGTACAGATGACAGCGCCCTGTATCGCTCTGGTAATAGATCTGCTGGCTGGGGATAATAGAGACTATACAGATATTATTATACTGCCATCTGCATATGATATGTGTATATAGATCACTATTACACATCAGTGTACTGTACAGATGACAGTGCCCTGTATCTCTCTGGTAATAGATATGCTGGCTGGGGGTAATAGGGACTATACAGATATTATTATTCTGCCATCTGCATATGATATGTGTATATAAATCACTATTACACATCAGTGTACTGTACAGATGACAGCGCCCTGTATCTCTCTGGTAATATATCTGCTGGCTGGGGATAATAGGGACTATACAGATATTATTATACTGCCATCTGCATATGATATGTGTATATAGATCACTATTACACATCAGTGTACTGTACAGATGTCAGCGCCCTGTATCGCTCTGGTAATAGATCTGCTGGCTGGGGATAATAGGGACTATACAGATATTATTATACTGCCATCTGCATATGATATGTGTATATAGATCACTATTACACATCAGTGTACTGTACAGATGACAGCGCCCTGTATCACTCTGGTAATAGATCTGCTGGCTGGGGATAATAGAGACTATACAGATATTATTATTCTGCCATCTGCATATGATATGTGTATATAGATCACTATTACACATCAGTGTACTGTACAGATGACAGCGCCCTGTATCGCTCTGGTAATAGATCTGCTGGCTGGGGATAATAGGGACTATACAGATATTATTATTCTGCCATCTGCATATGATATGTGTATATAGATCACTATTACACATCAGTGTACTGTACAGATAACAGCGCCCTGTATCACTCTGGTAATAGATCTGCTGGCTGGGGATAATAAGGACTATACAGATATTATTATACTGCCATCTGCATATGATATGTGTATATACATCACTATTACACATCAGTGTACTGTACAGATGACAGCGCCCTGTATCTCTCTGGTAATAGATCTGCTGGCTGGGGATAATAAGGACTATACAGATATTATTATACTGCCATCTGCATATGATATGTGTATATAGATCACTATTACACATCAGTGTACTGTACAGATGACAGCGCCCTGTATCTCTCTGGTAATAGATCTGCTGGCTGGGGATAATAAGGACTATACAGATATTATTATACTGCCATCTGTATATGATATGTGTATATAGATCACTATTACACATCAGTGTACTGTACAGATGACAGCGCCCTGTATCTCTCTGGTAATAGATCTGCTGGCTGGGGATAATAGAGACTATACAGATATTATTATACTGCCATCTGCATATGATATGTGTATATAGATCACTATTACACATCAGTGTACTGTACAGATGACAGCGCCCTGTATCTCTCTGGTAATAGACCTGCTGGCTGGGGATAATAAGGACTATACAGATATTATTATACTGCCATCTGCATATGATGTGTGTATATAGATCACTATTACACATCAGTGTACTGTACAGATGACAGCGCCCTGTATCTCTCTGGTAATAGATCTGCTGGCTGGGGATAATAGGGACTATACAGATATTATTATACTGCCATCTGCATATGATATGTGTATATAGATCACTATTACACATCAGTGTACTGTACAGATGACAGCGCCCTGTATCTCTCTGGTAATAGATCTGCTGGCTGGGGATAATAGGGACTATACAGATATTATTATTCTGCCATCTGCATATGATATGTGTATATAGATCACTATTACACATCAGTGTACTGTACAGATGACAGCGCCCTGTATCTCTCTGGTAATAGATCTGCTGGCTGGGGATAGTAGGGACTATACAGATATTATTATACTGCCATCTGAATATGATATGTGTATATAGATCACTATTACACATCAGTGTACTGTACAGATGACAGCGCAATGTATCGCTCTGGTAATAGATCTGCTGGCTGGGGATAATAGGGACTATACAGATATTATTATAGTGCCATCTGCATATGATATGTGTATATAGATCACTATTACACATCAGTGTACTGTACAGATGACAGCGCCCTGTATCGCTCTGGTAATAGATATGCTGGCTGGGGATAATAGGGACTATACAGATATTATTATACTGCCATCTGCATATGATATGTGTATATAGATCACTATTACACTTCAGTGTACTGTACAGATGACAGCGCCCTGTATCTCTCTGGTAATAGATCTGCTGGCTGGGGATAATAGGGACTATACAGATATTATTATACTGCCATCTGCATATGATATGTGTATATAGATCACTATTACACATCAGTGTACTGTACAGATGACAGTGCCCTGTATCTCTCTGGTAATAGATCTGCTGGCTGGGGATAATAGGGACTATACAGATATTATTATACTGCCATCTGCATATGATATGTGTATATAGATCACTATTACACATCAGTGTACTGTACAGATGACAGCGCCCTGTATCTCTCTGGTAATAGATCTGCTGGCTGGGGATAATAGGGACTATACAGATATTATTGTTCTGCCATCTGCATATGATATGTGTATATAGATCACTATTACACATCAGTGTTCTGTACAGATGACAGCGCCCTGTATCTCTCTGGTAATAGATCTGCTGGCTGGGGATAATAGGGACTATACAGATATTATTATACTGCCATCTGCATATGATATGTGTATATAGATCACTATTACACATCAGTGTACTGTACAGATGACAGCGCCCTGTATCTCTCTGGTAATAGATCTGCTGGCTGGGGATAATAGGGACTATACAGATATTATTATACTGCCATCTGCATATGATATGTGTATATAGATCACTATTACACATCAGTGTACTGTACAGATGACAGCGCCCTGTATCTCTCTGGTAATAGATCTGCTGGCTGGGGATAATAGGGACTATACAGATATTATTATACTGCCATCTGCATATGATATGTGTATATAGATCACTATTACATATCAGTGTACTGTACAGATGACAGCGCCCTGTATCTCTCTGGTAATAGACCTGCTGGCTGGGGATAATAGGGACTATACAGGTATTATTATACTGCCATCTGCATATGATATGTGTATATAGATCACTATTACACATCAGTGTACTGTACAGATGACAGCGCCCTGTATCTCTCTGGTAATAGATCTACTGGCTGGGGATAATAGGGACTATACAGATATTATTATACTGCCATCTGCATATGATGTGTGTATATAGATCACTATTACACATCAGTGTACTGTACAGATGACAGCGCCCTGTATCTCTCTTGTAATAGATCTGCTGGCTGGGGATAATAGGGACTATACAAATATTATTATAGTGCCATCTGCATATGATATGTGTATATAGATCACTATTACACATCAGTGTACTGTACAGATGACAGCGCCCTGTATCTCTCTGGTAATAGATCTGCTGGCTGGGGATAATAAGGACTATACAGATATTATTATACAGCCATCAGCATATGATATGTGTATATAGATCACTATTACACATCAGTGTACTGTACAGATGACAGCGCCCTGTATCGCTCTGGTAATAGATCTGCTGGCTGGGGATAATAGAGATTATACAGATATTATTATACTGCCATCTGCATATGATATGTGTATATAGATCACTATTACACATCAGTGTACTGTACAGATGACAGCGCCCTGTATCGCTCTGGTAATAGATCTGCTGGCTGGGGATAATAGGGACTATACAGATATTATTATTCTGCCATCTGCATATGATATGTGTATATAGATCACTATTACACATCAGTGTACTGTACAGATGACATCGCCCTGTATCTCTCTGGTAATAGATCTGCTGGCTGGGGATAATAGGGACTATACAGATATTATTATTCTGCCATCTGCATATGATATGTGTATATAGATCACTATTACACATCAGTGTACTGTACAGATGACAGCGCCCTGTATCTCTCTGGTAATAGATCTGCTGGCTGGGGATAATAGGGACTATACAGATATTATTATACTGCCATCTGCATATGATATGTGTATATAGATCACTATTACACATCAGTGTACTGTACAGATGACAGCGCCCTGTATCTCTCTGGTAATAGATATGCTGGCTGGGGATAATAAGGACTATACAGATATTATTATACTGCCATCTGCATATGATGTGTGTATATAGATCACTATTACACATCAGTATATTGTACAGATGACAGCGCCCTGTATCTCTCTGGTAATAGATCTGCTGGCTGGGGATAATAAGGACTATACAGATATTATTCTGCCATCTGCATATGATATGTGTATATAGATCACTATTACACATCAGTGTACTGTACAGATGACAGCGCCCTGTATCTCTCTGGTAATAGAGCTGCTGGCTGGGGATAATAGGGACTATACAGATATTATTATACTGCCATCTGCATATGATATGTGTATATAGATCACTATTACACATCAGTGTACTGTACAGATGACAGCGCCCTGTATCGCTCTGGTAATAGATCTGCTGGCTGGGGATAATAGAGACTATACAGATATTATTATACTGCCATCTGCATATGATATGTGTATATAGATCACTATTACACATCAGTGTACTGTACAGATGACAGTGCCCTGTATCTCTCTGGTAATAGATATGCTGGCTGGGGGTAATAGGGACTATACAGATATTATTATTCTGCCATCTGCATATGATATGTGTATATAAATCACTATTACACATCAGTGTACTGTACAGATGACAGCGCCCTGTATCTCTCTGGTAATAGATCTGCTGGCTGGGGATAATAGGGACTATACAGATATTATTATACTGCCATCTGCATATGATATGTGTATATAGATCACTATTACACATCAGTGTACTGTACAGATGTCAGCGCCCTGTATCACTCTGGTAATAGATCTGCTGGCTGGGGATAATAGAGACTATACAGATATTATTATTCTGCCATCTGCATATGATATGTGTATATAGATCACTATTACACATCAGTGTACTGTACAGATGACAGCGCCCTGTATCGCTCTGGTAATAGATCTGCTGGCTGGGGATAATAGGGACTATACAGATATTATTATACTGCCATCTGCATATGATATGTGTATATAGATCACTATTACACATCAGTGTACTGTACAGATGACAGCGCCCTGTATCTCTCTGGTAATAGATCTGCTGGCTGGGTATAATAGGGACTATACAGATATTATTATACTGCCATCTGCATATGATATGTGTATATAGATCACTATTACACATCAGTGTACTGTACAGATGACAGCGCCCTGTATCTCTCTGGTAATAGATCTGCTGGCTGGGGATAATAAGGACTATACAGATATTATTATACTGCCATCTGCATATGATGTGTATATATAGATCACTATTACACATCAGTGTACTGTACAGATGACAGCGCCCTGTATCTCTATGGTAATAGATCTGCTGGCTGGGGATAATAGGGACTATACAGATATTATTATACTGCCATCTGCATATGATATGTGTAAATAGATCACTATTACACATCAGTGTACTGTACAGATGACAGCGCCCTGTATCTCTCTGGTAATAGGGCTGCTGGCTGGGGATAATAGGGACTATACAGATATTATTATACTGCCATCTGCATATGATGTGTGTATATAGATCACTATTACACATCAGTGTACTGTACAGATGACAGCGCCCTGTATCTCTCTGGTAATAGATCTGCTGGCTGGGGATAATAGGGACTATACAGATATTATTATACTGCCATCTGCATATGATATGTGTATATAGATCACTATTACACATCAGTGTACTGTACAGATAACAGCGCCCTGTATCACTCTGGTAATAGATCTGCTGGCTGGGGATAATAAGGACTATACAGATATTATTATACTGCCATCTGCATATGATATGTGTATATACATCACTATTACACATCAGTGTACTGTACAGATGACAGCGCCCTGTATCTCTCTGGTAATAGATCTGCTGGCTGGGGATAATAAGGACTATACAGATATTATTATACTGCCATCTGCATATGATATGTGTATATAGATCACTATTACACATCAGTGTACTGTACAGATGACAGCGCCCTGTATCTCTCTGGTAATAGATCTGCTGGCTGGGGATAATAAGGACTATACAGATATTATTATACTGCCATCTGTATATGATATGTGTATATAGATCACTATTACACATCAGTGTACTGTACAGATGACAGCGCCCTGTATCTCTCTGGTAATAGATCTGCTGGCTGGGGATAATAGAGACTATACAGATATTATTATTCTGCCATCTGCATATGATATGTGTATATAGATCACTATTACACATCAGTGTACTGTACAGATGACAGCGCCCTGTATCTCTCTGGTAATAGACCTGCTGGCTGGGGATAATAGGGACTATACAGATATTATTATACTGCCATCTGCATATGATATGTGTATATAGATCACTATTACACATCAGTGTACTGTACAGATGACAGCGTCCTGTATCTCTCTGGTAATAGATCTGTTGGCTGGGGATAATAGGGACTATACAGATATTATTATTATGCCATCTGCATATGATATATGTATATAAATCACTATTACACATCAGTGTACTGTACAGATGACAGCGCCCTGTATCTCTCTGGTAATAGATCTGCTGGCTGGGGATAATAGGGACTATACAGATATTATTATACTGCCATCTGCATATGATATGTGTATATAGATCACTATTACACATCAGTGTACTGTACAGATGACAGCGCCCTGTATCACTCTGGTAATAGATCTGCTGGCTGGGGATAATAGAGACTATACAGATATTATTATTCTGCCATCTGCATATGATATGTGTATATAGATCACTATTACACATCAGTGTACTGTACAGATGACAGCGCCCTGTATCGCTCTGGTAATAGATCTGCTGGCTGGGGATAATAGGGACTATACAGATATTATTATACTGCCATCTGCATATGATATGTGTATATAGATCACTATTACACATCAGTGTACTGTACAGATGACAGTGCCCTGTATCTCTCTGGTAATAGATCTGCTGGCTGGGGATAATAGGGACTATACAGATATTATTATACTGCCATCTGCATATGATATGTGTATATAGATCACTATTACACATCAGTGTACTGTACAGATGACAGCACCCTGTATCTCTCTGGTAATAGATCTGCTGGCTGGGGATAATAGGGACTATACAGATATTATTATACTGCCATCTGTATATGATATGTGTATTTAGATCACTATTACACATCAGTGTACTGTATAGATGACAGCGCCCTGTATCGCTCTGGTGATAGATCTGCTGGCTGGGGATAATAGGGACTATACAGATATTATTATACTGCCATCTGCATATGAAATGTGTATATAGATCACTATTACACATCAGTGTACTGTACAGATGACAGCGCCCTGTATCGCTCTGGTAATATATCTGCTGGCTGGGGATAATAAGGACTATACAGATATTATTATACTGCCATCTGCATATGATGTGTGTATATAGATCACTATTACACATCAGTGTATTGTACAGATGACAGCGCCCTGTATCTCTCTGGTAATAGATCTGCTGGCTGGGGATAATAGGGACTATACAGATATTATTCTGCCATCTGCATATGATGTGTGTATATAGATCACTATTACACATCAGTGTACTGTACGGATGACAGCGCCCTGTTTCTACTTCAGGGTCCTTAGGGGGTCCACAGGGTTGACCTTGGGGTATAGGTTGGGGAACCAAATCCGGGCACCACGCAGTTAAAGCTTTCAGCTCCCAGGATACACTGGGTCCACTCTCCCTATAACCCCGCCCCCCAGCCAGAGGCACCTCAGTTTAAGTTGGTGCCCGGCCGGAGTCGGGTCACCGTTTAGTGCAGTGGGGGCTGATTAGCAGCCCCATAGCTTTATTTTTTCTAAGAACAAAGTTTTAATTTTTTACTTTGGACTTTTAGAGCGGCAGCGTCGGACTGTCCATAGGACGTCTAAGCTGCCGCTCAGTCACCCCGCCGGCGCTGAGACGCCAGTACAGATCTGGGGATCTCAGCGGGACCCCAGAGTCTGTACTAGCCGGACTCTGCGGGCGCCCAGGACTGCTGCCGGATCCACGGGGAACAGGTAAGGTCGCGGATCACCGCTTGCGGTGATCCGCTCATTTAATATGCAGTCCTGTTCCTCCGGTCTCTGGGGACAGACCGGAGGCACCGGCATTGGACCTTCTCAAATTTGTGCTGACGAAAAACTTTTTAGTTTTCAACGATCATTTTTTCCTGCAAATTCGCGGTACGGCGATGGGGGCGGCATGTGCCCCCACGTATGCGAACATTTATCTTGAGTGGTGGGAGGAGACCTTAGTTTTCAGTGAATATCATGAAAAGTATACTCAACATATACTTATTTGGATGCGCTATATAGATGATCTTCTGATTTTGTGGGACGGATCAAAGGAGCTTCTCATAGAATTCATTGGAGTCCTGAATATCAACGATTTAAACTTAAGACTCACCTGCGACACAAGTTACACGGAAGTTACCTTTTTGGACTTGAAGATACAGAAACTTCCAGATGGCAAAATTCAAACCGATTTGTATCGCAAAGATACAGCCACGAATAGCACTTTACATAAAAATAGCGCACATTTTCCACCAGTGTTGAGAGGGATCCCAAAAGGTGAATATCTCCTTCATCCACTAGGGGACACTGGAGCCTTAGTACAGTGGGGTATAGTAGTGGGTTAACCGGGAGCTGGCACCTTTAAAAAAAAAACTTGATTGGAAGCTAACTCCTCCCCCTCTATACCCCCCTACAGGCAGTCTAAAAATTGTGCCCTGGGAGCTGAACCTAGGCTCTTAGGGCTCTCACCTAAATATTAATAAAAGATCTTCTATCAGCAAATTGAGTACACAGACAGGCAGCTCACTGCCCTGCCTGTCTGTGCCGTTGGAGCTGCTGGGGAGATTTCACCGCCGCTGCTTGCGGCGTGCGCTGAGGTCTCCTGCTACAGAGACCTTAGTCTCTGGGGAGCCCAGGGCGCACTGCTTGTGGTGCACGTCCGGGCTCCCATAGCAGAACCCACCGCCGGCAGCACTGGCAGCCATCAGGTTAGTGTCTCCTGGCTCTCTGAATAGCAGGGAGCCAAGAGGTTAGGCGGGCATACACATAAAGCAGCTCCGCTAGCGCTGAATTGGGCGCCATAGCTGGGGGGCGGAGCCTAAGGCAGGTCTTCTGCTCCTGCCTCCCAGCATCCCCAGCGCGTCTAACAGAGAAGCGAGCGGCCATTTTCTGCTTATGCTGCACGAGGAGGCTGACGGCAGTCCAGGCTCTGTGCATAGCATATTTCTCTCTATGCCCCTTTTACATTTCTGTACAGTCTCTATATCTATATATCTACTCTCACTGTCTTTTCACCTGCGTGTGTCTGTGTGTAGTGCTACAGGGTTCTAAGGCTGCTCAGAAATCCTTTTCCTGCAAGAATTGTGGAGAGAAATTCACACAGGGACAGTCTAATTCGTCCCTGCTGTGTGACAAGTGTGTTTCTCAGTCCCTGACTGCTGACTCACCAGTTCAGCCTATACGGTCTGATCAATTAACTTCTGTCATGTCTAATCTGTCTGCAGAGCTGGAAGCAGCCCGCAGAGACAGGGAGGCAGCATCTGAACCAGATTGGGCTCGCTCATTAGCCAGGTCTGTTGAGGGACTTACAAAGGTGATGTCCCAGGCTCCCCCTGCGACCTCTTCTTATAATGTTCCTCATAAGAGACTGATTCACAATCCCTTGCACTGGGATGAATCAGAGGAGGAAGAGATCCAAGATCCTGAAGAAGGCGAGGTTCAGGAAGATGAGGTTCAGATTCTTGAGCAGTCAGAACCAACATCTCAGGGCGTAGAAGCATTAATTGCTTTAGTACGCCAAGTTTTACATGTTGAAGACTTAGAGGTGACTGCAAAACAGTCTATTTTTAGTAAAAGACAGAGACAGACGGACACTTTTCCAGCATCAGAGGAGTTGGACGAGATCCTAACCTCAGCATGGAAACACCCAGATAAGAAGTTTCACATTTCTAAGAAACTTTTGTCTTATTACCCCTTTCCACCAGAAAGCAGGAAATCATGTGAAACTTCTCCAGCAGTGGATCCCTCAGTGTCCCGTCTTTCTAAAAAGACGGTACTCCCGGTGCCGGGGGCCGTTTCCCTAAAAGAATCCTCTGATAGGAAGCTGGAAAATACGTTAAAGTCTATATATACAGTTGCAGGGGTATTCCTGCGTCCAGCACTAGTTAGCTGTTGGGTAAATAAGGCTGTAGAAGCCTGGGCTACACAGCTTGCAGATGGTCTTAAGACCGGAACGACGCAGACTTTAGATCTCATTCAACTAGCCGAACAGATCGCAGAATCGGCTGCTTTCCTTGGGGAAGCTTCTAAGGACATATGTGGTCTTTCTGCTAGATCTTCGGCTTTAGCTATCTCAGCTAGAAGAACTCTTTGGCTGCGTCAATGGCAAGCAGATGCGGAGTCTAAGAGAGCTGTAGAGGCCCTCCCCTTTACGGGGGATGTTCTCTTCGGTACGGAGTTGGATAGGTGGATATCACAGGCTACAGGTGGGAAATACACTTACCTACCATCTGCAGCTCCTCCTCCTAGACGACCTACAGCAGGACCATCTTTTCGGTCCTTGGAAGGTTCAGAGGTCGTTCCAGAGGAGCTCCGGCCTTCTCCAGAGGTACCAGAGGCCGTGGTAGAGCTTCCGCATCATCTGCAGCCGCGTCTCAGCAGGACAAGACTGCAGCAAAGCCTTCCGCATGACGCCCTCCCTTCTCACTTGGGGGATCCCAGGGTGGGAGCTCGTCTCCTGCACTTCAAGGAAGTGTGGATCAGATCCTGTCCGGACGCCTGGGTCCGGGACATCATTACTCAGGGCCTGAAGTTGAACTTCAAGAATCAACATCCTTCTCGTTTTTTCACAACCGGTTTACCTCAGGTATCAGAAAAGCGAGTGGCAATTCAGGAAGCAATACAGAAACTGTTATTGTCTCAGGTGGTTGTGAATGTCCCGACCCAGCAGACAGGTCAGGGTTTTTATTCCAGCTTGTTTGTGGTGCCCAAGCCGGACGGCTCAATGAGCCATTCTCAATCTCAAGGATTTAAACCCTTATCTTCGAGTCTTCAGGTTCAAAATGGAGTCTCTCCAGTCCGTTATAGCTGGACTCGAGAAGGACGAGTTTCTTGTGTCCCTAGACATAAAGGACGCCTACCTCCATATCCCCATCTGGCCGCCTCATCAGGCATTTCTTCGGTTTGCGGTGCTGGATTCTCATTTGCAGTTTCAGGCCTTACATTTCGGTCTTACGTCGGCACCAAGAGTGTTCACGAAAGTAATGGCTGTTATGATGGCCCTGCTTCGTCTTGAGGGGTCGTCATTGTTCCATACTTGGACGATATCCTTATCAAGGCACCGTCAGTAGCTCGTTTGTTAGGGGATATTCGTTTAACTCAAAGTCTGCTCTTGGAACATGGGTGGATTCTTAATTTCCAAAAATCATCTCTGATACCAACACAGCGCTTGATATTCCTGGGCATGGTATTGGACACGGTGGAACAAAAGGTATTTCTACCACAGGACAAGGCCGTTTCCATTCAGAGCATGGTGCGTCTGATACTGCGCCATCGCAGAGTGTCCGTACATCTCTGTATTTGCCTTCTGGGGAAGATGGTGGCGTCATTCGAGGCGATTCAATATGCGAGATTTCATGCCCGGCCGTTTCAACTGGACCTTCTCTCCCATTGGTCAAGTTCACACCTTTTTCTCTACCAGCGAGTCCTATTGTCCCCCAAGACTAGAACATCTCTCATTTGGTGGTTGAGTCCCTCTCACCTGTTGGCAGGAAGACGATTTGCAGTGTGGGATTTGATTCTCCTCACCACAATTTGCCTCTGTCAGTATTTAAGATATCACGCCTTCTTCTTTTCCTTCAGGCCGGGTTATCTTTGTCTGGATTCGTTAAAGGTACAGGTATCCGTGCTGTCAATTTTCTTTCAGCGGAAATTGGCCTTGTTGCCGGATATCCAGACCTTTTTCCAGGGCGTGGTCAGAATTCAGCCTCCTTTTGTGCCTCCAACGGCACCATGGGACTTGGACTTGGTACTGGCTTTTCTCCAATCTGACACCTTTGAGCCGCTGCAGAGGGTGGAGATGAAGTATTTAACTTGGAAGGTTGTTTTTCTGTTGGCGCTTGCCTCTGCGAGGCGTGTGTCTGAACTCACGGCTTTATCATGTCGTCCTCCTTATGTCATTTTCCATGAGGATAGGGCTGAGTTGCGCACTAACAAGTCTTTCCTTCCAAAAGTAGTCTCTGCTTTTCATATCAACCAACCAATTGTGGTCCCTGTGTTTACAGATGAGTCTCCAGCCTCTAAATCCTTGGATGTTGTCAGAGCGCTCAGAATTTATGTTGACAGAACTGCTTCTCTACGAAAGTCTGATGCTTTGTTCGTTAGGTTTGATCTGGCGTGTCCAGGTTGGCCGGCTTCGAAGCAGACCATCTCCAGATGGCTTCGTCTGACTATCAGACAGGCTTATTTGGCGGTTTCCAGACAACCACCTGCTTCCATTACAGCGCATTCAACGCGCTCGGTAGGTCCTTCATGGGCGGCTGCTTGTGGAGTCTCCTTAACCCAGCTTTGTCGTGCGGCCACTTGGACAGGCAGGCATACTTTTTTGAAATTCTACCGTTTTGATACTTTTGCGGCCTCTGCTTCAGAGTTTGGCCGTGCAGTTTTGCAGGGATCTCAGCACTCTCCCGTCCGGGATGTGAGCTCTGGGACGTCCCCACTGTACTAAGGCTCCAGTGCCCCTAGTGGATGAAGGAGAAATCAGGATTTTGGTACTTACCGATAAATCCCTTTCTCCGATTCCACAGGGGACACTGGACGCCCACCCTGCGCTGTTCTACCTGCAACAGTTATTGTTTTCCAGTTTTCAGACATTTGTGGTTTGTTTCCAGAGTCTGCTTGGAATGTTGTTTGTTTGCTTTTATAACACTGTTATTTTTTTGTACGTGAATGCTGCAGCTTTTCTGTCTCCTTCTCCCTACGTTCCAGCTCCCCTCGGGCACAGTTTATTTAGACTGCCTGTAGGGTGGTATAGAGGGGTAGGAGCTAGCTTCCTTTCAAGTTTTTTTTTAAAGGTGCCAGCTCCCGGTTAACCCACTACTATACCCCACTGTACAAAGGCTCCAGTGTCCCCTGTGGAATCGGAGAAAGGGATTTATCGGTAAGTACCAAAATCCTGATTTCTTCGTCTAAGAAGAAGCTGTTCCAATCTTGAACTATATCACTATATCAAAGATCAGCAGAACTTAAAGAAAGATTGGTTAACAGAGGGTATAGTAAGAGGGCCATCAAAACAGCTAGACGCCACGCTTTACAGAAGGATAGGAATATCTTATTATATAAAAAAAAAAAAAGGCCAACACTGAGGAAAAAGATAATGCGATACGTTTCGTAGGAGATTTTTGTGCAGAGTGGGGTGATATTCAGAATATTATACAGAAGCACTGGGCAATCCTAACTTTGGATCCAGACTTAAAAAGAAATATGGGGCCTAAAGTTAAGATTAGCTGGAGACGCTCCCCCAATCTGAGGGACAAACTGGTCCATAGCCACTTTACAAATTCCAGACGGAAGAAACCGATTGCAGAAGGATCATATAAATGTGGAACCTGCAAGGCCTGTACCTACATGCAAAAAACCCTGGAATTTAAAGATAAATACCAGAAGACACATAAAATACAACAGTTTATTAACTGTAATACCTATGGGGTCATAGATTGCATCTCATGTCCGTGCGACAAGAGATACATAGGGATGACCACCAGACCCCTGAAACAAAGAATTCTGGAGCATGTAGGTACTATAAGAAATGTAGAAGCAGACATAAAGAAACTTAAGAAAATAACCACAGTGGCCAAACATTTTCGTGATTCACATCAAGGAAACTCCACGAACTTGAGAGTCTTTGGTATTGAACAAATCAGTTTGGGCATTAGGAGTGGCAACATGACACAAGAATTACTGAAGAAAGAAAGCTTTTGGACCTTTTTGATGAGAGGTCTACAACCGAGAGGTCTTAATGAACATATTTATTTAGGGGGCTTTTTTATAAATCCTTTTTATTTTTATTCTCAATTATTATATTACTTTTATTGAATTTATTGTATTTCACTTTTCATTTTAGTTTTATGAGTGTCTTTTTGTTTTGTTTTATGTAGATTGATTAACACAGTATTGGTACTCCATTAGTCAATTAATAATTTGTTTTCTCTCCTTTTATCTATATCACTATATCAACTTAGATTATATTATAATAGTATTGATACACTGGGTCACGTTAATTAATTCCAATCGTCTGCATAACACATATTTAATAGATCATATATATTTAATTTAATTCATTTTTCACTGTAGTTTTTACTAGTATTAATTTTGTTCACAATAATTTTTGATTGTTTTCACAGTAGCAACATTATTACACTAGCTATCTTCAATATCCATTTGGGTACATAGTTTTCATAATTTTGAATATTTTTTTTATATCACCTCACTTAATAATATCACCTCACTTTGTATGTGGTGTATGGATATATCAAGATTAGGGAATAGTATAGGGGATGGATTATGGTTGATACTAATAGCTAATTATAATATATCACTGATGCCTATTTTTAGGTACTTATAATTATTAATGTGTTTTGAGATAGAGGAACCTTTATAAATAAACATTTATATATTTTTTCTATTTTGTCTTTATTTTATTTTAATTTTTGATTTACTAGGAGTGCATAACTGGATGCACACTATAGGATTATGATGATCTGTATTTGTAGATCTTAGTTAATTAGGAACATGTGCCCAATCTGTTTTTTGATAACATCTTCATCTCTATGGGTCATTTAGATGAATAATAAACTGCTCCATTTAGTTTCAATCCTGTATGGTGAGATTGGTCCAACTGTGACACGACACGCAGATTTGTGACCATTATAATAGGCTTCATTATTTGAGATAATATATGGAAGAATATATAAGGTATTTATCCTGTTTAGTATATACTGTACATACTTACCAGGTTTCATATATTAACTTACTATATAGATATAACCCTTGCTCAGAGGATCGCTTTTTGAAACACCTACGTGTACTATATCGTGTACTATATCCACAACAAAGTTGTGGACCAATTGGATTGCTGACAGGCTGCTCGGATTGGCTTCATTATGAATCAATCTAAGAGGTGGATAGGGATTGGCCTTTGCATCTTTCAGTTAAATAAGAGCGCCCTGATTGGCCAGCGAGCGCTTTATTAGATCAGTCAACCCAGGAGGCAGGTTGATCCTATGAATAAGCACTAGATGCGAAACGCGCGTCAGGAGGAGACACGCGGCATTCCTGTGCCAGCGTGCATTACATTTTACATTACATTTTTTATATATATATATATATATATATATATAAAATGTGTTGAAACCACAATGTTTATATTTATGATACATATGCATGGTGTCTGTTATACATAGGGACTTGCCAGCAGGCGTATGTGACCTGCCTTAGTCAGGAGTATAGGAGATACATTGTAACAAGTAGGAACGTGTCAATGACAATGATACAGTGTTACTTATGAATTCACTACCTACGTAAATCTGCTCACACTTCCAAGAGGGGATATATATTATACTTAAGCCTCCCATATTATAACCACGGGGGTATCAACTTGCATGTATATTAATAGTATCTCCTTTTATACAACAAGCATATACTAGCAGACGTCTGTGATCTGCTTCATGCTGATGATGAGGGGGAACAGCGCATTGGTATAAATATCTAAGAGGTCTTTCTTGAGATACCTCTTCTGACCAATGTGACCCCAAAAGAACATCTATAATAATACGCTCTTATCAGGAGCACAACAGGGGGATCTTTGTACATATGACCCACACGTGGTTATATTTGGGCAGATAGTATCTTTACTCTCCAGACACTGACTATATTACAACTGTGTTATACTATATTGTTTTGAACACACAGTATTAAGTGAGATACCTCCCGGAATCTTAGACAGGTGTCTTACGATTGACCAGTCCCATTGAATAAACATATTGTTAGGGGAGCCTATAATATATAATGTTTATTCTTGACATGAAAAATGGGAGATAATTATATTCCATTGTAGTCTTTGATTCACAAAGAATTAGAACGTTTATTATAGAGGGATCCAAGCTGCTTTTTACTTGGAATCTGGTATCTCACTAATAAGATATATCTTGATTATTTGTCAGAAACAAGGGCAGTATGTCCCCTAGTATACAGACACCCTATTAGTCGGAATTTACGACGAGCTACATAGCCATATGACGTGGAGTCTATAAGACTTTTCCATCAAACAACATTTACAGTGGTCACACAATTTTATTTATTAAATGTATCATATTTCGCAGTATTTTAATAATTACCAATAAAAGTTATTTTATTTCAATAACTATTCACGTGTCACTTTATTCTTATAATTTTCATCCCTATGTCAGTTTAGATACGATTTTCATTTACAAGAATCTTGATCCGTGAGTGCGAGATTGCCTGTCCCTGATGGGATGTGGGCTGGATGGTGGGCACATGCTGTGTGTTTATGTATCTACTGGATGGTCTCTCTTGCGGCTTCTTTATTATACATTGTCCCTGCTCTGATGGCCTCTGCTGCCACCTTGTGTCCATGTATAGTTATTGGTAGGGTTCCTCATAGCCGCTTACATCATAGAGGTTTCTCTCGCTGCTTCCCTATTATACATTGTCCCTGCTCTGATGGTCTCTGCTGCCACCTTGTGTCCATGTATAGTTATTGGTAGGGTTCCCCATATTCGCTTACATCATAGAGGTCTCTCTCGCTGCTTCCCTGTTATACATTGTCCCTGCTCTGATGGCCTCTGCTGCCACCTTGTGTCCATGTATAGTTATTGGTAGGGTTCCTCATAGACGCTTACATCATAGAGGTCTCTCTCGCTGCTTCCCTATTATACATTGTCCCTGCTCTGATGGCCTCTGCTGCCACCTTGTGTCCATGTATAGTTATTGGTAGGGTTCCTCATAGACGCTTACATCATAGAGGTCTCTCTCGCTGCTTCCCTATTATACATTGTCCCTGCTCTGATGGCCTCTGCTGCCACCTTGTGTCTGTGTATAGTTATTGGTAGGGTTCCTCATTTTCGCTTACATCATAGAGGTCTCTCTCGCTGCTTCCCTGTTATACATTGTCCCTGCTCTGATGGCCTCTGCTGCCACCTTGTGTCCATGTATAGTTATTGGTAGGGTTCCTCATAGACGCTTACATCATAGAGGTCTCTCTCGCTGCTTCCCTATTATACATTGTCCCTGCTCTGATGGCCTCTGCTGCCACCTTGTGTCTGTGTATAGTTATTGGTAGGGTTCCTCATTTTCGCTTACATCATAGAGGTCTCTCTCGCTGCTTCCCTGTTATACATTGTCCCTGCTCTGATGGCCTCTGCTGCCACCTTGTGTCCGTGTATAGTTATTGGTAGGGGTTCCTCAGAGCCGCTTACATCATAGAGGTCTCTCTCGCTGCTTCCCTATTATACATTGTCCCTCCTCTGATGGTCTCTGCTGCCACCTTGTGTCCATGTATAGTTATTGGTAGGGTTCCCCATATTCGATTACATCATAGAGGTCTCTCTCGCTGCTTCCCTATTATACATTATCCCTGCTCTGATGGCCTCTGCTGCCACCTTGTGTCCATGTATAGTTATTGGTAGGGTTCCCCATAACCGCTTACATCATAGAGGTCTCTCTCGCTGCTTCCCTATTATACATTGTCCCTGCTCTGATGGCCTCTGCTGCCACCTTGTGTCCGTGTATAGTTATTGGTAGGGTTCCTCATAGCCGCTTACATCATAGAGGTTTCTCTCGCTGCTTCCCTATTATACATTGTCCCTCCTCTGATGGCCTCTGCTGCCACCTTGTGTCCGTGTATAGTTATTGGTAGGGTTCCCCATAACCGCTTACATCATAGAGGTCTCTCTCACTGCTTCCCTATTATACATTGTCCCTGCTCTGATGGTCTCTGCTGCCACCTTGTGTCCGTGTATAGTTATTGGTAGGGGTTCCTCAGAGCCGCTTACATCATAGAGGTCTCTCTCGCTGCTTCCCTATTATACATTGTCCCTGCTCTGATGGTCTCTGCTGCCACCTTGTGTCCGTGTATAGTTATTGGTAGGGGTTCCTCAGAGCCGCTTACATCATAGAGGTCTCTCTCGCTGCTTCCCTGTTATACATTGTCCCTGCTCTGATGGTCTCTGCTGCCACCTTGTGTCCGTGTATAGTTATTGGTAGGGTTCCCCATATTCGCTTACATCATAGAGGTCTCTCTCGCTGCTTCCCTGTTATACATTGTCCCTGCTCTGATGGCCTCTGCTGCCACCTTGTGTCTGTGTATAGTTATTGGTAGGGTTCCTCATAGCCACTTACATCATAGAGGTCTCTCTCGCTGCTTCCCTATTATACATTGTCCCTGCTCTGATGGCCTCTGCTGCCACCTTGTGTCCGTGTATAGTTATTGGTAGGGGTTCCTCATAGCCACTTACACATAGAGGTTTCTTTCGCTGCTTCCCTATTATACATTGTCCCTCCTCTGATGGCCTCTGCTGCCACCTTGTGTCCATGTATAGTTATTGGTAGGGTTCCCCATAACCGCTTACATCATAGAGGTCTCTCTCGCTGCTTCCCTATTATACATTGTCCCTGCTCTGATGGTCTCTGCTGCCACCTTGTGTCCATGTATAGTTATTGGTAGGGTTCCCCATATTCGCTTACATCATAGAGGTCTCTCTCGCTGCTTCCCTATTATACATTGTCCCTGCTCTGATGGCCTCTGCTGCCACCTTGTGTCCATGTATAGTTATTGGTAGGGTTCCCCATAGCCACTTACATCATAGAGGTCTCTCTCGCTGCTTCCCTATTATACATTGTCCCTGCTCTGATGGCCTCTGCTGCCACCTTGTGTCTGTGTATAGTTATTGGTAGGGTTCCTCATAGCCGCTTACACATAGAGGTCTCTCTTGCTGCTTCCCTATTATACATTGTCCCTGCTCTGATGGCCTCTGCTGCCACCTTGTGTCCATGTATAGTTATTGGTAGGGTTCCCCATATTCGCTTACATCATAGAGGTCTCTCTCGCTGCTTCCCTATTATACATTGTCCCTGCTCTGATGACCTCTGCTGCCACCTTGTGTCCGTGTATAGTTATTGGTAGGGTTCCCCATAGCCGCTTACATCATAGAGGTCTCTCTCACTGCTTCCCTATTGCTCATTGTCCCTGCTCTGATGGTCTCTGCTGCCACCTTGTGTCCGTGTATAGTTATTGGTAGGGTTCCTCATAGCCGCTTACACATAGAGGTCTCTCTCGCTGCTTCCCTATTATACATTGTCCCTGCCCTGATGGCCTCTGCTGCCACCTTGTGTCCATGTATAGTTATTGGTAGGGTTCCCCATAGCCGCTTACATCATAGAGGTCTCTCTCACTGCTTCCCTATTATACATTGTCCCTGCTCTGATGGTCTCTGCTGCCACCTTGTGTCCATGTATAGTTATTGGTAGGGTTCCCCATAGCCGCTTACATCATAGAGGTCTCTCTCACTGCTTCCCTATTATACATTGTCCCTGCTCTGATGGCCTCTGCTGCCACCTTGTGTCCGTGTATAGTTATTGGTAGGGTTCCTCATAGCCGCTTACATCATAGAGGTCTCTCTCACTGCTTCCCTATTATACATTGTCCCTGCTCTGATGGCCTCTGCTGCCACCTTGTGTCCATGTATAGTTATTGGTAGGTTTCCTCATAGCCGCTTACATCATAGAGGTCTCTCTCACTGCTTCCCTATTATACATTGTTCCTGCTCTGATGGCCTCTGCTGCCACCTTGTGTCCGTGTATAGTTATTGGTAGAGTTCCTCATAGCCGCTTACATCATAGAGGTCTCTCTCACTGCTTCCCTATTATACATTGTCCCTGCTCTGATGGCCTCTGCTGCCACCTTGTGTCTGTGTATAGTTATTGGTAGGGTTCCTCATAGCCGCTTACATCATAGAGGTCTCTCTCGCTGCTTCCCTATTATACATTGTCCCTCCTCTGATAGCCTCTGCTGCCACCTTGTGTCCATGTATAGTTATTGGTAGGGTTCCTCATAGCTGCTTACATCATAGAGGTTTCTCTCGCTGCTTCCCTATTATACATTGTCCCTCCTCTGATGGCCTCTGCTGCCACCTTGTGTCCATGTATAGTTATTGGTAGGGTTCCCCATAGCCGCTTACACATAGAGGTCTCTCTCACTGCTTCCCTATTATACATTGTTCCTGCTCTGATGGCCTCTGCTGCCACCTTGTGTCCATGTATAGTTATTGGTAGGGTTCCTCATAGCCGCTTACATCATAGAGGTCTCTCTCGCTGCTTCCCTATTATACATTGTCCCTGCTCTGATGACCTCTGCTGCCACCTTGTGTCCATGTATAGTTATTGGTAGGGTTCCCCATAGCCGCTTACAACATAGAGGTCTCTCTCGCTGCTTCCCTATTGCTCATTGTCCCTGCCCTGATGGCCTCTGCTGCCACCTTGTGTCCATGTATAGTTATTGGTAGGGTTCCCCATAGCCGCTTACACATAGAGGTCTCTCTCACTGCTTCCCTATTATACATTGTCCCTGCTCTGATGGCCTCTGCTGCCACCTTGTGTCTGTGTATAGTTATTGGTAGGGTTCCCCATAGCCGCTTACACATAGAGGTTTCTCTCGCTGCTTCCCTATTATACATTGTCCCTGCTCTGATGGCCTCTGCTGCCACCTTGTGTCCATGTATAGTTATTGGTAGGGTTCCCCATAGCTGCTTACATCATAGAGGTCTCTCTCGCTGCTTCCCTATTATACATTGTCCCTGCTCTGATGGCCTCTGCTGCCACCTTGTGTCCATGTATAGTTATTGGTAGGGTTCCTCATAGCCGCTTACATCATAGAGGTCTCTCTCGCTGCTTCCCTATTATACATTGTCCCTGCTCTGATGACCTCTGCTGCCACCTTGTGTCCATGTATAGTTATTGGTAGGGTTCCCCATAGCCGCTTACAACATAGAGGTCTCTCTCGCTGCTTCCCTATTACTCATTGTCCCTGCCCTGATGGCCTCTGCTGCCACCTTGTGTCCATGTATAGTTATTGGTAGGGTTCCCCATAGCCGCTTACACATAGAGGTCTCTCTCGCTGCTTCCGTATTGCACATTGTTGTTGGCCATAGTACCACTTTCCAGGCCTTCCTGGACGGCTTCATGATATTTCTCCATCCTCTTATTTCTCTCACAGCTGAGGCTTCTTCCCTTTGTTAGATCTTAGATGTTCAGCTCCTCCTACATGTTGTGGCTGTAATGAGTGCAGTTCCTTGGAAATAACATCCATGATAACAGCAACCTGTGGACAGATGGTAAAATTTGGATACAATTTGGATTTTTTTGTTTTTCAATTTTTTTATTCTATCTCTGTAGCTTAAATTGGTTTCCACACTAGGTCCCTGTTTCCAGCACTAATTCTCCGGTGGAGCTGCCTGGTCCTTGCTCTTAGATTTGTGCTGTGTTCTCTATTAGAGTAAAATTGGTGTAATCATGGTTTTCTTGCAAACAGCTGTAAATGGCCTTCCCATTGGATACGTCCCATTGGCTATGCCCCATTGGATACGTCCCATTGGCTATGTCCCATTGGTTACGTCCCATTGGCTATGTCCCATTGTATATGAAAGAGCAAAGGATGAATTTGGGCCTTATTGAGGACTTGATCAGAAAGATTGCTTATTATTTCTGTCTGTTCATCTTTTCGGTGGTGGCAGATGTTCTTTCCAGTACTTATCTTCTCCAGTATCTTATCTCTCTCTATTTTCGGGGTTCCTTCTCTCTTCTTTATATTCCCATTGGTCTCGTCTGTGTTCCTCACAGCTGCTCTGAGTGACCCAGGTCCCGTCTGTATTCCTCTCAGCTGCTTTGAGCGATCCAGGTCCCGTCTGTGGGTCTGATTCAGAGCCGGACGCTATTAGCGCTCGCTCGTTCAGAAAAAGGGGGGTGGCTATTCAAATGAACCGTTCGCTCTTTGCGGTCTGTTCACGCCTCTATGTCTGAACGAGCGAACAAAACATGCGGTCGTAATTTTGAAAAAGACGCCCCCTGGCCGCTCGCACCATACGTCATGTCCGCTATTTATTAGATTAATCGAGTACATCGGACGGCGTATGAACTGCTCGCTATTCTTGTGGTTGGTTTTTCCTACCGCTATCTTGCGAGCAGTTGTGACTATAAAATAACCAAGTGACGTGGTCAATGACGCTGCTGTATTAATTATGCACACCCTTAAAACGCCCGTTTTGACCTTTAAGCACGCCTGCGTTCTGATCTCCACTCCCCGTTTTCAAGCATCTTCCCCTGTTACCACCCACAAACGCCTCCTCCTGTCACTCAAAATAGCAGGCATTCGCTATTTAGCGAACAAACGATTTTCGGCCGCACTGACTGGTTCGCGCATGCGTATTACAAACCGTACGCATGCGCAGATGTGCGAGCATCGCTCAGAACGAGCGAACGACCGCTTACGAGCGGCTCTGAATGAGACCCTGTGTTCCTCACAGCGGCTCTGAGCGATCTAGGTCCCGTCTATGTTCCTCACAGCTGCTTTGAGCGATCCAGGTACCGTCTGTGTTCCTCACAGCTGCTCTCAGCGATATAGGTCCCGTCTGTGTTCCTCACAGCTGCTTTGAGCGTTCCAGGTACCGTCTGTGTTCCTCACAGCTGCTCTCAGCGATATAGGTCCCGTCTGTGTTCCTCACAGCTGCTTTGAGCGTTCCAGGTACCGTCTGTGTTCCTCACAGCTGCTCTCAGCGATATAGGTCCCGTCTGTGTTCCTCACAGCTGCAATGCCCCATTGTGATTATGTATGTATTTATACATGGTGGTTATTTCTATGTATGTATGTAATATGTATGTCTCTAGGAAATAGAGTGAATAGTGTCATTATATTTTTTGTAATTATGGGGGCTGACATTGTCCGTTTCTAGTGTGAAATTAAAACAGAAACCAAATTACCTGTAAAGTCCCCGTTTCTGTCCCATTGTTATGTAACTGGATACCTGTAATGACAGCTATGGAGTCAGGAGCATAGTGATATATAAATTGTTTATTGAAACAAAACCATAGTGCAGAGAATCCAGGAGTGATACATGAACCGGACTGGAACTGGTGGTAAAGAGAAACTTGAAGGTCTGCAAAGCTGGATACTAACAGGAACCGTATGCTGCAGAGTGGATGAGTCAGAGTCACATGCAGTAATAGGAGGGACAGCTTGCAGAGGCCCAGCTGGCTTTAGCTGCACATATTATGGGCTGGAGATATACAGACTGGATACAAGCAAAGGCAAAAAGCTGCAGAGTAGATGAGACAGACTCACAGACAGCAGTAGAGCTGCAGTTTGCAGAAGTCCAGTAGACAAGAGATCGGGTTCAGGCAGTGGAATACAATCCAGGGAAAACAATCAATGACCAGCAGGGTGCACGGTGAGGGCCAGGAATAAATAGTCTGTGAGGCAGGTGCAGGTGGTTAATCAGGGGAGTGATATTAACTCCTGCATGTGAGGAGACAATGTCATAATACTATAGCAGCACCTCTGTTGGCACAGATGTACTACAGGCCAGATACAATATAAAGGACACTGTCCTAACACCGATATAGCTTTTTTCCAGTGGTGCAAAGTGCAATTGATATGTGTCTGGGAGGAATAAGACCCCCGGCCAGGAGAGGAGCATTGGTGTAACCTTATGCAGTACAGCGTTGTGTGACGGCCTCTGAGGAGTTTTATGAAGCTGGGACCCTGGAATCTCTTATAGACACTGACCAGGGCTCTATGGCTGGGGGGAAAAGGGGGACTTACTGGTCACTCAGTGTTACATGTCTGACTGTGTTACATGTGTTCTCTGTAGTGTGTATTATATTTCTTCTATTTATTCCTATACAGTCCTGCTGTGAGGAACCAGAGTCTTTATTACACATTCTGTCTTCTTTCTGAGTCGCTGAGGATGGACAAGGACGGGAGTCAGAGGACTAAGAGGATCTTACATCTCACCCTGGAGATCATCTACGTGCTGACTGGGGAGGTGAGATGGTCTGGGGGAGTCACAGTGACATCACTTATATCTATAGTAATAATACAGGGACATGACTGGGGAGGTGAGGGGATCTGGGAGTCACAGTGACATCACATCTATAGTAATAATACAGGGACATGACTGGGGAGGTGAGGGGATCTGGGGGTGTCACAGTGACATCACTTATATCTATAGTAATAACACAGGGACATGACTGGGGAGGTGAGGGGATCTGGGAGTGTCACAGTGACATCATTTATATCTATAGTAATAATACAGGGACATGACTGGGGAGGTGAGAGGATCTGGGAGTGTCACAGTGACATCACTTATATCTATAGTAATAATACAGGGACATGACTGGGGAGGTGAGGGGATCTGGGAGTCACAGTGACATCACTTATATCTATAGTAATAATACAGGGACATGACTGGGGAGGTGAGGGGATCTGGGAGTCACAGTGACATCACATCTATAGTAATAATACAGGGACATGACTGGGGAGGTGAGGGGATCTGGGGGTGTCACAGTGACATCACTTATATCTATAGTAATAACACAGGGACATGACTGGGGAGGTGAGGGGATCTGGGAGTGTCACAGTGACATCACTTATATCAATGTAATAATACAGGGACATGACTGGGGAGGTGAGGGGATCTGGGAGTGTCACAGTGACATCACTTATATCTCTAGTAATAATACAGGGACATGACTGGGGAGGTGAGGGGATCTGGGAGTGTCACAGTGACATCACTTATATCTATAGTAATAATACAGGGACATGACTGGGGAGGTGAGGGGATCTGGGAGTGTCACAGTGACATCACTTATATCTATAGTAATGATACAGGGACATGACTGGGGAGGTGAGGGGATCTGGGAGTGTCACAGTGACATCACTTATATCTATAGTAATAATACAGGGACATGACTGGGGAGGTGAGGGGATCTGGGAGTGTCACAGTGACATCACTTATATCTATAGTAATAATACAGGGACATGACTGGGGAGGTGTGGGGATCTGGGAGTGTCACAGTGACATCACTTATATCTATAGTAATAATACAGGGACATGACTGGGGAGGTGAGGGGATCTGGGAGTGTCACAGTGACATCACTTATATCTATAGTAATAATACAGGGACATGACTGGGGAGGGGAGGGGATCTGGGAGTGTCACAGTGACATCACTTATATCTATAGTAATAATACAGGGACATGACTGGGGAGGTGAGGGGATCTGGGGGTGTCACAGTGACATCACTTATATCTATAGTAATAATACAGGGACATGACTGGGGAGGTGAGGGGATCTGGGAGTGTCACAGTGACATCACTTATATCTATAGTAATAATACAGGGACATGACTGGGGAGGTGAGGGGATCTGGGGGTGTCACAGTGACATCACTTATATCTATAGTAATAACACAGGGACATGACTGGGGAGGTGAGGGGATCTGGGAGTGTCACAGTGACATCATTTATATCTCTAGTAATAATACAGGGACATGACTGGGGAGGTGAGTGGATCTGGGAGTGTCACAGTGACATCACTTATATCTATAGTAATAATACAGGGACATGACTGGGGAGATGAGGGGATCTGGGGGTGTCACAGTGACATCACTTATATCTATAGTAATAATACAGGGACATGACTGGGGAGGTGAGGGGATCTGGGGGTGTCACAGTGACATCACTTATATCTATAGTAATAATACAGGGACATGACTGGGGAGGTGAGGGGATCTGGGAGTGTCACAGTGACATCACTTATATCTATAGTAATAATACAGGGACATGACTGGGGAGGTGAGAGGATCTGGGAGTCACAGTGACATCACTTATATCTATAGTAATAATACAGGGACATGACTGGGGAGGTGAGAGGATCTGGGAGTCACAGTGACATCACTTATATCTATAGTAATAATACAGGGACATGACTGGGGAGATGAGGGGATCTGGGGGTGTCACAGTGACATCACTTATATCTATAGTAATAATACAGGAACATGACTGGGGTGGTGAGAGGATCTGGGAGTCACAGTGACATCACTTATATCTATAGTAATAATACAGGGACATGACTGGGGAGGTGAGGGGATCTGGGGGTGTCACAGTGACATCACTTATATCTATAGTAATAATACAGGGACATGACTGGGGAGATGAGGGGATCTGGGAGTCACAGTGACATCACTTATATCTATAGTAATAATACAGGGACATGACTGGGGAGGTGAGGGGATCTGGGAGTGTCACAGTGACATCACTTATATCTATAGTAATGATACAGGGACATGACTGGGGAGGTGAGGGGATCTGGGAGTGTCACAGTGACATCACTTATATCTATAGTAATAATACAGGGACATGACTGGGGAGGTGAGGGGATCTGGGAGTGTCACAGTGACATCACTTATATCTATAGTAATGATACAGGGACATGACTGGGGAGGTGAGGGGATCTGGGAGTGTCACAGTGACATCACTTATATCTATAGTAATAATACAGGGACATGACTGGGGAGGTGAGGGGATCTGGGAGTGTCACAGTGACATCACTTATATCTATAGTAATAATACAGGGACATGACTGGGGAGGTGAGGGGATCTGGGGGTGTCACAGTGACATCACTTATATCTATAGTAATAATACAGGGACATGACTGGGGAGGTGAGGGGATCTAGGAGCGTCACAGTGACATCACTTATACCTATAGTAATAATACAGGGACATGACTGGGGAGGTGAGGGGATCTGGGAGTGTCACAGTGAGATCACTTATATCTATAGTAATAATACAGGGACATGACTGGGGAGGTGAGAGGATCTGGAAGTGTCACAGTGACATCACTTATATCTATAGTAATAATACAGGGACATGACTGGGGAGGGGAGGGGATCTGGGAGTGTCACAGTGACATCACTTATATCTATAGTAATAATACAGGGACATGACTGGGGAGGTGAGGGGATCTGGGAGTGTCACAGTGACATCACTTATATCTATAGTAATAATACAGGGACATGACTGGGGAGGTGAGGGGATCTGGGAGTGTCACAGTGACATCACTTATATCTATAGTAATAATACAGGGACATGACTGGGGAGGTGAGGGGATCTGGGGGTGTCACAGTGACATTACTTATATCTATAGTAATAATACAGGGACATGACTGGGGAGGTGAGGGGATCTGGGGGTGTCACAGTGACATCACTTATATCTATAGTAATAATACAGGGACATGAAGGGAGGTGAGGAGGATCTGGGAGTGTCACAGTGACATCACTTATATCTATAGTAATAATACAGGGACATGACCGGGGAGGTGAGGGGATCTGGGGGTGTCACAGTGACATCACTTATATCTATAGTAATAATACAGGGACATGACTGGGGAGGGGAGGGGATCTGGGAGTGTCACAGTGACATCACTTATATCTATAGTAATAATACAGGGACATGACTGGGGAGGTGAGAGGATCTGGAAGTGTCACAGTGACATCACTTATATCTATAGTAATAATACAGGGACATGACTGGGGAGGGGAGGGGATCTGGGAGTGTCACAGTGACATCACTTATATCTATAGTAATAATACAGGGACATGACTGGGGAGGTGAGAGGATCTGGGAATGTCACAGTGACATCACTTATATCTATAGTAATAATACAGGGACATGACTGGGGAGATGAGGGGATCTGGGGGTGTCACAGTGACATCACTTATATCTATAGTAATAATACAGGGACATGACTGGGGAGGTGAGGGGATCTGGGGGTGTCACAGTGACTTCACTTATATCTATAGTAATAACACAGGGACATGACTGGGGAGGTGAGGGGATCTGGGGGTGTCACAGTGACTTCACTTATATCTATAGTAATAATACAGGGACATGACTGGGGAGGTGAGGGGATCTGGGAGTGTCACAGTGACATCATTTATATCTATAGTAATAATACAGGGACATGACTGGGGAGGTGAGGGGATCTGGGAGTGTCACAGTGACATCACTTATATCTATATTAATAATACAGGGACATGACTGGGGAGGTGAGAGGATCTAGGAGTCACAGTGACATCACTTATATCTATAGTAATAATACAGGGACATGACTGGGGAGATGAGGGGATCTGGGAGCATGACAGGGACATCACTTATATCTATAGTAATAATACAGGGACATGACTGGGGAGATGAGGGGATCTGGGGGTGTCACAGTGACATCACTTATATCTATAGTAATAATACAGGGACATGACTGGGGAGGTGAGGGGATCTGGGGGTGTCACAGTGACATCACTTATATCTATAGTAATAATACAGGGACATGACTGGGGAGGTGAGAGGATCTGGGAGTGTCACAGTGACATCACTTATATCTACAGTAATAATACAGGGACATGACTGGGGAGGTGAGGGGATCTGGGAGTGTCACAGTGACATCGCTTATATCTATAGTAATAATACAGGGACATGACTGGGGAGGTGAGGGGATCTGGGTGTCACAGTGACATCACTTATATCTATAGTAATAATACAGGGACATGACTGGGGAGGTGAGGGGATCTGGGGGTGTCACAGTGACATCACTTATATCTATAGTAATAATACAGGGACATGACCGGGGAGGTGAGAGGATCTGGGGGTGTCACAGTGACATCACTTATATCTATAGTAATAATACAGGGACATGACTGGGGAGGTGAGGGGATCTGGGGGTGTAACAGTGACATCACTTATATCTATAGTAATAATACAGGGACATGACTGGGGAGGTGAGGGGGATCTGGGGGTGTCACAGTGACATCGCTTATATCTATAGTAATAATACAGGGACATGACTGGGGAGGTGAGGGGATCTGGGAGTGTCACAGTGACATCGCTTATATCTATAGTAATAATACAGGGACATGACTGGGGAGGTGAGGGGATCTGGGAGTGTCACAGTGACATCACTTATATCTATAGTAATAATACAGGGACATGACTGGGGAGGTGAGGGGATCTGGGAGTGTCACAGTGACATCACTTATATCTATAGTAATAATACAGGGACATGACTGGGGAGGTGAGGGGATCTGGGAGTGTCACAGTGACATCACTTATATCTATAGTAATAATACAGGGACATGACTGGGGAGGTGAGGGGATCTGGGAGTGTCACAGTGACATCACTTATATCTATAGTAATAATACAGGGACATGACTGGGGAGGTGAGGGGATCTGGGAGTGTCACAGTGACATCACTTATATCTATAGTAATGATACAGGGACATGACTGGGGAGGTGAGGGGATCTGGGAGTCACAGTGACATCACTTATATCTATAGTAATGATACAGGGACATGACTGGGGAGGTGAGAGGATCTGGGGGTGTCACAGTGACATCACTTATATCTATAGTAATGATACAGGGACATGACTGGGGAGGTGAGAGGATCTGGGAGTGTCACAGTGACATCACTTATATCTATAGTAATGATACAGGGACATGACTGGGGAGGTGAGGGGATCTGGGAGCGTCACAGTGACATCACTTATATCTATAGTAATAATACAGGGACATGACTGGGGAGGTGAGGGGATCTGGGGGCGTCACAGTGACATCACTTATATCTATAGTAATAATACAGGGACATGACTGGGGAGGTGAGAGGATCTGGGAGTGTCACAGTGACATCACTTATATCTACAGTAATAATACAGGGACATGACTGGGGAGGTGAGGGGATCTGGGAGTGTCACAGTGACATCGCTTATATCTATAGTAATAATACAGGGACATGACTGGGGAGGTGAGGGGATCTGGGAGTGTCACAGTGACATCACTTATATCTATAGTAATGATACAGGGACATGACTGGGGAGGTGAGGGGATCTGGGAGTGTCACAGTGACATCACTTATATCTATAGTAATAATACAGGGACATGACTGGGGAGGTGAGGGGATCTGTGAGTGTCATAGTGACATCACTTATATCTATAGTAATAATACAGGGACATGACTGGGGAGGTGAGGGGATCTGGGGGTGTCACAGTGACATCACTTATATCTATAGTAATAATACAGGGACATGACTGGGGAGGTGAGGGGATCTGGGGGTGTCACAGTGACATCACTTATATCTATAGTAATAATACAGGGACATGACTGGGGAGGTGAGGGGATCTGGGGGTGTCACAGTGACATCACTTATATCTATAGTAATAATACAGGGACATGACTGGGGAGGTGAGAGGATCTGGGAGTGTCACAGTGACATCACTTATATCTACAGTAATAATACAGGGACATGACTGGGGAGGTGAGAGGATCTGGGAGTGTCACAGTGACATCACTTATATCTACAGTAATAATACAGGGACATGACTGGGGAGGTGAGAGGATCTGGGAGTGTCACAGTGACATCACTTATATCTACAGTAATAATACAGGGACATGACTGGGGAGGTGAGGGGATCTGGGGGTGTCACAGTGACATCACTTATATCTATAGTAATACAGGGACATGACTGGGGAGGTGAGGGGATCTGGGAGCGTCACAGTGACATCACTTATATCTATAGTAATAATACAGGGACATGACTGGGGAGGTGAGGGGATCTGGGGGTGTCACAGTGACATCACTTATATCTATAGTAATAATACAGGGACATGACTGGGGAGGTGAGGGGATCTGGGAGTGTCACAGTGACATCACTTATATCTATAGTAATAATACAGGGACATGACTGGGGAGGTGAGGGGATCTGGGAGTGTCACAGTGACATCACTTATATCTATAGTAATGATACAGGGACATGACTGGGGAGGTGAGGGGATCTGGGAGTCACAGTGACATCACTTATATCTATAGTAATGATACAGGGACATGACTGGGGAGGTGAGAGGATCTGGGGGTGTCACAGTGACATCACTTATATCTATAGTAATGATACAGGGACATGACTGGGGAGGTGAGAGGATCTGGGAGTGTCACAGTGACATCACTTATATCTATAGTAATGATACAGGGACATGACTGGGGAGGTGAGGGGATCTGGGAGCGTCACAGTGACATCACTTATATCTATAGTAATAATACAGGGACATGACTGGGGAGGTGAGGGGATCTGGGGGCGTCACAGTGACATCACTTATATCTATAGTAATAATACAGGGACATGACTGGGGAGGTGAGAGGATCTGGGAGTGTCACAGTGACATCACTTATATCTATAGTAATAATACAGGGACATGACTGGGGAGGTGAGGGGATCTGGGGGTGTCACAGTGACATCACTTATATCTATAGTAATAATACAGGGACATGACTGGGGAGGTGAGGGGATCTGGGGGTGTCACAGTGACATCACTTATATCTATAGTAATAATACAGGGACATGACTGGGGAGGTGAGGGGATCTGGGGGTGTCACAGTGACATCACTTATATCTATAGTAATAATACAGGGACATGACTGGGGAGGTGAGAGGATCTGGGAGTGTCACAGTGACATCACTTATATCTACAGTAATAATACAGGGACATGACTGGGGAGGTGAGAGGATCTGGGAGTGTCACAGTGACATCACTTATATCTACAGTAATAATACAGGGACATGACTGGGGAGGTGAGAGGATCTGGGAGTGTCACAGTGACATCACTTATATCTACAGTAATAATACAGGGACATGACTGGGGAGGTGAGGGGATCTGGGGGTGTCACAGTGACATCACTTATATCTATAGTAATACAGGGACATGACTGGGGAGGTGAGGGGATCTGGGAGCGTCACAGTGACATCACTTATATCTATAGTAATAATACAGGGACATGACTGGGGAGGTGAGGGGATCTGGGGGTGTCACAGTGACATCACTTATATCTATAGTAATAATACAGGGACATGACTGGGGAGGTGAGGGGATCTGGGAGTGTCACAGTGACATCGCTTATATCTATAGTAATAATACAGGGACATGACTGGGGAGGTGAGGGGATCTGGGAGTGTCACAGTGACATCGCTTATATCTATAGTAATAATACAGGGACATGACTGGGGAGGTGAGGGGATCTGGGAGTGTCACAGTGACATCGCTTATATCTATAGTAATAATACAGGGACATGACTGGGGAGGTGAGAGGATCTGGGAGTGTCACAGTGACATCACCTATATCTATAGTAATAATACAGGGACATGACTGGGGAGGTGAGGGGATCTGGGAGTGTCACAGTGACATCACTTATATCTATAGTAATAATACAGGGACATGACTGGGGAGGTGAGGGGATCTGGGGGTGTCACAGTGACATTACTTATATCTATAGTAATAATACAGGGACATGACTGGGGAGGTGAGGGGATCTGGGGGTGTCACAGTGACATCACTTATATCTATAGTAATAATACAGGGACATGACGGGAGGTGAGGGGGATCTGGGAGTGTCACAGTGACATCACTTATATCTATAGTAATAATACAGGGACATGACTGGGGAGGTGAGGGGATCTGGGAGTGTCACAGTGACATCACTTATATCTATAGTAATAATACAGGGACATGACTGGGGAGGTGAGGGGATCTGGGAGTCACAGTGACATCACTTATATCTATAGTAATAATACAGGGACATGACTGGGGAGGTGAGGGGATCTGGGAGTGTCACAGTGACATCACTTATATCTATAGTAATAATACAGGGACATGACTGGGGAGGTGAGAGGATCTGGGAGTGTCACAGTGACATCACTTATATCTACAGTAATAATACAGGGACATGACTGGGGAGGTGAGGGGATCTGGGGGTGTCACAGTGACATCACTTATATCTATAGTAATACAGGGACATGACTGGGGAGGTGAGGGGATCTGGGAGCGTCACAGTGACATCACTTATATCTATAGTAATAATACAGGGACATGACTGGGGAGGTGAGGGGATCTGGGGGTGTCACAGTGACATCACTTATATCTATAGTAATAATACAGGGACATGACTGGGGAGGTGAGAGGATCTGGGAGTGTCACAGTGACATCGCTTATATCTATAGTAATAATACAGGGACATGACTGGGGAGGTGAGAGGATCTGGGAGTGTCACAGTGACATCACTTATATCTACAGTAATAATACAGGGACATGACTGGGGAGGTGAGGGGATCTGGGAGTGTCACAGTGACATCGCTTATATCTATAGTAATAATACAGGGACATGACTGGGGAGGTGAGGGGATCTGGGAGTGTCACAGTGACATCACTTATATCTATAGTAATAATACAGGGACATGACGGGGGAGGTGAGAGGATTTGGGAGTGTCACAGTGACATCACTTATATCTATAGTAATAATACAGGGACATGACTGGGGAGGTGAGAGGATTTGGGAGTGTCACAGTGACATCACTTATATCTATAGTAATAATACAGGGACATGACTGGGGAGGTGAGGGGATCTGGGAGTGTCACAGTGACATCACTTATATCTATAGTAATAATACAGGGACATGACTGGGGAGGTGAGGGGATCTGGGAGTGTCACAG
The DNA here is from genome assembly GCA_031769625.1 of Taudactylus pleione. NCBI lineage: Eukaryota > Metazoa > Chordata > Amphibia > Anura > Myobatrachidae > Taudactylus > Taudactylus pleione. The sequence goes on from JAUIMM010000284.1 coordinate 288,246, forward strand.
TGACATCACTTATATCTATAGTAATGATACAGGGACATGACTGGGGAGGTGAGGGGATCTGGGGGTGTCACAGTGACATCACTTATATCTATAGTAATAATACAGGGACATGACTGGGGAGGTGAGGGGATCTGGGGGTGTCACAGTGACTTCACTTATATCTATAGTAATAACACAGGGACATGACTGGGGAGGTGAGGGGATCTGGGGGTGTCACAGTGACTTCACTTATATCTATAGTAATAATACAGGGACATGACTGGGGAGGTGAGGGGATCTGGGAGTGTCACAGTGACATCATTTATATCTATAGTAATAATACAGGGACATGACTGGGGAGGTGAGGGGATCTGGGAGTGTCACAGTGACATCACTTATATCTATATTAATAATACAGGGACATGACTGGGGAGGTGAGAGGATCTAGGAGTCACAGTGACATCACTTATATCTATAGTAATAATACAGGGACATGACTGGGGAGATGAGGGGATCTGGGAGCATGACAGGGACATCACTTATATCTATAGTAATAATACAGGGACATGACTGGGGAGATGAGGGGATCTGGGGGTGTCACAGTGACATCACTTATATCTATAGTAATAATACAGGGACATGACTGGGGAGGTGAGGGGATCTGGGGGTGTCACAGTGACATCACTTATATCTATAGTAATAATACAGGGACATGACTGGGGAGGTGAGAGGATCTGGGAGTGTCACAGTGACATCACTTATATCTACAGTAATAATACAGGGACATGACTGGGGAGGTGAGAGGATCTGGGAGTGTCACAGTGACATCGCTTATATCTACAGTAATAATACAGGGACATGACTGGGGAGGTGAGGGGATCTGGGAGTGTCACAGTGACATCGCTTATATCTATAGTAATAATACAGGGACATGACCGGGGAGGTGAGAGGATCTGGGGGTGTCACAGTGACATCACTTATATCTATAGTAATAATACAGGGACATGACTGGGGAGGTGAGAGGATCTGGGAGTGTCACAGTGACATCACTTATATCTATAGTAATAATACAGGGACATGACTGGGGAGGTGAGGGGATCTGGGGGTGTAACAGTGACATCGCTTATATCTATAGTAATAATACAGGGACATGACTGGGGAGGTGAGGGGGATCTGGGGGTGTCACAGTGACATCGCTTATATCTATAGTAATAATACAGGGACATGACTGGGGAGGTGAGGGGATCTGGGAGTGTCACAGTGACATCGCTTATATCTATAGTAATAATACAGGGACATGACTGGGGAGGTGAGGGGATCTGGGAGTGTCACAGTGACATCACTTATATCTATAGTAATAATACAGGGACATGACTGGGGAGGTGAGGGGATCTGGGAGTGTCACAGTGACATCACTTATATCTATAGTAATAATACAGGGACATGACTGGGGAGGTGAGGGGATCTGGGAGTGTCACAGTGACATCACTTATATCTATAGTAATGATACAGGGACATGACTGGGGAGGTGAGGGGATCTGGGAGTCACAGTGACATCACTTATATCTATAGTAATGATACAGGGACATGACTGGGGAGGTGAGGGGATCTGGGAGTCACAGTGACATCACTTATATCTATAGTAATGATACAGGGACATGACCGGGGAGGTGAGAGGATCTGGGGGTGTCACAGTGACATCACTTATATCTATAGTAATAATACAGGGACATGACTGGGGAGGTGAGAGGATCTGGGAGTGTCACAGTGACATCACTTATATCTACAGTAATAATACAGGGACATGACTGGGGAGGTGAGGGGATCTGGGAGTGTCACAGTGACATCGCTTATATCTATAGTAATAATACAGGGACATGACTGGGGAGGTGAGGGGATCTGGGAGTGTCACAGTGACATCACTTATATCTATAGTAATGATACAGGGACATGACTGGGGAGGTGAGGGGATCTGGGAGTGTCACAGTGACATCACTTATATCTATAGTAATAATACAGGGACATGACTGGGGAGGTGAGGGGATCTGTGAGTGTCACAGTGACATCACTTATATCTATAGTAATAATACAGGGACATGACTGGGGAGGTGAGGGGATCTGGAGGTGTCACAGTGACATCACTTATATCTATAGTAATAATACAGGGACATGACTGGGGAGGTGAGGGGATCTGGGGGTGTCACAGTGACATCACTTATATCTATAGTAATAATACAGGGACATGACTGGGGAGGTGAGGGGATCTGGGGGTGTCACAGTGACATCACTTATATCTATAGTAATAATACAGGGACATGACTGGGGAGGTGAGAGGATCTGGGAGTGTCACAGTGACATCACTTATATCTACAGTAATAATACAGGGACATGACTGGGGAGGTGAGAGGATCTGGGAGTGTCACAGTGACATCACTTATATCTACAGTAATAATACAGGGACATGACTGGGGAGGTGAGGGGATCTGGGGGTGTCACAGTGACATCACTTATATCTATAGTAATACAGGGACATGACTGGGGAGGTGAGGGGATCTGGGAGCGTCACAGTGACATCACTTATATCTATAGTAATAATACAGGGACATGACTGGGGAGGTGAGGGGATCTGGGGGTGTCACAGTGACATCACTTATATCTATAGTAATAATACAGGGACATGACTGGGGAGGTGAGGGGATCTGGGAGTGTCACAGTGACATCGCTTATATCTATAGTAATAATACAGGGACATGACTGGGGAGGTGAGGGGATCTGGGAGTGTCACAGTGACATCGCTTATATCTATAGTAATAATACAGGGACATGACTGGGGAGGTGAGGGGATCTGGGAGTGTCACAGTGACATCACCTATATCTATAGTAATAATACAGGGACATGACTGGGGAGGTGAGGGGATCTGGGAGTGTCACAGTGACATCACTTATATCTATAGTAATAATACAGGGACATGACTGGGGAGGTGAGGGGATCTGGGGGTGTCACAGTGACATTACTTATATCTATAGTAATAATACAGGGACATGACTGGGGAGGTGAGGGGATCTGGGGGTGTCACAGTGACATCACTTATATCTATAGTAATAATACAGGGACATGACGGGAGGTGAGGGGGATCTGGGAGTGTCACAGTGACATCACTTATATCTATAGTAATAATACAGGGACATGACTGGGGAGGTGAGGGGATCTGGGAGTGTCACAGTGACATCACTTATATCTATAGTAATAATACAGGGACATGACTGGGGAGGTGAGGGGATCTGGGAGTCACAGTGACATCACTTATATCTATAGTAATAATACAGGGACATGACTGGGGAGGTGAGGGGATCTGGGAGTGTCACAGTGACATCACTTATATCTATAGTAATAATACAGGGACATGACTGGGGAGGTGAGAGGATCTGGGAGTGTCACAGTGACATCACTTATATCTACAGTAATAATACAGGGACATGACTGGGGAGGTGAGGGGATCTGGGGGTGTCACAGTGACATCACTTATATCTATAGTAATACAGGGACATGACTGGGGAGGTGAGGGGATCTGGGAGCGTCACAGTGACATCACTTATATCTATAGTAATAATACAGGGACATGACTGGGGAGGTGAGGGGATCTGGGGGTGTCACAGTGACATCACTTATATCTATAGTAATAATACAGGGACATGACTGGGGAGGTGAGAGGATCTGGGAGTGTCACAGTGACATCGCTTATATCTATAGTAATAATACAGGGACATGACTGGGGAGGTGAGAGGATCTGGGAGTGTCACAGTGACATCACTTATATCTACAGTAATAATACAGGGACATGACTGGGGAGGTGAGGGGATCTGGGAGTGTCACAGTGACATCACTTATATCTATAGTAATAATACAGGGACATGACTGGGGAGGTGAGAGGATTTGGGAGTGTCACAGTGACATCACTTATATCTATAGTAATAATACAGGGACATGACTGGGGAGGTGAGGGGATCTGGGAGTGTCACAGTGACATCACTTATATCTATAGTAATAATACAGGGACATGACTGGGGAGGTGAGGGGATCTGGGAGTGTCACAGTGACATCACTTATATCTATAGTAATGATACAGGGACATGACTGGGGAGGTGAGGGGATCTGGGGGTGTCACAGTGACATCACTTATATCTATAGTAATAATACAGGGACATGACTGGGGAGGTGAGGGAATCTGGGAGTCACAGTGACATCACTTATATCTATAGTAATAATACAGGGACATGACTGGGGAGGTGAGAGGATCTGGGACTGTCACAGTGACATCACTTATATCTACAGTAATAATACAGGGACATGACTGGGGAGGTGAGGGGATCTGGGAGTGTCACAGTGACATCACTTATATCTACAGTAATAATACAGGGACATGACTGGGGAGGTGAGGGGATCTGGGAGTGTCACAGTGACATCACTTATATCTATAGTAATAATACAGGGACATGACTGGGGAGGTGAGGGTATCTGGGGGTGTCACAGTGACATCACTTATATCTATAGTAATAATACAGGGACATGACTGGGGAGATGAGGGGATCTGGGAGCGTGACAGGGACATCACTTATATCTATAGTAATAATACAGGGACATGACTGGGGAGGTGAGGGGATCTGGGAGTGTCACAGTGACATCACTTATATCTATAGTAATAATACAGGGACATGACTGGGGAGATGAGGGGATCTGGGAGCGTGACAGGGACATCACTTATATCTATAGTAATAATACAGGGACATGACTGGGGAGGTGAGGGGATCTGGGAGTGTCACAGTGACATCACTTATATCTATAGTAATAATACAGGGACATGACTGGGGAGGTGAGGGTATCTGGGGGTGTCACAGTGACATCACTTATATCTATAGTAATAATACAGGGACATGACTGGGGAGGTGAGGGGATCTGGGAGTGTCACAGTGACATCACTTATATCTATAGTAATAATACAGGGACATGACTGGGGAGGTGAGAGGATCTGGGAGTGTCACAGTGACATCACTTATATCTATAGTAATAATACAGGGACATGACTGGGGAGGTGAGGGGATCTGGGAGTGTCACAGTGACTATCTATAGTAATAATACAGGGACATGACTGGGGAGGTGAGGGGATCTGGGAGTGTCACAGTGACATCACTTATATCTATAGTAATAATACAGGGACATGACTGGGGAGGTGAGAGGATCTGGGAGTGTCACAGTGACATCACTTATATCTATAGTAATAATACAGGGACATGACTGGGGAGGTGAGGGGATCTGGGAGTGTCACAGTGACATCACTTATATCTATAGTAATAATACAGGGACATGACTGGGGAGGTGAGGGGATCTGGGAGTGTCACAGTGACATCACTTATATCTATAGTAATAATACAGGGACATGACTGGGGAGGTGAGGGTATCTGGGGGTGTCACAGTGACATCACTTATATCTATAGTAATAATACAGGGACATGACTGGGGAGGTGAGAGGATCTGGGAGTGTCACAGTGACATCACTTATATCTATAGTAATAATACAGGGACATGACTGGGGAGGTGAGGGGATCTGGGAGTGTCACAGTGACATCACTTATATCTATAGTAATAATACAGGGACATGACTGGGGAGGTGAGGGGATCTGGGAATGTCACAGTGACATCACTTATATCTATAGTAATAATACAGGGACATGACTGGGGAGGTGAGGGGATCTGGGAATGTCACAGTGACATCACTTATATCTATAGTAATAATACAGGGACATGACTGGGGAGGTGAGGGGATCTGGGAATGTCACAGTGACATCACTTATATCTATAGTAATAATACAGGGACATGACTGGGGAGGTGAGGGGATCTGGGGGTGTCACAGTGACATCACTTATATCTATAATAATACAGGGACATGACTGGGGAGGTGAGGGGATCTGGGAGTGTCACAGTGACATCACATATCTATAGTAATAATACAGGGACATGACTGGGGAGGTGAGGGGATCTGGGAGCATGACAGGGACATCACTTATATCTATAGTAATAACCAAGCAGAAGGGAGCCGGTCTCAAGTAGTCTTCTTGCATATTATGCAAAGTTATCCAAGTTATCATCTGAATAAACAGCCCCATTTAGGTGAAGTTTAATTGATTTTTTCATTGATGTCTTCCCAATACACAGGATTACACAGTAGTGAAGAAGACAACTGGTGAGTGTGAGGCACCCAACAGCCATCTCCGTGTGTCAGGAGGACTGAGCGGTACCCAGAGCCCCATCACGGTGCCTCCACCTCACTCACTGATACAGGAGAGAGATAATGACCAGAAGATCCTGGACCTCACCAACAAGATCATTCAGCTGCTGACTGGAGAGGTGACTGCTGGGAATGGGACATTATACAGTAACACCAGGGGATGTGTCTGGGTGATGACTGGAGAGGTGACTGCTGGGAATAGGACATTATACAGTAACACCAGGGGATGTGTCTGGGTGATGACTGGAGAGGTAACTGCTGGGAATGGGACATTATACAGTAACACCAGGGGATGTGTCTGGGTGATGACTGGAGAGGTGACTGCTGGGAATGGGACATTATACAGTAACGCCAGGGAATGTGTCTGGGTGATGTCTGGAGAGGTGACTGCTGGGAATGGGACATTATACAGTAACACCAGGGAATGTGTCTGGGTGATGACTGGAGAGGTGACTGCTGGGAATGGGACATTATACAGTAACACCAGGGGAGGTGTCTGGGTGATGACTGGAGAGGTGACTGCTGGGAATGGGACATTATACAGTAACACCAGGGGATGTGTCTGGGTGATGACTGGAGAGGTGACGTTAAATGCATTTTTGCCAAAGTACGCAACTTTACCCAAAAATAGGATTTTGCACATTTTTCCCCCGTTTCTCAAAATGGAGAAAAGTTTTCTCCAGTTCTTCATCAAAAATCGGCGATAAATTAGTGCGAATGTGATAATATGACCGAAAAATCTGCGATATTATTGCCGGTGTGATAATATCGCAGCTAATTGAATAGCGCCCTTAATGTGATTTCATTAAATATGACATTATATTTTATTGTTTTGTGGGTTACTTAGGGTGAACGTCTGACTTATATAAAGGCAGAAGATACAGAGGGAGAAGAAGAGATGTATGTGACTGATATAAAGGCAGAAGATATAGAGGGAGAAGAAGAGACGTATGTGACTGATATGAAGACAGAAGATACAGAGGGAGAAGAAGAGACGTATGTGACTGACAATAAAGCAGAATATATAGAGGGAGAAGAAGAGATGTATGTAAAGGGGCTTCAGCAGTGTAAGGAGGAGGAAATTCCTACAGATATTAGCACAGGTGAGTAATAAACACTTATATTACAGAAAAGAGTCACATATTCTCCTTGCTTAATCACTACAAAAATCTCTTTTCTTCCACCCTCTTCTGTCACAACAAACTAATGAGGAAAGTGTATCTGCCCAGTGGCGGATTCAGGAGCCATCAGCCCCTATTATACTCCTGCTCTCCCCCTCACATCATGTCACTGTGTGTTACCAGCCCAGAGATCTGACCAGTCTCCTCCCCACACTATCTGGTGTATCTCATACATCAGGATCCATCAGCCCCTATTATACTCCTCCTCACATCATGTCACTGTGTGTGTTACCAGCCCAGAGATCTGACCAGTCTCCTCCCCACACTCTCTGGTTTATCTCATACATCAGGAGCCATCAGCCCCTGTTATACTCCTGCTCTCCCTCACATCATGTCACTGTGTGTTACCAGCCCAGAGATCTGACCAGTCTCCTCCCCACACTCTCTGGTGTATCTCATACATCATGAGCCATCAGCCCCTATTATACTCCTGCTCTCTCCCTCACATCATGTCACTGTGTGTTACCAGCCCAGAGATCTGACCAGTCTCATCCCCACACTCTCTGGTGTATCTCATACATCAGGAGCCATCAGCCACTATTATACTCCTGCTCTCCCCCTCACATCATGTCACTGTGTGTTACCAGCCCAGAGATCTGACCAGTCTCCTCCCCACACACTCTGGTGTATCTTATACATCAGGAGCCATTAGCCCCTATTATACTCCTGCTCTCCCCCTCACATCATGTCACTGTGTGTTACCAGCCCAGAGATCTGACCAGTCTCCTCCCCACACTATCTGGTGTATCTCATACATCAGGATCCATCAGCCCCTATTATACTCCTCCTCACATCATGTCACTGTGTGTGTTACCAGCCCAGAGATCTGACCAGTCTCCTCCCCACACTCTCTGGTTTATCTCATACATCAGGAGCCATCAGCCCCTGTTATACTCCTGCTCTCCCTCACATCATGTCACTGTGTGTTACCAGCCCAGAGATCTGACCAGTCTCCTCCCCACACTCTCTGGTGTATCTCATACATCAGGAGCCATCAGCCCCTATTATACTCCTGCTCTCTCCCTCACATCATGTCACTGTGTGTTACCAGCCCAGAGATCTGACCAGTCTCATCCCCACACTCTCTGGTGTATCTCATACATCAGGAGCCATAAGCCACTATTATACTCCTGCTCTCCCCCTCACATCATGTCACTGTGTGTTACCAGCCCAGAGATCTGACCAGTCTCCTCCCCACACACTCTGGTGTATCTTATACATCAGGAGCCATCAGCCCCTATTATACTCCTGCTCTCCCCCTCACATCATGTCACTGTGTGTTACCAGCCCAGAGATCTGACCAGTCTCCTCCCCACACTCTCTGGTGAAATCTCATACATCAGGAGCTATCAGCCCCTATTATACTCCTCCTCTCCCCCTCACATCATGTCACTGTATGTTACCAGCCCAGAGATCTGACCAGTCTCCTCCCCACACTATCTGGTGTATCTCATACATCAGGATCCATCAGCCCCTATTATACTCCTCCTCACATCATGTCACTGTGTGTTACCAGCCCAGAGATCTGACCAGTCTCCTCCCCACACTATCTGGTGTATCTCATACATCAGGATCCATCAGCCCCTATTATACTCCTCCTCACATCATGTCACTGTGTGTGTTACCAGCCCAGAGATCTGACCAGTCTCCTCCCCACACTCTCTGGTTTATCTCATACATCAGGAGCCATCAGCCCCTATTATACTCCTGCTCTCTCCCTCACATCATGTCACTGTGTGTTACCAGCCCAGAGATCTGACCAGTCTCCTCCCCACACTCTCTGGTGTATCTCATACATCAGGAGCCATCAGCCCCTATTATACTCCTGCTCTCTCCCTCACATCATGTCACTGTGTGTTACCAGCCCAGAGATCTGACCAGTCTCATCCCCACACTCTCTGGTGTATCTCATACATCAGGAGCCATAAGCCACTATTATACTCCTGCTCTCCCCCTCACATCATGTCACTGTGTGTTACCAGCCCAGAGATCTGACCAGTCTCCTCCCCACACACTCTGGTGTATCTTATACATCAGGAGCCATCAGCCCCTATTATACTCCTGCTCTCCCCCTCACATCATGTCACTGTGTGTTACCAGCCCAGAGATCTGACCAGTCTCCTCCCCACACTCTCTGGTGAAATCTCATACATCAGGAGCTATCAGCCCCTATTATACTCCTCCTCTCCCCCTCACATCATGTCACTGTATGTTACCAGCCCAGAGATCTGACCAGTCTCCTCCCCACACTCTCTGGTGTATCTCATACATCAGGAGCCATCAGCCCCTATTATACTCCTGCTCTCCCCCCTCACATCATGTCACTGTGTGTTACCAGCCCAGAGATCTGACCAGTCTCATCCCCACACTCTCTGGTGTATCTCATACTTCAGGAGCCATCAGTCCCTATTATACTCCTGCTCTCCCCCCTCACATCATGTCACTGTGTGTTACCAACCAAGAGATCTGACCAGTCTCCTCCCCACACTCTCTGGTGTATCTCATACATCAGGAGCCATCATTCCCTGTTATACTCCTGCTCTCTCCCTCACATCATGTCACTGTGTGTTACCAGCCCAGAGATCTGACCAGTCTCCTCCCCACACTCTCTGGTGTATCTCATACATCAGGAGCCATCAGCCCCTATTATACTCCTGCTCTCCCCCCTCACATCATGTCACTGTGTGTTACCAACCCAGAGATCTGACCAGTCTCCTCCCCACACTCTCTGGTGTATCTCATACATCAGGAGCCATCAGCCCCTATTATACTCCTGCTCTCCAGCATTTAAACATTTTAGAAGTAAATACTGGTAGTACAGTATTAGGGTGTGAGGGATTCCCAAATATATGTGTCTGGAAGGATTGGACCCTTTCTTTCTCCACTAGGGGGCACAGGGAGGATGATGGGTATAGCCTGTAGAAGAGAGTCTGGGCCCTAAACTGTTAATTTTAATTTACCCAGCAGCCCAGGGCTTCCTCTTTCCTATATCCTGTCCCCAGCTGACAGCCAGACAGTTTTCAGTTTGTTGCCGGGAAAGTGACAAAATGTGTGGCTCCCAGGGACCCTCCACTTTAAATAAATGGGGTCCTTCCTGACAGTTTCTGGGTCCCATCATAATTTATGCTTTAGAGCTCCCTATATATCTCTCAGATCTCCCCTAACCTCTTACAAATGATGCCACACAGCCATGCCCGTCGGCCTTTACAGATTATGCCGCACATTAATGCCCTTTACACATTATGCCACACAGTAATGCCCAGTCTTTACACATTTTTCCACACAGCCATCCCCGGCCTTTACATATTATGCTGCACATTAATGCCCTTTTAGCAGTAGTCCGCCTATGCATTACCCCTAGTAGTCATCCCCCCCTATGAATTGCCCCCAGTAGTCATCCCCCCTCTGCAGTGCTCCCATAGTACAGTAATCCCCCCCTCTGCAGTGCCCCCAGTAGTAATCCCCCCCCTCTGCAGTGCCCCCAGTAGTCATCCCCCCCTCTGCAGTGCCCCCAGTAGTCATCCCCCCCTCTGCAGTGCCCCCAGTAGTCATCCCTCCCTCTGCAGTGCCCCCAGTAGTCATCCCCCCCTCTGCAGTTTCCCAAATATTTGACTGCTGCCCCACCCTTTTGACCTTTAGTGACCTGGACCTAATGCCCAGGTCACTCACCTATTTGTGGGGCAAATACATTCATTTGGGCCTAATGCCCCCTATGTAGCCTGGGCCTTGTGCCCACCTATATACCAACAGGCCTATTGCCTGAATTTATGCCACGGGCCTAGTGCCCGACAACCCTGGTGGTCTAGGGAGGGGTAAATAATCGTGGCCCAAGGCCGCCTACCCGCATGGTGGAAGAGGCTGCGGGGGAGATCTTCGATATCTCTTTTTCTTCCCATCCCCGCAGTCCTCTTCGGTCCTCAGCCTCATACTTCTGCTGCTGGCCAGCGGCGCCGCCTCTTCCTTTCTTCCCTCTTGATCACGCCGTCTTCTAGCCTCTTGCACGGCCGCCGGAACTGTTGCTGCACCACTTTTCCGGAGGTCTTCTCTCCCCTCCGCCGTCGGTACTGAAGTTTCCCGCTCAGCCGCATCTAATTCAAGACGCCACGAGTGGGCGGGGCTATGACGCGGCGAGCCGCAATTGGCTTGTCGCGTCTGCCTCGTATTGGACCGCGAGCCGTGTTTTGTTCACGGCCAGTGCCAAACAACCGCTGACGACCGCCGCTACTTGGCTTCCGGGCAGTGAGCTCCGCTTAGCTTGCGCCCGGAGCCAAGCTACTCCCGCCGACGCTGGTGGAAGGGACCAGGCGGTCCCTTCACCAGGTACCCGCCGCGGTGGCTTACCCAGCGCTGGGAACAAACACTGTCCCAGCGCCGGGCACGGACGCTGTTCCGATGCTGGGATCAGACACTTGATCCCAGCACGGCTTTACACAGCAGCAGCCAATGAGAGTCTATCTATCAGCGTCGTGTCTGTTACTGCAGGGGGACGCGCTGTGCTGCAGCCAGCTGTGAGGGATTGGCCACAGCGCAGTGCGTCCCCGGGGACCCGGCTATTTAAAGTGGGTCCCCAGTGCCCGACGTTGGGTAAAATACACGCTATAGCGCGTATTTGCAAACACTGCTAGGGCGACTGCTTAAGGTGTCCCCTATTCTTTATTTTGTTTTATTTAATTTTTATGGTTTACAGAGCGGGCAGATAAAGGTGTCCTAAAGACGCTCTCATTGCTGCTCCAGCAACCTCAGTCACACGGTGGCAGTATCGATAATTGGGTGGGAGACTATGCTGGGGACCCCATATAGTTTTGCACTCCCCTTCCGAAGTTCGCAGCCACAGCCGGACACAAAGGGGAACAGGTAGGCGCGGCTCCCTGCTTACACAGAGAAACATACTTGCGGCTTTATACCACTGATGTGGAGACCACCTGTGGTGCTCGTTGTGTCGGTCCGGGGGTCCCTGCCTCTCCTCTTCTGATATGGTCCCCATTGCCCTGGGGAACATATCAGAAGGGGGAGTCAGACTCCTCCTGTTAGCCCCTCCCTCCTTCAGTGCAGTCTGTCTCAGGTGATTACAATCTCCCCTCTCCACCTCACATTGCCTGTCTCAGCACATGCAGGGATAGAAGCTTGGGCCCCTGTCTCCACTGTACCTTGCTCCCAACCACACTGCGGAGCATCTTCACCTTCCTCAGATGCCAGAGTCTGTTCAGCTTTGATGGGTCCCCCTGTATATCACCAGCGATCCGCAGCTCGTCCGTGGTGGTAGTGTCTCTATAGGAGGCCAAACACAGTCTTCAGCTATTACAAGCTCTCTGTGCCACATTGCCGTTTCCTGGTGGCCAACTGAATGAACAACAGCTTATATTATAAGGATTTCCCCACCAACATTTGTGGCTACTATTCAGACTGTGCTCTATCCACCTCACTCACTGGTTCGTTGCCTTAGTGTCAGCTGAAAAGACTTCCCTGTAATGCTGCTCCCACCCATTCATCTGCTTCTTTGCCTTTCTGTTGTCCTCTGCTAGTTTTAGTGAACGTGTCGTTGTATACTTACCTTCAGGGGGCTAATGCCCCTTTTCGCTATGGGCTTACCATAATAGACTACCCAAAGTGCTGGAAGCAGAAGATGAGCCTTGGCGCTTTGGGCTTATCATCACAGACTACCCAGAGTGCTGGAAGAAGATGAGCCTTGGCGCTTTGAGCTTACCATCACAGACTACCCATGATGCTGGAGGCAGAAGACAAGCCTTGGTGCTATGAGCTTACCATAACAGACTACCCATGGTGCTGGAGGCAGGTGACTGCACCAATTGTTTTCGCACAGTGAGCTTTCACAGCTGGCACTGATTGTTGCATTGCAGTGATCCTGTCCATGTCAGTGACGGGTAACAAGTGGTACAGAAAGTGAGTGCATGTGTGCGCCATCCTTTGGAGGGAGAGTGTCTGCTTGCTCAGTAGTCTCATCAGCAAGTCTGTTTCCCTGGGCTGTAGCAAATGTCTAGGCAGCCAGTGAGTGCTCACACTATTGTCCGTCTATTGGCTGTCACATGTTGTGTATATGAGCAGGCCATAGTCTGACGGCTTATGGGACATGTACATGGTCAGAATGTCCTAGTACAACGCCACTGGTTTTATCTTCCAAGGAGACAGCAATGGCTTCCCCTGTCACATGGGTTAATGCCTTGGGCAATGGGTGTCCAACATGTTGCTGAAATAGTTCAGAGGATGGAGCTTATCTCCATATAACTGGGTAAGGATGCCAGCTGCATTACCTTGGGTCTTGTGTAGGTGGAAATCTTGTTACCATAATTTGGAAGGCCCCATGGCCCGGCCTCAGTGAGGGCTTTTTAGATACCTTCAAATGCTTCAGTGGAGTCCTCTGTGTGTCACCTTCTCTGGTTGTGGTAAGGAAGAAAGGTCATTAGCCAGAGCTGGAGAAAAGTAACTCTGCGTAACCGTTGGAGGAGACCTCTCCTGTGTAGGGTGTAGATGTTCCTAATCTGTGTAATAAGTTCTCTCATTCGTTCTGTACGCTTTGTACGGTCTTTGCACATTTCTCTCCGAGTGGACCAGGGACCTTTATGTCAGATGTTCCTTGATTGATGCTATGGATGAGAGGAGCGCACATAAGAAGTGTAACTATTACATATACATGGTGACACCTCTGCATTGCCGCAGTTACAGTGTTCCTGGATATTGTGCATCTTACCTACAAGCCTGGAGGCAGCCGTATTCTCATGCGTTTCAGCTGTAATTTTATATAAACACTCATCTAATATATTACAGCACATGTTATAGCTGTATTATCACCACACGTTGCTCTCATGTTACAGAGTAACCAGCACAAATGATTATAATAAAGCTGTAATCCCTGCTCTATATATAACTGTGCGTAAAATGTCAGGTGATGAGTTTTACCTTGGAGCATCGTGAATTTATCCATTTGATGGTGATATTAACACATTTGATAAGTCTTTACTGAAAAATAAATTTTTGTGGCATCATTTATATATTTATTTTATCCCAGCAGATGGAGGTAACAGCAGGAATATCTTGAAGGAAAATCTAATTGTATCTCCAGATTGTGAAATAGAAGATAATGACATCAAAGAAGATTCTCCAAGAGAAAACCCCATTACCCCAATTATACATCCAGTACCTCACAGTGCAGATGTATCACCTAATCCTGCTTATAATGAGGAATGTTCTCCTGGTACCTCTATTACAGCTCTTAGAGTAGATAAAATATTTCCCTCTTCTATAGAAGCCAAATGTCTTACACAGAACACAAATCTTATTACCCATCAGCCAGCTAAGGCAGGTGAGAGACCATTTCCATGTTCTGAGTGTGGGAAATGTTTTAAGCGGAAATCAGATCTTGTTACACATCAGAAAAGTCACACAGGTGAGAGGCCATTTCTATGTGCTGAGTGTGGGAAATGTTTTACACTGAAATCACATCTTGTTACACATCAGAAACATCACACAGGTGAGAAGCCATTTCCATGTTCTGAGTGTGGGAAATGTTTTACACACAAATCACATCTTGTTACACATCAGAGAAGTCACACAGGTGAGAAACTATTTCAATGCTCTGACTGTGGGAAAAGTTTCTCACATAAATCAGTTCTTGTTTTACATCAGAGACGTCACACAGGTGAGAAACCATTTCCATGTTCTGAGTGTGGGAAATGTTTTACACAGAAAGTACTTCTTGTTTCACATCAGAGAAATCACACAGGTGAGAAACCATTTCCATGTTCTGAGTGTGGGAAATGTTTTAAATGTAAATCAAATCTTGTTACACATCAGAGAAATCACACAGGTGAGAAACCATTTCTATGTTCTGAGTGTGGAAAATGTTTTACGTGGAAATCAGATCTGGTTAAACATCAGAGACGTCACACAGGTGAGAAACCATTTCCATGTTCTGAGTGTGGGAACTGTTTTCCACGGAAATCAAGTCTTGTTTCACATCAGAGAAGTCACACAGGGGAGAAACCATTTACATGTGCTGAGTGTGGGAAATGTTTTGCATGGAAAACAGCTCTTGTTAGACATCAGAGAGGTCACACAGATTAGCTATTCTCATATTGTGATTGTCAGAAAAAAACAGAAATTAGATCTCGAAAAACCATTCTTTATTTACCCTGTAGAAACTTTGTATG
This sequence comes from Taudactylus pleione, assembly GCA_031769625.1. Taxonomy (NCBI): domain Eukaryota; kingdom Metazoa; phylum Chordata; class Amphibia; order Anura; family Myobatrachidae; genus Taudactylus; species Taudactylus pleione. The sequence continues at coordinate 303,856 of JAUIMM010000284.1, forward strand.
GAAATTATTTCTGAAAAACAAAAATTAAATATTATTAAAGATAGTATTTCTCCTGACCTGGCTGCCTCATTGGCCTCTTCTGTTGTGTAATCCAGAATAATGAATAGTAATGTATTGTATTACTGCCCTCATTGTATTCTTGTTATATTTAATCTATTTTGTATGGAGAGTTACTCTGCAGTGTGTAGCAGTATTTGGAATTGGATCACCTGAATGGTATGAAAGTGTGTAAGGAAGACACAAGGAATAGTGGCCCTGATTCAGAGCTGGACGCTCTTTCAGAGCGCTCGCTCTGTATCGGCGGTATTTTATTTATTTTTTTAACCGGCCTCCTGGCCGCTCGCTAAGCAGTGGGTGACCACCCACAGCTTTTGCGAGCGGCCAGGTGATGGTCTAATAGAGCAGGAAGTCCACCTACTGACATCACTAGTGCGGTCGTCCTGCAGGATTATGTTAATTATGATCTTGAGATTCGCAGGCAGTTGAGTGATGTAGAGACTTACCAGAAACTTCAATTTGGTCCTGGACCTAGGATTAAGAAGGAGGTGGATGGTTTAATCAATCTGGCACTTCTCGAAGGCTGGATTGATGAGACCACTGCAGATTTTCTCACAGTGGATTTCCCCGTGACTCCGATCCTCTACACACTTCCTAAGGTGCACAAGACACTAGAGAGTCCGCCCGGTAGGCCTATTGTGTCCGCCAGGGGTTCGGTTTTGCAGCCATTGGCTGAATTAATAGATCATTATCTTCAGCAATGTGTGATTACATCCGAGACTTACTCTGAGATACGGGTCACTTCCTGGAAGGCATTAGTGCGGTACTGGACATTCCTGATCAGTGCTATCTGGCTACCATGGACGTCGGCTTCCTCTACACCATCATCCCACATGATGGTGTGGAGGCGGTTCGTCAACGTCTGATGAAAGGTCCATACCCTGGACCTCCAATTGATTTTATTCTGACTTTATTGAAAACAGTATTAGAATGTAATCACTTTATGTATGATAATGAATTCTACATACAAAAGTCTGGGATGGCCATGGGGTCAAACATGGCACCAGCGTATGCAAATATTTATATGGACCAATATGAACATTGCCATATTTTGTCGAACTACAAAGAAAGTATTGTCTATTATCGATGGTATATAGACAAAAAATGTTTTACTTTGGCGTGGCAGCTTACAGTCTTTTGAAGAAATGGTGCAAGCGCTGAATGCCCTTAACACCCCTGTGCGTTTTACGTCAACAATTGATGAGATCTGTATGTGTGTCCTGGATGTACTCATCTTTAAGAAATGTGGAAAATTAGCATACACTTTGTATAGAAAACCCACAGACAAGAATACGTTATTAATGGCCTCAAGTCATCACCCTGAAGGTTTAAAGAACAACCTCCCGATATCGCAGTTCATACGTGTATTCAGGAATTACTCTGAAAATGACCTCAGGGAACTCCAACTGATAGAGATCAAGCAGAGGTTTCTAGAACGTGGGTACACCATGTCAACAATTGAAAGAGGCCTCACCAGGGCACGTAAATTGACACAGGGAACAAGAGGGTCGAAAGCGTATGGCTGCCCAGGATGACATTAATTCTCAGTACCAAATGTGACACTGGTCTGAGAGCAGTACAAAGGTCAATAAGAAATCACTGGCCTCTCCTGAAGACTGATCAGAGTCTAAAGGGCCTTGGACGTAAGCCACCATTGCTTGTTGGAACCTCTTTTGCCCATCCACAAAGTGGTAAACGCATCATTAGTAAACATCGACTCTCCTACCAACTGGATCATCTCATTTATATTTTGTGCTGTCCCTGTACCTTAGTGTACGTTGGGAAGACCATACGTACCTTTCGTGAGCGGATGGCTCAGCACAGATCTGATATAAGATTGGCATATGAGAAAAATGCCACAGATAAGCCAGTGGCAGCTCATTTTCTATCCAAAGGCCATCAAGTGGCATCGCTTAAATATGTGATGATCGACTGGATTCCTCCACTTAGGAGAGGCGGTGACCGTGGTCTTTTGTTATTTAAAAGAGCATCCCACTGGATACATACACTGGAAACAGTGGCCCGTAAGGGGCTTAATGAATATAACCATTTGAATCATTTTTTAGAATAAGATTTTTTTCTTATGAGAATTTTTGTTATTTTTTCGTTCTCTGATGCTCCTCATATGTTTATATGTAGATATATGTTTATTTGTATGTGTGCATACCTCCATATGTGTATGCACATGCATATATTTCTTTGTGTCTTATCTATATGTATGCTTTTGATGGATGTGGGTGTAGGGTTCACTTTTATGTTGATGCATATGCTGTTATGTATATGCTACTTTCTCCTTGACCACTTATATATTCATATATGGTAATTATGTATCTATATAGGCTGTTGTATGTTCGCTATATTAGGTACTTTGTACTTTGTATTTGATTTGGTTTAAACCTTTGGTTACAGCTATTAACTAGAAGTTTTCCAAATGGAGGAATTACACACTGATGGGCATGAGTATATTGTCTGGTGTCTAGTTACAACTAGGAACTAATTTGACCAGTAGATGATACCCGGTGCTTACTCGTGCGGACCAGAAGTGACGCAATAGGTTGAGTGGAACGCATGGCTTCCGGTAGCGCTGGAACGCATACCGGAAGCACGCTCCTGGCCGTGCAAGTTTCGCTGATTTGGATATGTTTATTTTGTGCAATAGTATATGTATGGCTGCTGTTTATTGCCATATGTTTAGCGAATATCCTGGGGGGGGGTCGTGCCATGGTTTATTGTGCTAACCATAACAAGTTTGTGAGTGTTCCGTCCCGCGAGCGTGATTTCCGGTCCCGGAGGGATGTTGGGGCTGGAGCATCAATTGGGTTTTATTGTTTAGGGGTATTTAAGGTGGCCAAGGTGGAGGTGTATTTTATGTCCTGTGTCACGCTGGTGGTGTCCTGAGGAAGGCCGCGCTTATGCGGTCGAAGCGTCGACTGGTACTGCTTAATTATGTCATGACCTCCTAAAAAGGTTTTTGTCTACTTCATTATATAAAATATCTGAAAAGAGAAGCCCTGGTGAGTGCATTCTTTATAGATTGTATTATATATAATTAAGGATATTGAATTAGAACCTCTATACACTCCTGCCTATTATACCTTCTAATATCCTGCCTATACCTTCTAATATCCTGCCTATAAACCTCTAAGGATGATGCTATTTTGCATACGCAGTCATATAGTAAATAAAGACTCCAGAACTTGAACCTGTGGTTCCAAAGCACAAAGTGATATTTCAAGTAAAAGTACAGTCAGTTACACGCTATGATCTAAGTACAATTTAGCGCAAAGAATTATACAGACCCAAGTACAGTTATACATACGCAGCGCTTCTGGACCAGATGTAGGCATCAGCAAGAAACCTCCGTCAATCAGCATTCAGCAAGAAGACTCAGACTGGGGTCACAACACACACGTTTATACTCTCACAGAAACAGACAACACAATAGAGAGGCTTGTCGCTGATGCCATTGGTTCCCAAGGGGGATGCATCTGTTACAGAGCATCTAACAGGTTGATTCAAATAGACACAGTCCAGCCTCTAACAACTGGTTGTCTCTGGTTTCCTGCCTCATGCAACATCTTAACAGTTGGTCATATAATGTACATTTTGGTGCTTTAAGTCTCTGCGGTCCATAAGTTGAGAATGCATGATGCGATCTCCACACCGATGATACCGGAATACTGTTGAAAGAGTGCAGATCAGTATAATACCAAACATGGCTTACTTATCATGTATTAAACCTTAGCTGCCAAATAACCTTTATTTCTCAGCAATTATAATAAATTAACAAACTTGAATCTTATACTTGAATCTTAGACATTTACTGGGTCACATGGGTGCTGTGTGTCAGTTCCTTGTTTGTTTTATGATAGTGCAGATTCTTTTGCAACACGTGACTGAGATCAGACACTGTTGTAGTTGCTTATCATGACGTTAAGGTCCCTGGTAACGATAGTGTCTCTGTCACTGACTCGGAGGGCTGGTGCAGGGGAAGTTGTGTTCTGGTTACCTTGACAACCAGGTGCAGTGTGTTTCAAATCACAGGTGAGATGCACCCAGCAGGGCTACACATTATTGTTGAAATGTATGAGGTTAGTAGATTTTTTACTCTATTGACCTCACATGATGCTTACTTATATTGGCATTTCATTTAGCTGCTATGATTATTTGGTTAGTTATCTGCTGTTTTTAGTGATTGGGGGAGGAGTTCTTTGATTAGCTACATGGGTATATATGTCCTGTACTTCACTTGAGTTTTAACCTTGACAAAGGTCCATGCACAGGACCGAAACGTCGGATTTTGAAATGTTGTAACATTTTTACTGAGATGCAATAAAGAGATGTTTTTAAGAAGACTGGTGAGTGCTACCCCCCCCCCCTTTTTTCTACTTTTGCATGAAGAGGATTATCGTGATCCCATATGGGTGTGTCACCCCAGCAATTTATTATTGAAGACGAGAGTGTGGACCTATTTGGACTATATATATATATATATATATATATACACACTACATTTTAATATTGTGTAAATTGACCTCTCTGGTTTTCCATGTACTAGGTGCCAGACGAGCATCTACTTCCCAGTGCTGGGCTTCCAGGGGCTGAATGTTTGTCATGTGCTAAGTAACTAAGCGAAGTGTCATTAAACACTATTTTTTATCTCAATATCTCTGCTTCAGTTTTAATGAATAAACCGATATACCGAACACATACATTGTGCACCCAACTGGTTTCACATGACCATTCTCTTTACTGGTTATATTGTTTTATATGTCATGTACTTACAACACCCTACAAAAGAATAGATCCATTAATATACAATGTATCACCCCTTTACACGTTAGCACAGGTGCTAGGAAACCATTACGTGTAGTGTCTGGTGTCCGGTCATTCCCATGTCGCACATCCACCGGTGCCGGCAGCTGTGGGTTTGTTTCAGCAGCTGATGAGAGTCTGTCAGGCTCTCATCGGCTGCTGCTCCCACTGCGGGAGCCATCTTCCGGCTCCCGCAGTGGGTAATGGGAGAGACGTCATGATGTCATGACGTCTCTCCCATAATGCAAAGCGGCCCTGGAGAACAGACGGAGCAGCTGATAGCGGCGGCGGGAGCAGGAGCGGGGGTTCAGGTAAGTGTTTTTTTTTATTTATTTTTATTATGTGTGGTTCTCCTGGGGGGGGCTACAAGGGGGAAATACTACTGCAGGCACTAGAAGGGGGCTACTACTGGGGGTACTAGAAGGGGAAAGGGGGATTATTCCTGAGTGCACTTGAAGGGGGGATTACTACTGGGGACACAACAAGGGGGGATTACTACTGGGGGCACTAGAAGGGATTACTACTGGGGGCACTACAAGGGGGGATTACTATTGGAGGCACTACAAGGGGGGAACCTCCACTGGGGGCACAACAATGCGGGGACTACTACAAGGGGGGACTACTAGGGGTGCTACAAGAGGGGGGGTACTACAAGGGGAGGGACCACTACTGGGGGCACTATATAAAGGGCAAAACTGGGGGTCCTGCATAGGGGGGGGATACAACTGGGGCCTTGTATCATGTAGTAATACACATGAGACCTCATTACAGAGAGCCTGTGTGTATATAGGTGTCCTGCTCTGCTCCATCCCACAGGGTGATGTAATAATAGGGAGCCCAGGCCTGGCCTTGTATCATGTAGTAATACACATGAGACCTCATTACATAGAGCCTGTGTGTATATAGGTGTCCTGCTCTGCTCCATCCCACAGGGTGATGTAGTAATAGAGAGCCCAGGCCTGGCCTTGTATCATGTAGTAATACACATGAGACCTCATTACAGAGAGCCTGTGTGTATATAGGTGTCCTGCTCTGCTCCATCCCACAGGGTGATGTAGTAATAGGGAGACCAGGCCTGGCCTTGTATCATGTAGTAATACACATGAGACCTCATTACAGAGTGCCTGTGTGTATATAGGTGTCCTGCTCTGCTCCATCCCACAGGGTGATGTAGTAATAGGGAGCCCAGGCCTGGCCTTGTATCATGTAGTAATACACATGAGACCTCATTAGGGAGAGCCTGTGTGTATATAGGTGTCCTGCTCTGCTCCATCCCACAGGGTGATGTAGTAATAGGGAATCCAGGCCTGGCCTTGTATCATGTAGTAATACACATGAGATCTCATTACAGAGAGCCTGTGTGTATATAGGTGTCCTGCTCTGCTCCATCCCACAGGGTGATGTAGTAATAGGGAGACCAGGCCTGGCCTTGTATCATGTAGTAATACACATGAGACCTCATTACAGAGAGCCTGTGTGTATATAGGTGTCCTGCTCTGCTCCGTCCCACAGGATGATATAGTAATAGGGAGCCCAGGCCTGGCCTTGTATCATGTAGTAATACACATGAGATCTCATTACAGAGAGCCTGTGTGTATATAGGTGTCCTGCTCTGCTCCATCCCACAGGGTGATGTAGTAATAGGGAGCCCAGGCCTGGCCTTGTATCATGTAGTAATACACATGAGACCTCATTACAGAGTGCCTGTGTGTATATAGGTGTCCTGCTCTGCTCCATCCCACAGGGTGATGTAGTAATAGGGAGACCAGTCCTGGCCTTGTATCATGTAGTAATACACATGAGACCTCATTACAGAGTGCCTGTGTGTATATAGGTGTCCTGCTCTGCTCCATCCCACAGGGTGATGTAGTAACAGGGAGCCCAGGCCTGGCCTTGTATCATGTAGTAATACACATAAGACCCCATTACAGAGAGCCTGTGTGTATATAGGTGTCCTGCTCTGCTCCATCCCACAGGGTGATGTAGTAATAGGGAGACCAGGCCTGGCCTTGTATCATGTAGTAATACACATGAGACCTCATTACAGAGAGCCTGTGTGTATATAGGTGTCCTGCTCTGCTCCATCCCACAGGGTGATGTAGTAATAGGGAGACCAGGCATGGCCTTGTATCATGTAGTAATACACATGAGACCTCATTACAGAGAGCCTGTGTGTATATAGTTGTCCTGCTCTGCTCCATCCCACAGGGTGATGTAGTAATAGGGAGACCAGTCCTGGCCTTGTATCATGTAGTAATACACATGAGACCTCATTACAGAGTGCCTGTGTGTATATAGGTGTCCTGCTCTGCTCCATCCCACAGGGTGATGTAGTAATAGGGAGCCCAGGCCTGGCCTTGTATCATGTAGTAATATACATGAGACCTCATTACAGAGAGCCTGTGTGTATATAGGTGTCCAGCTCTGCTCCATCCCACAGGGTGATGTAGTAATAGGGAGACCAGTCCTGGCCTTGTATCATGTAGTAATACACATGAGACCTCATTACAGAGTGCCTGTGTGTATATAGGTGTCCTGCTCTGCTCCATCCCACAGGGTGATGTAGTAATAGGGAGACCAGGCATGGCCTTGTATCATGTAGTAATACACATGAGACCTCATTACAGAGAGCCTGTGTGTATATAGTTGTCCTGCTCTGCTCCATCCCACAGGGTGATGTAGTAATAGGGAGACCAGTCCTGGCCTTGTATCATGTAGTAATACACATGAGACCTCATTACAGAGTGCCTGTGTGTATATAGGTGTCCTGCTCTGCTCCATCCCACAGGGTGATGTAGTAACAGGGAGCCCAGGCCTGGCCTTGTATCATGTAGTAATACACATGAGACCTCATTACAGAGTGCCTGTGTGTGTATATAGGTGTCCTGCTCTGCTCCATCCCACAGGGTGATGTAGTAATAGGGAGCCCAGGCCTGGCCTTGTATCCTGTAGTAATACACATGAGACCTCATTACAGAGAGCCTGTGTGTATATAGGTGTCCTGCTCTGCTCCATCCCACAGGGTGATGTAGTAATAGGGAGACCAGTCCTGGCCTTGTATCATGTAGTAATACACATGAGACCTCATTACAGAGAGCCTGTGTGTATATAGGTGTCCTGCTCTGCTCCATCCCACAGGGTGATGTAGTAATAGGGAGCCCAGGCCTGGCCTTGTATCATGTAGTAATACACATGAGACCTCATTACAGAGTGCCTGTGTGTATATAGGTGTCCTGCTCTGCTCCATCCCACAGGGTGATGTAGTAATAGGGAGCCCAGGCCCGGCCTTGTATCATGTAGTAATACACATGAGACCTCATTACAGAGACCCTGTGTGTATATAGGTGTCCTGCTCTGCTCCATCCCACAGGGTGATGTAGTAATAGGGAGCCCAGGCCCGGCCTTGTATCCTGTAGTAATACACATGAGACCTCATTACAGAGAGCCTGTCTGTATATAGGTGTCCTGCTCTGCCCCATCCCACAGGGTGATGTAGTAATAGGGAGCCCAGGCCTGGCCTTGTATCATGTAGTAATACACATGAGACCTCATTACAGAGAGCCTGTGTGTATATAGGTGTCCTGCTCCTTGTATCATGTAGTAATACACATGAGACCTCATTACATAGAGCCTGTGTGTATATAGGTGTCCTGCTCTGCTCCATCCCACAGGGTGATGTAGTAATAGGGAGACCAGGCATGGCCTTGTATCATGTAGTAATACACATGAGACCTCATTACAGAGTGCCTGTGTGTATACAGGTGTCCTGCTCTGCTCCATCCCACAGGGTGATGTAGTAATAGGGAGACCAGGCATGGCCTTGTATCATGTAGTAATACACATGAGACCTCATTACAGAGAGCCTGTGTGTATATAGGTGTCCTGCTCTGCTCCATTCCACAGGGTGATGTAGTAATAGGGAGCCCAGGCCTGGACTTGTATCATGTAGTAATACACATGAGACCTCATTACTGAGAGCCTGTGTGTATATAGGTGTCCTGCTCTGCTCCATCCCACAGGGTGATGTAGTAATAGGGAGACCAGGCATGGCCTTGTATCATGTAGTAATACACGAGACCTCATTACAGAGAGCCTGTGTGTATATAGGTGTCCTGCTCTGCTCCATCCTACAGGGTGATGTAGTAATAGGGAGCCCAGGCCTGGCCTTGTATCATGTAGTAATACACATGAGACCTCATTACAGAGAGCCTGTGTGTATATACGTGTCCTGCTCTGCTCCATCCCACAGGGTGATGTAGTAATAGGGAGACCAGGCATGGCCTTGTATCATGTAGTTATACACATGAGACCTCATTACAGAGAGCCTGTGTGTATATAGGTGTCCTGCTCTGCTCCATCCCATAGGGTGATGTAGTAATAGGGAGCCAGGCCTGGCCTTGTATCATGTAGTAATACACATGAGACCTCATTACAGAGAGCCTGTGTGTATATAGGTGTCCTGCTCTGCTCCATCCCATAGGGTGATGTAGTAATAGGGAGACCAGTCCTGGCCTTGTATCATGTAGTAATACACATGAGACCTCATTAGAGAGAGCCTGTGTGTATATAGGTGTCCTGCTCTGCTCCATCCCACAGGGTGATGTAGTAATAGGGAGCCCAGGCCCGGCCTTGTATCATGTAGTAATACACATGAGACCTCATTACAGAGAGCCTGTGTGTATATAGATGTCCTGCTCTGCTCCATCCCACAGGGTGATGTAGTAATAGGGAGACCAGGCCCGGCCTTGTATCATGTAGTAATACACATGAGACCTCATTACAGAGAGCCTGTGTGTATATAGGTGTCCTGCTCTGCTCCATCCCACAGGGTGATGTAGTAATAGGGAGCCCAGGCCTGGCCTTGTATCATGTAGTAATACACATGAGACCTCATTACAGAGAGCCTGTGTGTATATAGGTGTCCTGCTCTGCTCCATCCCACATGGTGATGTAGTAATAGGGAGCCCAGGCCTGGCCTTGTATCATGCAGTAATACACATGAGATCTCATTACAGAGAGCCTGTGTGTATATAGGTGTCCTGCTCTGCTCCATCCCACAGGGTGATGTAGTAATAGGGAGACCAGTCCTGGCCTTGTATCATGTAGTAATACACATGAGACCTCATTACAGAGAGCCTGTGTGTATATAGGTGTCCTGCTCTGCTCCATCCTACAGGGTGATGTAGTAATAGGGAGCCCAGGCCTGGCCTTGTATCATGTAGTAATACACATGAGACCTCATTACAGAGTGCCTGTGTGTATATAGGTGTCCTGCTCTGCTCCATCCCACAGGGTGATGTAGTAATAGGGAGCCCAGGCCCGGCCTTGTATCATGTAGTAATACACATGAGACCTCATTACAGAGAGCCTGTGTGTATATAGGTGTCCTGCTCTGCTCCATCCCACAGGGTGATGTAGTAATAGGGAGCCCAGGCCCGGCCTTGTATCCTGTAGTAATACACATGAGACCTCATTACAGAGAGCCTGTCTGTATATAGGTGTCCTGCTCTGCCCCATCCCACAGGGTGATGTAGTAATAGGGAGCCCAGGCCTGGCCTTGTATCATGTAGTAATACACATGAGACCTCATTACAGAGAGCCTGTGTGTATATAGGTGTCCTGCTCCTTGTATCATGTAGTAATACACATGAGACCTCATTACAGAGTGCCTGTGTGTATACAGGTGTCCTGCTCTGCTCCATCCCACAGGGTGATGTAGTAATAGGGAGACCAGGCATGGCCTTGTATCATGTAGTAATACACATGAGACCTCATTACAGAGAGCCTGTGTGTATATAGGTGTCCTGCTCTGCTCCATTCCACAGGGTGATGTAGTAATAGGGAGCCCAGGCCTGGACTTGTATCATGTAGTAATACACATGAGACCTCATTACTGAGAGCCTGTGTGTATATAGGTGTCCTGCTCTGCTCCATCCCACAGGGTGATGTAGTAATAGGGAGACCAGGCATGGCCTTGTATCATGTAGTTATACACATGAGACCTCATTACAGAGAGCCTGTGTGTATATAGGTGTCCTGCTCTGCTCCATCCCACAGGGTGATGTAGTAATAGGGAGACCAGGCCTGGCCTTGTATCATGTAGTAATACACGAGACCTCATTACAGAGAGCCTGTGTGTATATAGGTGTCCTGCTCTGCTCCATCCTACAGGGTGATGTAGTAATAGGGAGCCCAGGCCTGGCCTTGTATCATGTAGTAATACACATGAGACCTCATTACAGAGAAACTGTGTGTATATAGGTGTCCTGCTCTGCTCCATCCCACAGGGTGATGTAGTAATAGGGAGACCAGGCATGGCCTTGTATCATGTAGTTATACACATGAGACCTCATTACAGAGAGCCTGTGTGTATATAGGTGTCCTGCTCTGCTCCATCCCATAGGGTGATGTAGTAATAGGGAGCCAGGCCTGGCCTTGTATCATGTAGTAATACACATGAGACCTCATTACAGAGAGCCTGTGTGTATATAGGTGTCCTGCTCTGCTCCATCCCATAGGGTGATGTAGTAATAGGGAGACCAGTCCTGGCCTTGTATCATGTAGTAATACACATGAGACCTCATTCGAGAGAGCCTGTGTGTATATAGGTGTCCTGCTCTGCTCCATCCCACAGGGTGATGTAGTAATAGGGAGCCCAGGCCTGGCCTTGTATCATGTAGTAATACACATGAGACCTCATTACAGAGTGCCTGTGTGTGTATATAGGTGTCCTGCTCTGCTCCATCCCACAGGGTGATGTAGTAATAGGGAGCCCAGGCCCGGCCTTGTATCATGTAGTAATACACATGAGACCTCATTACAGAGAGCCTGTGTGTATATAGGTGTCCTGCTCTGCTCCATCCCACAGGGTGATGTAGTAATAGGGAGCCCAGGCCTGGCCTTGTATCATGTAGTAATACACATGAGACCTCATTACAGAGAGCCTGTGTGTATATAGATGTCCTGCTCTGCTCCATCCCACAGGGTGATGTAGTAATAGGGAGACCAGGCCCGGCCTTGTATCATGTAGTAATACACATGAGACCTCATTACAGAGAGCCTGTGTGTATATAGGTGTCCTGCTCTGCTCCATCCCACAGGGTGATGTAGTAATAGGGAGCCCAGGCCTGGCCTTGTATCATATAGTAATACACATGAGACCTCATTACAGAGAGCCTGCGTGTATATAGGTGTCCTGCTCTGCTCCATCCCACAGGGTGATGTAGTAATAGGGAGCCCAGGCCCGGCCATGTATCATGTAGTAATACACATGAGACCTCATTACAGAGAGCCTGTGTGTATATAGGTGTCCTGCTCTGCTCCATCCCACAGGGTGATGTAGTAATAGGGAGACCAGGCCTGGCCTTGTATCATGTAGTAATACACATGAGACCTCATTACAGAGAGCCTGTGTGTATATAGGTGTCCTGCTCTGCTCCATCCTACAGGGTGATGTAGTAATAGGGAGCCCAGGCCTGGCCTTGTATCATGTAGTAATACACATGAGACCTCATTACAGAGAGCCTCTGTGTATATAGGTGTCCTGCTCTGCTCCATCCCACAGGGTGATGTAGAAATAGGGAGACCAGGCATGGCCTTGTATCATGTAGTAATACACATGAGACCTCATTACAGAGAGGCTGTGTGTATATAGGTGTCCTGCTCTGCTCCATTCCACAGGGTGATGTAGTAATAGGGAGCCCAGGCCTGGACTTGTATCATGTAGTAATACACATGAGACCTCATTACTGAGAGCCTGTGTGTATATAGGTGTCCTGCTCTGCTCCATCCCACAGGGTGATGTAGTAATAGGGAGACCAGGCATGGCCTTGTATCATGTAGTAATACACGAGACCTCATTACAGAGAGCCTCTGTGTATATAGGTGTCCTGCTCTGCTCCATCCTACAGGGTGATGTAGTAATAGGGAGCCCAGGCCTGGCCTTGTATCATGTAGTAATACACATGAGACCTCATTACAGAGTGCCTGTGTGTATATAGGTGTCCTGCTCTGCTCTATCCCACAGGGTGATGTAGTAATAGGGAGCCCAGGCCTGGCCTTGTATCATGTAGTAATACACATGAGACCTCATTACAGAGAGCCTGTGTGTATACAGGTGTCCTGCTCTGCTCCATCCCACAGGGTGATGTAATAATAGGGAGACCAGTCCTGGCCTTGTATCATGTAGTAATACACATGAGACCTCATTACAGAGAGCCTGTGTGTATATAGGTGTCCTGCTCTGCTCCATCCCACAGGGTGATGTAGTAATAGGTAGACCAGTCCTGGCCTTGTATCATGTAGTAATACACATGAGACCTCATTACAGAGAGCCTGTGTGTATATAGGTGTCCTGCTCTGCTCCATCCCATAGGGTGATGTAGTAATAGGGAGCACAGGCCCAGCCATGTATCATGTAGTAATACACATGAGACCTCATTACAGAGAGCCTGTGTGTATACAGGTGTCCTGCTCTGCTCCATCCCACAGGGTGATGTAATAATAGGGAGACCAGTCCTGGCCTTGTATCATGTAGTAATACACATGAGACCTCATTACAGAGAGCCTGTGTGTATATAGGTGTCCTGCTCTGCTCCATCCCACAGGGTGATGTAGTAATAGGGAGCCCAGGCCTGGCCTTGTATCATGTAGTAATACACATGAGACCTCATTACAGAGAGCCTGTGTGTATATAGGTGTCCTGCTCTGCTCCATCCCACAGGGTGATGTAGTAATAGGGAGACCAGACCTGGCCTTGTATCATGTAGTAATACACATGAGATCTCATTACAGAGAGCCTGTGTGTATATAGGTGTCCTGCTCTGCTCCATACCACACGGTAATGTAGTAATAGGGAGCCCAGGCCCAGCCTTGTATCATGTAGTAATACACATGAGACCTCATTACAGAGAGCCTGTGTGTATATAGGTGTCCTGCTCTGCTCCATCCCACAGGGTGATGTAGTAATAGGGAGCCCAGGCCTGGCCTTGTATCATGTAGTAATACACATGAGACCTCATTACAGAGAGCCTGTGTGTATATAGGTGTCCTGCTCTGCTCCATACCACAGGGTGATGTAGTAATAGGGAGCCCAGGCATGGCCTTGTATCATGTAGTAATACACATGAGACCTCATTACAGAGTGCCTGTGTGTATACAGGTGTCCTGCTCTGCTCCATCCCACAGGGTGATGTAGTAATAGGGAGCCCAGGCCCGGCCTTGTATCATGTAGTAATACACATGAGACCTCATTACAGAGAAACTGTGTGTATACAGGTGTCCTGCTCTGCTCCATCCCACAGGGTGATGTAGTAATAGGGAGACCAGGCATGGCCTTGTATCATGTAGTAATATACATGAGACCTCATTACAGAGAGCCTGTGTGTATATAGGTGTCCTGCTCTGCTCCATCCCACAGGGTGATGTAGTAATAGGGAGCCCAGGCCTGGCCTTGTATCATGTAGTAATACACATGAGACCTCATTACAGAGAGCCTGTGTGTATATAGGTGTCCTGCTCTGCTCCATACCACAGGGTGATGTAGTAATAGGGAGCCCAGGCATGGCCTTGTATCATGTAGTAATACACATGAGACCTCATTACAGAGTGCCTGTGTGTATACAGGTGTCCTGCTCTGCTCCATCCCACAGGGTGATGTAGTAATAGGGAGCCCAGGCCCGGCCTTGTATCATGTAGTAATACACATGAGACCTCATTACAGAGAAACTGTGTGTATACAGGTGTCCTGCTCTGCTCCATCCCACAGGGTGATGTAGTAATAGGGAGACCAGGCATGGCCTTGTATCATGTAGTAATATACATGAGACCTCATTACAGAGAGCCTGTGTGTATATAGGTGTCCTGCTCTGCTCCATACCACAGGGTGATGTAGTAATAGGGAGCCCAGGCATGGCCTTGTATCATGTAGTAATACACATGAGACCTCATTACAGAGTGCCTGTGTGTATACAGGTGTCCTGCTCTGCTCCATCCCACAGGGTGATGTAGTAATAGGGAGCCCAGGCCCGGCCTTGTATCATGTAGTAATACACATGAGACCTCATTACAGAGTGCCTGTGTGTATACAGGTGTCCTGCTCTGCTCCATCCCACAGGGTGATGTAGTAATAGGGAGACCAGGCATGGCCTTGTATCATGTAGTAATATACATGAGACCTCATTACAGAGAGCCTGTGTGTATACAGGTGTCCTGCTCTGCTCCATCCCACAGGGTGATGTAGTAATAGGGAGACCAGTCCTGGCCTTGTATCATGTAGTAATACACATGAGACCTCATTACAGAGAGCCTGTGTGTATATAGGTGTCCTGCTCTGCTCCATCCCACAGGGTGATGTAGTAATAGGGAGCCCAGGCCTGGCCTTGTATCATGTAGTAATACACATGAGACCTCATTACAGAGTGCCTGTGTGTATACAGGTGTCCTGCTCTGCTCCATCCCACAGGGTGATGTAGTAATAGGGAGCCCAGGCCTGGCCTTGTATCATGTAGTAATACACGAGACCTCATTACATAGAGCCTGTGTGTATATAGGTGTCCTGCTCTGCTCCATCCCATAGGGTGATGTAGTAATAGGGAGCCCAGGCCTGGCCTTCTATCATGTAGTAATACACATGAGACCTCATTACAGAGAGCCTGTGTGTATATAGGTGTCCTGCTCTGCTCCATCCCATAGGGTGATGTAGTAATAGGGAACCCAGGCCTGGCCTTGTATCATGTAGTAATACACATGAGACCTCATTACAGAGTGCCTGTGTGTATATAGGTGTCCTGCTCTGCTCCGTCCCACAGGGTGATGTAGTAATAGGGAGACCAGGCCTGGCCTTGTATCATGTAGTAATACACATGAGACCTCATTACAGAGTGCCTGTGTGTATATAGGTGTCCTGCTCTGCTCCATCCCACAGGGTGATGTAGTAATAGGGAGACCAGGCATGGCCTTGTATCATGTAGTAATACACATGAGACCTCATTACAGAGAGCCTGTGTGTATATAGGTGTCCTGCTCTGCTCCATCCCATAGGGTGATGTAGTAATAGGGAGCCCAGGCCTGGCCTTGTATCATGTAGTAATACACATGAGACCTCATTATAGAGTGCCTGTGTGTGTATATAGGTGTCCTGCTCTGCTCCATCCCACAGGATGATGTAGTAATAGGGAGCCCAGGCCTGGCCGTGTATCATGTAGTAATACACATGAGACCTCATTACAGAGTGCCTGTGTGTGTATATAGGTGTCCTGCTCTGCTCCATCCCACAGGGTGATGTAGTAATAGGGAGCCCAGGCCTGGCCTTGTATCCTGTAGTAATACACATGAGACCTCATTACAGAGTGCCTGTGTGTATATAGGTGTCCTGCTCTGCTCCATCCCACAGGATGATGTAGTAATAGGGAGCCCAGGCCTGGCCTTGTATCCTGTAGTAATACACATGAGACCTCATTACAGAGTGCCTGTGTGTATATAGGTGTCCTGCTCTGCTCCATCCCACAGGGTGATGTAGTAATAGGGAGACCAGTCCTGGCCTTGTATCATGTAGTAATATACATGAGACATCATTACAGAGTGCCTGTGTGTATATAGGTGTCCTGCTCTGCTCCATCCCACAGGGTGATGTAGTAATAGGGAGCCCAGGCCTGGCCTTGTATCATGTAGTAATACACATGAGACCTCATTACATAGAGCCTGTGTGTATATAGGTGTCCTGCTCTGCTCCATCCCACAGGGTGATGTAGTAATAGGGAGCCCAGGCCTGGCCTTGTATCATGTAGTAATACACATGAGATCTCATTACAGAGAGCCTGTGTGTATATAGGTGTCCTGCTCTGCTCCATCCCACAGGGTGATGTAGTAATAGGGAGCCCAGGCCTGGCCTTGTATCATGTAGTAATACACATGAGACCTCATTACAGAGTGCCTGTGTGTATACAGGTGTCCTGCTCTGCTCCATCCCACAGGGTGATGTAGTAATAGGGAGACCAGTCCTGGCCTTGTATCATGCAGTAATACACATGAGATCTCATTACAGAGAGCCTGTGTGTATATAGGTGGCCTGCTCTGCTCCATCCCACAGGGTGATGTAGTAATAGGGAGCCCAGGCCCGGCCTTGTATCATGTAGTAATACACATGAGACCTCATTACAGAGTGCCTGTGTGTATATAGGTGTCCTGCTCCTTGTATCATGTAGTAATACACATGAGACCTCATTACAGAGTGCCTGTGTGTATACAGGTGTCCTGCTCTGCTCCATCCCACAGGGTGATGTAGTAATAGGGAGACCAGGCATGGCCTTGTATCATGTAGTAATACACATGAGACCTCATTAAAGAGAGCCTGTGTGTATATAGGTGTCCTGCTCTGCTCCATCCCATAGGGTGATGTAGTAATAGGGAGACCAGTCCTGGCCTTGTATCATGTAGTAATACACATGAGACCTCATTACAGAGTGCCTGTGTGTATACAGGTGTCCTGCTCTGCTCCATCCCACAGGGTGATGTAGTAATAGGGAGACCAGGCATGGCCTTGTTTCATGTAGTAATACACATGAGACCTCATTACAGAGAGCCTGTGTGTATATAGGTGTCCTGCTCTGCTCCATTCCACAGGGTGATGTAGTAATAGGGAGCCCAGGCCTGGACTTGTATCATGTAGTAATACACATGAGACCTCATTACTGAGAGCCTGTGTGTATATAGGTGTCCTGCTCTGCTCCATCCCACAGGGTGATGTAGTAATAGGGAGACCAGGCATGGCCTTGTATCATGTAGTTATACACATGAGACCTCATTACAGAGAGCCTGTGTGTATATAGGTGTCCTGCTCTGCTCCATCCCATAGGGTGATGTAGTAATAGGGAGACCAGTCCTGGCCTTGTATCATGTAGTAATACACATGAGACCTCATTAGAGAGAGCCTGTGTGTATATAGGTGTCCTGCTCTGCTCCATCCCACAGGGTGATGTAGTAATAGGGAGCCCAGGCCTGGCCTTGTATCATGTAGTAATACACATGAGACCTCATTACAGAGTGCCTGTGTGTGTATATAGGTGTCCTGCTCTGCTCCATCCCACAGGGTGATGTAGTAATAGGGAGCCCAGGCCCGGCCTTGTATCATGTAGTAATACACATGAGACCTCATTACAGAGAGCCTGTGTGTATATAGGTGTCCTGCTCTGCTCCATCCCACAGGATGATGTAGTAATAGGGAGCCCAGGCCTGGCCTTGTATCATGTAGTAATACACATGAGACCTCATTACAGAGAGCCTGTGTGTATATAGGTGTCCTGCTCTGCTCCATCCCACAGGGTGATGTAGTAATAGGGAGCCCAGGCCCGGCCTTGTATCATGTAGTAATACACATGAGACCTCATTACAGAGAGCCTATGTGTATATAGGTGTCCTGCTCTGCTCCATCCCACAGGGTGATGTAGTAATAGGGAGCCCAGGCCTGGCCTTGTATCATATAGTAATACACATGAGACCTCATTACAGAGAGCCTGCGTGTATATAGGTGTCCTGCTCTGCTCCATCCCACAGGGTGATGTAGTAATAGGGAGCCCAGGCCCGGCCATGTATCATGTAGTAATACACATGAGACCTCATTACAGAGTGCCTGTGTGTATATTTGTGTCCTGCTCTGCTCCATCCTACAGGGTGATGTAGTAATAGAGAGCCCAGGCCTGGCCTTGTATCATGTAGTATGTCGAAGTCGGATAATTGGATATCATTGCTTGCAATTAGTATTTGACCATTCAGTCGTCTGTGGTCTGATGACGAATTGCTTGGACGCTGTTTTGTATCAGCGCAATTCCGATACGCACAAATATATATTTATATCACTACAGAGTTTGGTCAGGGTGTAGAAGACAGGTTTAGTGTGTATGTCTGTGGGTGTTTGCATATTTTTTGAGAGATTCCGCATACTGATACAGTATGCCTGTGACAAATAATAAAAAATGTAGCACAGTCTGAATGCAAGGGTGGGAACCATTGTCAGAGGCCTGCCGGTCATTAGCAATTAAATACCTATTTGTTGGGTGCTGTTTTAGTTCATAGGAACTGACACCTATACTCTAATTAAGTGGCGAGGGGCCTGTCAAAGGCTACCAGACAGAGTGAATTTGATTCAGGCAATGTCTAAATATTAAAATATGCCAGTAAATACATAAAGCTAGGGATATATATATATATATATATATATGAATCCATCACAAATACACTGAATTACATAGCACACACACTAAGACTTACATGGTTACCCATCTCGTATGTGTAACTATATGCACGCACCCACATATAAACACAATGCACACTAGCAAATTTACAGAATCATCTTACACTCACATATGCACGTACTTATAAAAAGGTTCCTTCACAGTAAATGTGATATTAGAGGTTTTATTAGCATATAATTAAGTTGTGAAATGTATGTATATGATATTTAAGGTACAGAACTATTAGACATGTCATGTTTGGTACCATTGTAAATCCCTGTGTATTTGCAGATCATTGGTTCTATCCGCAAGGAAATCGCGTCATGCATCTGCAAGATATGAATTATAGGTTAGAATGCATCTCTGCATGTAGTGTTTCTTTATTAGTTCTTCGGAGGGAAACCTACACAAAGAAGCAGTTGGAAATCTGATCCATACCTCTGATGAAACCATATGAACTAACCAATGAAGGGAGTGACCTGAAGCCAGAACCAATGAGCATCTGTTATTCTGTGCCTTTGTGGTCTCTGAAACCTGTACCAAATATACGCTTGTGAGCTGGGGCAGTAGTCAGTAATTTCTCCATATCCTTGGGTGACGGTGACCGCAGAGTCAGGATTGAAATACTGCATACTGGGCCAGTGCGCATGCGTAAGTATCGGTTTGTACCTTATTTCTGTATAATCCTTTGCGCTAATTGTATTTAGATCACAGTGTGTAACTAAATGCTTATTATGTGAATAATAACTTTTTTGTGCTTTGGAACCACACTCAAAGTTTGGAAAGCAATTATTTCTTGTGCGTACGCTACACTAAACAGCGACATATAGGGTGTATAGATTATTAGGTATTCAAAAATTACATGTCCTGTTTTGGGGTAAAACAGAAAAATTTCCTCAAGTTGCTCCAAAATCAACTTTTTCATTAGTTTAGGCACCCCCAAATTTAATCACAATAATTTTTTAGTTCATAACTTGTTTTTATAATTTTTTTCAAGGTCCCCTAAACGTACCCCCAAATCACCCTTTTTGCTACCTTTTTTTGCATTTTTTGTTTAATTCATTTGAGATTAAACAAAAGTTGTTTTTTTTTTTATCATTTTCTTGCATTTTTTATAAAAAGCACAAATCAGCCATTTGACACCATTTCAAAACCTACAGTAACTTCCTAATGGTCACAAACAGCCGTCTATACAGTCCTGCTAATGAAATTATCCATTTTGGGGGCTCCAGGATGGTCTCCCCACATTTTCATGCATTTCTCGCAATCTCATTTGGCAGTCAATTCGCACCCCTCCGCTGCGAGTAGCGCGAATAGGCATTTATAATTGGATTGGAGAATTCTCTGGAGCGCGCTTCGCTGCGAAGTGTGCGAGTTTAAAGAAAGAAACTCGCAATTCGCACCTAATAGGATTGACCCCGTAGAGCTGTATATATTACATACAGAATTGTAAGAAGACGGCGGCTTTATATACTGACCCCGAATCCGGCTGATTGGCTATACTCTATCTTTATGGATTAGACATTTCTACATATATATATAGTTTTTTATATTTTTGCATTTTCTCATTAGGAGATTGAATTATTTAATTGTTATAGAATAATTAACCTCAGCAGGTGATACATCCCATTACACACAGGCCCCAATCTTTGGCTCATTATTTTTATTTTATAAAAAATAGTTTGTTTTAAGTCTGATAAATACTAAATATACTTCTATACAGTGTAACGTCTGAGTGGTCTCCAGTTATAGGAGGCCCCCCACAATCAGAGTCTCTATTTCTCCATTATCTGTATAACCACAGTCAGACATGTAACACTGAGTGACCAGTATGTCTCCACTTTCCCCCCAACCATAGAGACCTGGTCAGTGTCAGAGGTTCCTGTGACCCAGCTCTATAAGGCTCCTCAGAGGCCGGCACACAAAAGGACACCACAGGCTACTCCCTCTGTATAATAATAACAGGACACCACAGGCCGCTATCTCTGTATAATTAAAGGACACCACATGCTGCTCCCTCTGTATAATAATAACAACAGGACACCACAGTCTGCTCCCCCTGTATAATAATAACAACACCACAGGCTGTTCCCTCTGTATAATATAATAATAACACGACACCACAGGCTGCTCCCCCTGTATAGTAGGCACCAGAGGCTGTTCCCCCTGTATAGTAAGCTCCACAGGCTGCTCCCCCTGTATAGTAGGCACCACAGGCTGCTCCCCCTGTATAGTAGGCACCACAGGCTGCTCCTCCTGTATAGTAGGCACCACAGGCTGCTCCTCCTGTATAGTAAGACGCCATTACCTGCTGCTGCCAGACACTCTGGATGGATATTCTGAACGATAACAGCCTGAGGACACCATCTCTCATTGGTTGCTGCTATTTCCAAGTTGGAGAAAGGACCTCTGTGACGTAGACACCACGTGACCGCTGCAGGAAGCTGGACAGCTCCTGCGTTACCATCCACTAGGGCATAGAGGGGGAATAAATATCTGTGGCAAGCGCAGCGAGCCACTGGGCCCGAAGCGTGGTGAGCGTAGCGAGACCGCGAGGGGACACTTTTGGTCCCCCGTCCCTCCCCCTTTCAGGTCGAGTCACGTGGATGTGACGTCACAGGGCCATCAGCCCTGTATAGTCTAGATCTAACCATCTCTCATTCCCTCAATGCGGTGATTGGCAGCAGCGAGTAGCCAATCAGGCGGCACAAAGTAGGAAGGACGTCCTGTAACTAGCAGCAACCAGCACCTGGCGCTCACAGCTTCATCACTAGAGTAACAGCAATAGAGTGTAATGGTGTCCTCATGTACGGTGACCGGCGGCCATATTCTTATAGTCTCCCAATCACAGAGCAGAGGGGGCGGGGTCACAGGGGCTTTAGCTGCCATTTTGTCATAGACATTCCGGACAGCCGAAGCCACTTAACGTGTCCTGTATATATTATATTATTATATAGGGGAAAGCGGACTGTACAGTGATATATGAGGAGGAATAACACAGCTCCCAGCACACACTGATATGTGCTATTATTATATAGGGGGGAGGGGACTGTACAGTGATATATGAGGAGGAATAACACAGCTCCCAGCACACACTGATATGTGGTATTATTATTATATAGGGGGAGAGGGGACTGTACAGTGATATATGAGGGGGAATAACACAGCTCCCAGCACACACTGATATGCAGCCCCTCCAACTATACCGATTTGGCCGGTACAGTACCGTTTTTTAATGGTCTGTACCGGCAAAACAGGGGCTGTACCGATGTTCCGGATGAGTACAATCTCCTGAATACTATAGCAGCACTGAGTGACAGGTGGCTCTGTCCTCTGTAGTTCTTGGCAGTAGGCACTGACGCTGACATAATTACCAACCAGGGCCAGCTGCCTCCAGTCTTCAGTACCCGTGGCCACGCTCCCTTTATATATGACCACGCCCCCTTTAAAAGTGGCCATGCCCCTGTACCGGTTTTCATCTGAGAGATGTTGGAGGGTATGGATATGTGGTATTATATAGGGGGGAGGGGACTGTACAGTAATATATGAGGGGGAATAACACAGCTCCCAGCACACACTGATATGTGGTATTATTATTATATAGGGGGAAAGGGGACCGTACAGTGATATATGAGGAGGAATAACACAGCTCCCAGCACACACTGATATGTGGTATTATTGTTATATAGGGGGAGAGGGGACCGTACAGTGATATATGAGGAGGAATAACACAGCTCCTAGCACACACTGATATGTGGTATTATTATGTAGGGGAGAGGGGACCGTACAGTGATATATGAGGGGGAATAACACAGCTCCCAGCACACACTGATATGTGGTATTATTGTTATATAGGGGAGAGGGGACTGTACAGTGATATATGAGGGGGAATAACACAGCTCCCAGCACACACTGATATGTGGTATTATTATTATATAGGGGGAGAGGGGACTGTACAGTGATATATGAGGGGGAATAACA
This sequence comes from Taudactylus pleione, assembly GCA_031769625.1. Taxonomy (NCBI): domain Eukaryota; kingdom Metazoa; phylum Chordata; class Amphibia; order Anura; family Myobatrachidae; genus Taudactylus; species Taudactylus pleione. The sequence goes on from JAUIMM010000284.1 coordinate 326,937, forward strand.
CAGCTCCCAGCACACACTGATATGTGATATTATTATTATATAGGGGGAGGGGACTGTACAGTGATATATGAGGGGGAATAACACAGCTCCCAGCACACACTATGTGGTATTATTATTATATAGGGGGAGAGGGGACTGTAGTGATATATGAGGAGGAATAACATAGCTCCTAGCACACACTGATATGTGGTATTATTGTTATATAGGGGAGGGGACTGTACAGTGATATATGAGGGGGAATAACACAACTCCCAGCACACACTGATATGTGGTATTATTATTATATAGGGGGAGGGGACTGTACAGTGATATGAGGGGGAATAACAGCTCCCAGCACACACTGATATGTGGTATTATTATTATATAGGGGGAGGGGACTGTACAGTGATATATGAGGGGGAATAACAGCTCCCAGCACACACTATGTGCTATTATTATTATATAGGGGAGAGGACTGTACAGTGATATATGAGGGGGTAATAACACAGCTCCCTGCACACACTGATATGTGGTATTATTATTATATAGGGGGAGAGGGGACCGTACAGTGATATATGAGGGGGAATAACACAGCTCCCAGCATACACTGATATGTGGTATTATTATATAGGGGGAGGGGACTGTACACTGATATATGAGGGGGAATAACACAGCTCCCAGCACACTCTATGTGGTATTATTATTATATAGGGGGGAGGGGACCGTACACTGTTATGTGGTATTTATATATATATATACAGTGGAAACCGTATGTAACGTAAATTTGGGTATAAATATATTTCTCTCTACCTGGGTTGTCCCCCTTTTAACTTATAAAATATTTTCCTGTGATCCTGGACATATTTTTGTACATTCACAATAATTACCAATGCATATTCAAGTCCTTTCTCAAGGACTGAGACTTACGCTTTTTTCAATGTGTACCAGCTAAGATTAAAGATCTTTGCTTTATTGCCCTCATTTCCGGAGATGTGTGAAGGATAATGTCTTTGGAAGTATTTGGGTTTTTCTTACTTAAAGCTTTCCCCTTTTGCCTCAATGTTTCTTTTTATTCCTATTTACTACCATTGATTTCTGCTCCATTTCCATCCTAAAAGGTCTTCCCTTCCTAACAATTCAAACCTATTGGGGGTAGTTTTAAATCTTTGCTTAAATGGGGTCCAAAAATGAATTGGTGTATTAACCAGAGTTTTTGAATATTTTTGATACCTGTTATTATCTTTGTAATAACTGTAGTGATCCCTGTTTCTCCAGTGTGTAACATCTCTCCGTTCTACTGGGTTCCATTCTTTTTTGTAGGTGAAGCGTTGATCTTGTGCTGATGTGATGGAAGAGATGAATCCTATTGGGAGGCATTCTGACATCTTCATTTTCACTGTCATTGATGCTCGCTCTGTCCTCATCCAAATAGTGAGGCCCCTCTGTTTCTCTAAACCTTTTTATCCCATATATCGTTTGTTTCTGTAAAATTTGTTTTGTTTATGGGTTATATTAAAGTCTGGTTCTTTTTGAAATTCCTCACATTCTTCTAACTCCCTAAAAGATTATATTGTGTAGTGAGTTCTATCATCCTCTTCTGTGTCCAGGCTTCTTCTTCTCTCTCTAAAGGTGCATACACACAGTCAGATTTTTCTTCAGATCTGAACGATAATGATTTAAAAAATCATTCAATCGTTCATATCTGAAGGAAAATCTGACATATCTGACGTGCCTGAATGATGAACGATGTGCGTTCCCGATGGTCAGATAAAGAAATCTGACATCTGATGTGTTTGCAGACAGACTTGGACGATTCCATTCATTTTAATGCAGTCAAAAATCGTTCATTCGTTCAAATCTTTGGTCAAATTTTTAATAAGATCGTTCAAATCATTCATCTGACAAATCTGACCGTGTGTTTGCACCATTACAATGATGAGGGAGAATAAAGAAGTGGCCAAGATCTCTCACCACTCTCTTATACTCCTCACTCTCTGTGATCTCCTGTGCCGACTTCTCTCTAACAATGAGGATGAGGGAGAATATAGAAGTGCCCAAGATCTCTCACCACCCTTATACTCCTCACTCTGTGATCTCCTCTGTGTCCAGGATTCTTCTTCTCTCTCTAACAATGGGGATAATGAGGGAGAATATAGAAGTGCCCAAGATCTCTCACCACTCTCTTATACTCCTCACTCTCTGTGATCTCTGTGTCCATGCTTCTTCTCTCTCTAACAATGATAATGAGGGAGAATACAGAAGTGTCCAAGATCTCTCACCACTCATACTCCCCACTCTCTGTGATATCCGCTGTGTCCAGGCTTCTTCTCTCTCTAACAATGAGGATGAGGGAGAATGAAGAAGTGTCCAATATCTCTCATCACTCTCTTATACTCCTCACTCTCTGTGATCTCCTGTGTCCAGGCTTCTTCTGTCTCTATCAATGAGGATGCGGGAGAATGAAGAAGTGGCCAAGATCTCTCACTACTCTTATACTCCTCACTCTCTATGATCTCATATGTCCAGGCTTCTTCTCTCTAACAATGAGGGTAATGAGGGAGAATATAGAAGTGGCCAAGATCTCTCACAACTCTCTTATACTCCTCATTGTCTGTGATCTCATCTATGTCCAGGCTTCTTCTTCTCTCTCTAACAATAAGGATGAGGGAGAATAAAGAAGTGCCCAAGATCTCTAACCACTCTCTTATACTCCTCAATCTGTGATCTCCTCTGTGTCCTGGCTTCTTCTCTCTAACAATGAGGATGAGGTAGAATATAGAAGTGTCCAAGATCTCTCACCACTCATACTCCCCACTCTATGTGATATCCGCTGTGTGGAGGCTTCTTCTCTCTAACAATGAGGATGAGGGAGAATGAAGAAGTGTCCAATATCTCTCACCACTCTCTTATACTTCTCACTCTCTGTGATCTCCTGTGTCCAGGCTTCTTCTCTCTCTAACAATGAGGATAATGAGGGAGAATATAGAAGTGCCCAAGATCTCTCACTACTCTTATACTCCTCACTCTCTGTGATCTCCTGTGTGTCCAGGCTTCTTCTTCTCTCTAACAATGAGGGTAATGAGGGAGAATATAGAAGTGGCCAAGATCTCTCACTACTCTTATACTCCTCACTCTCTATGATCTCCTGTGTCCTGGCTTCTTCTCTCTCTAACAATAAGGATGAGGGAGAATATAGAAGTGGCCAAGATCTCTCACCACTCTCTTATACTCCTCACTCTCTGTGATCTCCTGTGTCCTGGCTTCTTCTCTCTAACAATGAGGATGAGGGAGAATATAGAAGTGTCCAATATCTCTCACCACTCTCTAATACTCATCTGAATCCTGGCTTCTTCTCTTTCTAACAATGAGGATGAGGGAGAAGGAAGAAGTGCCCAAGATCTCTCACCACTCTCTTATACTCCTCACTCTCTGTGATCTCCTGTGTCCAGGCTTCTCTCTCTAACAATGAGGATGAGGGAGAATATAGAAGTGTCCAATATCTCTCACCACTCACTTAAACTCCGCACTCTCTGTGATCTCCTGTGTCCATGCGGGATACGATTAGGAAGCCGGCAGCCACAATCCCGACCGCCGGCTTCCCGAATCCTCTATCACGCCTAGGGATAAATGACCGGCATCTAAAATCTAGATGCCTGTCATTTTCCCGACGCCGGGAGACCGGCGCCCGGCATCCCGATCGAAAGCATGCCGGGTGCCGCGAGCGAACAGCCACGGGAGGGAAGGCCTAGGTTTAGGGCACCTGGGGGGGTATTAGGGGCAGACACCCCCCGGGAGGGTTAGGGTTAGGCTAGGGGGAGGGTTAGGCACCCCACTGGGACTTAGGTTTAGGCAGCAGGGAAGGGGGGTTAGGGTTAGGCACTTGGGGGGGAGGTAAGGGTTAGGCACCCTAAAGGAGGGTCATGCGGCAGCCGGCTATTCATACCGAATGCATCCATGCTTCTCTAACAATTAGGATAATGAGGGAGAATATTGAAGTGTCCAATATCTCTCAGCACTCTCTTATACTCCTCACTCTCTGTGATCTCCTCTGTGTCCTGGCTTCTTCTTCTCTCTCTAACATTGAGGATATTGAGGGAGAATATAGAAGTGTCCAATATCTCTCACCACTCTCTTATACTCCTTACTCTCTGTGATCTCCTGTGTCCAGTCTTCTCACTTTAATAATGAGGGAGAATATAGAAGAGTCCAAGATCTCTCACCACTCTCTTATACTCCTCACTCTCTGTGATCTCCTGTGTCCAGGCTTCTCTCTTGGATAATGAGGGAGAATAGAGAAGAGTCCAAGATCTCTCACCACTCTCTTATACTCTTCACTCTCTGTGATCTCCTCTGTGTCCTGGCTTCTTCTCTCTGTAACAATGAGGATGAGGGAGAATATAGAAGTGTCCAAGATCTCTAACCACTCTCCTATACTCCTCACTCTCTGTGATCTCTTCTGTATCCAGGCTTCTCTAACAATGAGGCTGAAGGAGAATATAGAAGTGCCCAACATCTCTCACCACTCACTTATACTCCTCTCTCTCTGTGATCTCCTCTGTGTTCTGGCTTCTTCTCTCTCTAACAATGAGGATGAGGGAGAATGAAGAAGTGTCCAATATCTCACACTACTCTCTAATACTCCTCACTCTCTGTGATCTCCTCTGTGTCCTGGCTTCTTCTCTCTAACAATGAGGATGAGGGAGAATGAAGAAGTGTCCAATATCTCACACTACTCTCTAATACTCCTCACTCTCTGTGATCTCCTCTGTGTCCTGGCTTCTTCTCTCTAACAATGAGGATGAGGGAGAATGAGGAAGTGTCCAATATCTCTCACTAATCTCTTATACTCCTCACTCTCTGTGATCTCCTGTGTCCAGGCTTCATGAGGGAAAATGAAGAAGTGTCCAAGATCTCTCACCACTCTCTTATACTCCTCACTCTCTGTGATCTCCTGTGCCGACTTCTCTCTAACAATAAGGATGAGGGAGAATATAGAAGTGCCCAAGATCTCTCACCACTCTCTTATACTCCTCACTCTCTGTGATCTCCTCTGTGTCCTGACTTCTTCTCTCTCTACCAATGAGGATGAGGGAGAATGAAGGAGTGACCAATATCTCTAACCACTCTCTTATACTCCTCACTCTCTGTGATCTCCTGTGTCCAGGCTTCTCTCTCTAACAATGAGGATGAGGGAGAATATAGAAGTGTCCAATATCTCTCACCACTCTCTTAAACTCTGCACTCTCTGTGATCTCCTGTGTCCATGCGGGATACGATTAGGAAGCCGGCAGCCGCAATCCCAACCGCCGGCTTCCCGAATCCTCTATCACGCCTAGGGATAAATGACCGGCGTCTAAAATCTAGATGCCTGTCATTTTCCCGACGCCGGGAGACCGGCGCCCGGCATCCCGATTGAAAGGATGCTGGGTGCCGTGAGCGAACAGCCACGGGGGGGAAGGCTTAGGTTTAGGGCACCCGGGGGGGTATTAGGGGTAGACACCCCCCGGGATGGTTAGGGTAGGGGGAGGTTTAGGGTTAGGCACCCCCCTGGGACTTAGGTTTAGGCAGCGGGGAAAGGGAGGTTAGGGTTAGGCTCTTAGAGGGGGGATTAGGTTTAGGCACTTGGGGGGAGGTAAGGGTTAGGCACCCTAAAGGAGGGTCATGCGACAGCCGGCTATTCATACCGAATGCGTCCATGCTTCTCTATCTAACAATTAGGATAATGAGGGAGAATACAGAAGTGTCCAATATCTCTCACCACTCTCTTATACTCCTCACTCTCTGTGATCTCCTGTGTCCAGGCTTCTTCTCTCTCTAACAATGAGGATGCGGGAGAATGAAGAAGTGGCCAAGATCTCTCACTACTCTTATACTCCTCACTCTCTATGATCTACTATGTCCAGGCTTCTTCTTCTCTCTAACAATGAGGGTAATGAGGGAGAATATAGAAGTGGCCAAGATCTCTCACAACTCTCTTATACTCCTCATTGTCTGTGATCTCATCTATGTCCAGGCTTCTTCTTCTCTCTCTAACAATAAGGATGAGGGAGAATAAAGAAGTGCCCAAGATCTCTAAACACTCTCTTATACTCCTCAATCTGTGATCTCCTCTGTGTCATGGCTTCTTCTCTCTAACAATGAAGATGAGGTAGAATATAGAAGTGTCCAAGATCTCTCACCACTCATACTCCCCACTCTCTGTGATATCCGCTGTGTGGAGGCTTCTCTCTAACAATGAGGATGAGGGAGAATGAAGAAGTGTCCAATATCTCTCACCACTCTCTTATACTTCTCACTCTCTGTGATCTCCTGTGTCCAGGCTTCTTCTCTCTCTAACAATGAGGATAATGAGGGAGAATATAGAAGTGCCCAAGATCTCTCACTACTCTTATACTCCTCTCTCTCTGTGATTTCCTCTGTGTCCAGGCTTCTCTCTTTAATAATGAGGATAATGAGGGAGAATAGAGAAGTGTCCAAGATCTCTCACCACTCTCTTATACTCCTCACTCTCTGTGATCTTTTATGTGTCCTGGCTTCTTCTCTCTGTAACAATGAGGATTAGGGAGAATATAGAAGTGTCCAAGATCTCTCACCACTCTCCTATACTCCTCTCTCTCTGTGATCTCCTCTGTGTCCTGGCTTCTTCTCTCTAACAATGAGGATGAGGGAGAATGAAGAAGTGTCCAATATCTCACACTACTCTCTAATACTCCTCACTCTCTGTGATCTCCTCTGTGTCCTGGCTTCTTCTCTCTAACAATGAGGATGAGGGAGAATGAGGAAGTGTCCAATATCTCTCACTAATCTCTTATACTCCTCACTCTCTGTGATCTCCTGTGTCCAGGCTTCATGAGGGAAAATGAAGAAGTGTCCAAGATCTCTCACCACTCTCTTATACTCCTCACTCTCTGTGATCTCCTGTGCCGACTTCTCTCTAACAATAAGGATGAGGGAGAATATAGAAGTGCCCAAGATCTCTCACCACTCTCTTATACTCCTCACTCTCTGTGATCTCCTCTGTGTCCTGACTTCTTCTCTCTCTACCAATGAGGATGAGGGAGAATGAAGGAGTGACCAATATCTCTAACCACTCTCTTATACTCCTCACTCTCTGTGATCTCCTGTGTCCAGGCTTCTCTCTCTAACAATGAGGATGAGGGAGAATATAGAAGTGTCCAATATCTCTCACCACTCTCTTAAACTCTGCACTCTCTGTGATCTCCTGTGTCCATGCGGGATACGATTAGGAAGCCGGCAGCCGCAATCCCAACCGCCGGCTTCCCGAATCCTCTATCACGCCTAGGGATAAATGACCGGCGTCTAAAATCTAGATGCCTGTCATTTTCCCGACGCCGGGAGACCGGCGCCCGGCATCCCGATTGAAAGGATGCTGGGTGCCGTGAGCGAACAGCCACGGGGGGGAAGGCTTAGGTTTAGGGCACCCGGGGGGGTATTAGGGGTAGACACCCCCCGGGATGGTTAGGGTAGGGGGAGGTTTAGGGTTAGGCACCCCCCTGGGACTTAGGTTTAGGCAGCGGGGAAAGGGAGGTTAGGGTTAGGCTCTTAGAGGGGGGATTAGGTTTAGGCACTTGGGGGGAGGTAAGGGTTAGGCACCCTAAAGGAGGGTCATGCGACAGCCGGCTATTCATACCGAATGCGTCCATGCTTCTCTATCTAACAATTAGGATAATGAGGGAGAATACAGAAGTGTCCAATATCTCTCACCACTCTCTTATACTCCTCACTCTCTGTGATCTCCTGTGTCCAGGCTTCTTCTCTCTCTAACAATGAGGATGCGGGAGAATGAAGAAGTGGCCAAGATCTCTCACTACTCTTATACTCCTCACTCTCTATGATCTACTATGTCCAGGCTTCTTCTTCTCTCTAACAATGAGGGTAATGAGGGAGAATATAGAAGTGGCCAAGATCTCTCACAACTCTCTTATACTCCTCATTGTCTGTGATCTCATCTATGTCCAGGCTTCTTCTTCTCTCTCTAACAATAAGGATGAGGGAGAATAAAGAAGTGCCCAAGATCTCTAAACACTCTCTTATACTCCTCAATCTGTGATCTCCTCTGTGTCATGGCTTCTTCTCTCTAACAATGAAGATGAGGTAGAATATAGAAGTGTCCAAGATCTCTCACCACTCATACTCCCCACTCTCTGTGATATCCGCTGTGTGGAGGCTTCTCTCTAACAATGAGGATGAGGGAGAATGAAGAAGTGTCCAATATCTCTCACCACTCTCTTATACTTCTCACTCTCTGTGATCTCCTGTGTCCAGGCTTCTTCTCTCTCTAACAATGAGGATAATGAGGGAGAATATAGAAGTGCCCAAGATCTCTCACTACTCTTATACTCCTCTCTCTCTGTGATTTCCTCTGTGTCCAGGCTTCTCTCTTTAATAATGAGGATAATGAGGGAGAATAGAGAAGTGTCCAAGATCTCTCACCACTCTCTTATACTCCTCACTCTCTGTGATCTTTTATGTGTCCTGGCTTCTTCTCTCTGTAACAATGAGGATTAGGGAGAATATAGAAGTGTCCAAGATCTCTCACCACTCTCCTATACTCCTCTCTCTCTGTGATCTCTTCTGTATTCAGGCTTCTCTAACAATGAGGCTGAAGGAGAATATAGAAGTGCCCAACATCTCTCACCACTCACTTATACTCCTCACTCTCTGTGATCTCCTCTGTGTCCTGGCTTCTTCTCTCTGTAACAATGAGGATTAGGGAGAATATAGAAGTGTCCAATATCTCACACTACTCTCTAATACTCCTCACTCTCTGTGATCTCCTCTGTGTCCTGGCTTCTTCTCTCTAACAATGAGGATGAGGAAGAATGAGGAAGTGTCCAATATCTCTCACTAATATCTTATACTCCTCACTCTCTGTGATCTCCTGTGTCCAGGCTTCAAGAGGGAGAATGAAGTGTCCAAGATCTCTCACCACTCTTATACTCCTCACTCTCTTTGATCTCCTGTGTCCAGGCTTCTTCTCTTTATAACAATGAGGATGAGGGAGAATATAGAAGTGCCCAAGATCTCTCACCACTCTCTTATACTCCTCACTCTCTGTGATCTCCTCTGTGTCCTGACTTCTTCTCTCTCTACCAATGAGGATGAGGGAGAATGAAGAAGTGACCAATATCTCTAACCACTCTCTTATACTCCTCACTCTCTGTGATCTCCTGTGTCCATGCTTCTTCTCTAACAATGAGGATAATGAGGGAGAATATAGAAGTGTCCAATATCTCTCACCACTCTCTTATACTCCTCACTCTCTGTGATCTCGTGTCCATGCGGGATATGATTAGGAAGCCGGTGGCCGCAATCCCGACCACCGGCTTCCCGAATCCTCTATCCCGCCTAGGGATAAATGACCGGCACCTAAAATCTAGATGCCTGTCATTCTCCCGACGCCGGGAAACCGGCGCCCGGCATCCCGTTCGAAAGGATGCCGGGCACCATGAGTGGACATCCGCGGGGGGTTAGGTTTAGGGCACCCAGAGGGGTATTAGGGGTAGGCATCCCCCCGGGAGGGTTAGGCTAGGGGGAGGGTTAGGGTTAGGCACCCCCACCTGGGAGTTAGGGATAGGCACCACCCTGGGACTTAGGTTTAGGCAGCGAGGAAGGGGGGGTTAGGAACTTGGGGGGAGGTTAGGGTTATAAAGGAGGGTTAAAGTTAGGGGGTTAGATTAGTTTAGTACTTACCAAGGGACGATCAGGATTTCCATCGCTGACGGAGTTCCGCTGCCGGGCTCTGCTCTTTTGTCAGGCTGCCACAGCCGGGATTCGAACTGCCGGTCATGCGGCAGTCGGCTATTCATACCGAACGCGTCCATGCTTCTTCTCTCTCTAACAATTAGGGTAATGAGGGAGAATAGAAGTGTCCAAGATCTCTCACCACTCTCTTATAATCCTCACTCTCTGTGATCTCCTGTGTCCAGGCTTCTTCTTCTCTAACCATGAGCATAATGAGGGAGAATATAGAAGTGTCCAAGATCTCTCACCACTCTCCTATACTCCTCACTCTCTGTGTTCTCTTGTGTCCAGGCTTCTTCTCTTTCTAACAGTGAGGATGAGGGAGAATGAAGAAGTGCCCAAGATCTCTCACCACTCTCTAATACTCCTCACTCTCTGTGATCTCCACTGTGTCCTGGCTTCTTCTCTCTCTAACAATGAGGATGAGGGAGAATATAGAAGTGCCCAAGATCTCTCACCACTCTCTAATACTCCTCACTCTCTGTGATCTCCTCTGTGTCCTGGCTTCTTCTCTAATAATGAGGGAGAATATAGAAGTGTCCAATATCTCTCACCACTCTCTTATACTCCTCACTCTCTGTGATCTCCTGTGCCCAGGCTTCTTCTCTCTCTAACAATGAGGATGAGGGAGATTATAGAAGTGTCCAAGATCTCTCACCACTCTCTTATACTTCTCACTCTGTTAGGAGCTGATTCCTTTTTCATTTTAAAGCCTCTGGGGATTATTTTATTTGCTTTATATCTTTCAAGCTTAGCAAATTCCCACCACATCCTACTTTATTAGAAGCCTGTATACAAGATATATTCCTGTGAGTAGGTGGATTTTATTAAAGCACAACTGTCTCCAGCACACAGCTCAGGCAGCCATTGTGGGGGCTTTACTTATACTACTGCAATCACTTCATTAAAAGTACCTCAGTGATGTCACTGGTTCTTAGTGATGTGATAGTCTGCACTCAGTGATGTCACTGGTTTCCAATCACGTTTTAGGATGTTCTTTCAGCCCATCAAACAGCTGCATCCCTTCCTAGTTATATAAAAGTTTCACATACGAGCAATCTGCTTCAGTCTTAGGTTGATAACAAACATCATTTATGTCTGTGGACAGAAGGATGCACACTCACAGCAGCTATCACACATACACAGGACCACACTCACAGCAGCTCTCACACATACATAGGGTCACACTCACAGCAGCTATCACACATACACAGGGTCACATTCACAGCAGCTCTCACACATACACAGGGTCACACTCACGGCAGCTCTCACACATACATAGGGTCACATACACAGGGTCACACTCACAGCAGCTCTCACACATACACAGGGTCACACTCACAGCAGCTATCACACATAAATAGGGTCACACTCACGGCAGCTCTCACACATACATAGGGTCACTCACAGCAGCTCTCACACATACATAGGGTCACTCACAGCAGCTATCACACATACATAGGGTCACACTCACAGCAGCTCTCACACATACACAGGACCACACTCACAGCAGCTCTCACACATACATAGGGTCACACTCACAGCAGCTATCACACATACATAGGGTCACACTCACAGCAGCTCTCACACATACACAGGGTCACACTCACAGCAGCTATCACACATACATAGGGTCACACTCACAGCAGCTCTCACACATACACAGGACCACACTCACAGCAGCTATCACACATACACAGGACCACACTCACAGCAGCGCTCACACATACATAGGGTCACACTCACAGCAGCTATCACACATACACAGGGTCACATTCACAGCAACTCTCACACATACACAGGGTCACACTCACGGCAGCTCTCACACATACATAGGGTAACATACACAGGGTCACACTCACAGCAGCTATCACACATACACAGGGTCACATTCACAGCAGCTCTCACACATACACAGGGTCACACTCACAGCAGCTATAACACATAAATAGGGTCACTCACAGCAGCTCTCACACATACATAGGGTCACTCACAGCAGCTCTCACACATACATAGGGTCACTCACAGCAGCTATCACACATACATAGGGTCACACTCACAGCAGCTCTCACACATACACAGGACCACACTCACAGCAGCTCTCACACATACATAGAGTCAATCACAGCAGCTATCACACATACATAGGGTCACACTCACAGCAGCTCTCACACATACACAGGACCACACTCACAGCAGCTCTCACACATACATAGGGTCACACTCACAGCAGCTATCACATACATAGGGTCACACTCACAGCAGCTCTCACACATACACAGGGTCACACTCACAGCAGCTATCACACATACATAGGGTCACACTCACAGCAGCTCTCACACATACACACGACCACACTCACAGCAGCTCTCACACATACATAGGGTCACACTCACAGCAGCTATCACACATACACAGGGTCACATTCACAGCAGCTCTCACACATACACAGGGTCACACTCACAGCAGCTATCACACATAAATAGGGTCACACGGCAGCTCTCACACATACACAGGACCACACTCACAGCAGCTCTCACACATACATAGGGTCACACTCACAGCAGCTATCACACATTCACAGCAGCTCTCACACATACATAGGGTCACACTCACAGCAGCTATCACACATACACAGGACCACACTCACAGCAGCTCTCACACATACATAGGGTCACACTCACAGCAGCTATCACACATACACAGGTTCACATTCACATCAGCTCTCACACATACACAGGGTCACACTCACGGCAGCTCACACATACATAGGGTCACATACACAGGGTCACACTCACAGCAGCTATCACACATACACAGGGTCACATTCACAGCAGCTCTCACACATACACAGGGTCACACTCACAGCAGCTATAACACATAAATAGGGTCACTCACAGCAGCTCTCACACATACATAGGGTCACTCACAGCAGCTCTCACACATACATAGGGTCACTCACAGCAGCTCTCACACATACATAGGGTCACTCACAGCAGCTATCACACATACATAGGGTCACACTCACAGCAGCTCTCACACATACACAGGACCACACTCACAGCAGCTCTCACACATACATAGGGTCACACTCACAGCAGTATCACACATACATAGGGTCACACTCACAGCAGCTCTCACACATACACAGGACCACACTCACAGCAGCTCTCACACATACATAGGGTCACACTCACAGCAGCTATCACACATACACAGGGTCACATTCACAGCAGCTCTCACACATACACAGGGTCACACTCACGGCAGCTCTCACACATACATAGGGTCACATACACAGGGTCACACTCACAGCAGCTATCACACATACACAGGGTCAAATTCACAGCAGCTCTCACACATACAGAGGGTCACACTCACAGCAGCTATCACACATAAATAGGGTCACACTCACGGCAGCTCACACATACATAGGGTCACTCACAGCAGCTCTCACACATACATAGGGTCACTCACAGCAGCTCTCACACATACATAGGGTCACTCACAGCAGCTATCACACATACATAGGGTCACACTCACAGCAGCTCTCACACATACACAGGACCACACTCACAGCAGCTCTCACACATACATGGGGTCACTCACAGCAGCTATCACACATACATAGCGTCAATCACAGCAGCTCTCACACATACACAGGGTCACACTCACAGCAGCGGTCACACATACACAGGGTCACACTTACAGCAGTTCTCACACATACATAGGGTCACACTCACAGCAGCTCTCACACATACACAGGGTCACACTCACAGCAGCTCTCACACAAACACAGGGTCACACTCACAGCAGCTATCACACATACATAGGGTCACACTCACAGCAGCTCTCACACATACATAGGGTCACACTCACAGCAGCTCTCACACATACATAGGGTCACTCACAGCAGCTCTCACACATACACAGGGTCACACTCACAGCAGCTCTCACACATACATAGAGTCACACTCACAGCAGCTCTCACACATACATAGGGTCACTCACAGCAGCTATCACACATACATAGGGTCACTCACAGCAGTCTCTCACACATACACAGGGACACACTCACAGCAGCTCTCACACATACATAGGGTCACTCACAGCAGCTCTCACACATACATAGGGTCACTCACAGCAGCTATCACACATACACAGGGTCACACTCACAGCAGCTCTCACACATACACAGGGTCACACTCACAGCAGCTCTCACACATACCCAGGGTCACACTCACAGCAGCTCTCACACATACACAGGGTCACACTCACAGCAGCTCTCACACATACACAGGGTCACACTCACAGCAGCTCTCACACATACACAGGGTCACACTCACGGCAGCTCTCACACATACATAGGGTCACATACACAGGGTCACACTCACAGCAGCTATCACACATACACAGGGTCACATTCACAGCAGCTCTCACACATACACAGGGTCACACTCACAGCAGCTATCACACATAAATAGGGTCACACTCACAGCAGCTCACACATACATAGGGTCACTCACAGCAGCTCTCACACATACATAGGGTCACTCACAGCAGCTCTCACACATACATAGGGTCACTCACAGCAGCTATCACACATACACAGGACCACACTCACAGCAGCTCTCACACATACACAGGACCACACTCACAGCAGCTCACACATACATGGGGTCACTCACAGCAGCTATCACACATACATAGCGTCACACAGCAGCTCTCACACATACACAGGGTCACACTCACAGCAGCTGTCACACATACACAGGGTCACACTTACAGCAGTTCTCACACATACATAGGGTCACACTCACAGCAGCTCTCACACATACACAGGGTCACACTCACAGCAGCTCTCACACAAACACAGGGTCACACTCACAGCAGCTATCACACATACATAGGGTCACACTCACAGCAGCTCTCACACATACATAGGGTCACACTCACAGCAGCTCTCACACATACATAGGGTCACTCACAGCAGCTCTCACACATACACAGGGTCACACTCACAGCAGCTCTCACACATACATAGGGTCACTCACAGCAGCTATCACACAGACATAGTCACACTCACAGCAGCTCTCACACATACATAGGGTCACTCACAGCAGCTATCACACATACATAGGGTCACTCACAGCAGTCTCTCACACATACACAGGGACACACTCACAGCAGCTCTCACACATACATAGGGTCACTCACAGCAGCTCTCACACATACATAGGGTCACTCACAGCAGCTATCACACATACACAGGGTCACACTCACAGCAGCTCTCACACATACACAGGGTCACACTCACAGCAGCTCTCACACATACCCAGGGTCACACTCACAGCAGCTCTCACACATACACAGGGTCACACTCACAGCAGCTCTCACACATACACAGGGTCACACTCACAGCAGCTCTCACACATACACAGGGTCACACTCACAGCAGCTCTCACACATACACAGGGTCACACTCACAGCAGCTCTCACACATACACAGTGTTACACTCACAGCAGCTATCACACATACACAGGGTCACACTCACAGCAGCTCTCACACATACACAGTGTTACACTCACAGCAGCTATCACACATACATAGCGTCACTCACAGCAGCTCTCACACATACACAGGGTCACACTCACAGCAGCTCTCACACAAACACAGGGTCACACTCACAGCAGCTCTCACACAAACATAGGGTCACACTCACAGCAGCTATCACACATACACAGGGTCACACTCACAGCAGCTATCACACATACATAGGGTCACGCACAGCAGCTCTCACACATACATAGGGTCACACTCACAGCAGCTCTCACACATACATAGGGTCACACTCACAGCAGCTCTCACACATACACAGGGTCACACTCACAGCAGCTCTCACATGTACACAGGGTCACACTCACAGCAGCTCTCACACGTACACAGGGTCACACTCACAGCAGCTCTCACACGTACACAGGGTCAGACTCACAGCAGCTCTCACACATACACAGGGTGACACTCACAGCAGCCTCTCACATACACAGGGTCACACTCACAGCAGCTCTCACACATACATATGGTCCACTCACAGCTGCTATCACACATACACAGGGTCACACTCAGAGCAGCTCTCACACATACACAGGGTCACACTCACAGCAGCTCTCACACGTACACAGGGTCACACTCACAGCAGCCTCTCACACGTACACAGGGTCACACTCACAGCAGCCTCTCACACATACACAGGGTAACACTCACAGCAGCCTCACATACATAGGGTCACACTCCCAGAGGCTCTCACACATACACAGGGTCACACTCACAGCAGCTCTCACACATACACAGGGTCACACTCACAGCAGCTCTCACACATACACAGGGTCACACTCACAGCAGCTCTATCACATACATAGGGTAACACTCACAGCAGCTCTCACACATACACAGGGTAACACTCACTGCAGCCCTCACATATACACAGGGTCACACTCAAAGCAGCTCTCACTAATACACAGGGTCACACTCACAGCAGCAGCCTCTCACACATTCACAGGGTCACACTCACAGCAGCAGCGTCTCACACATACACAGGGTCACACTCACAGCAGCTCTCACACATACACAGGGTCACACTCACAGCAGCTCTATCACATACATAGGGTAACACTCACAGCAGCTCTCACACATACACAGGGTAACACTCACAGCAGCCTCTCACACAAAGGGTCACACAGAGCAGCTCTCACACATACACAGGGTCACACTCACAGCAGCTCTCACACATACACAGTCTCACAGCAGCTCTCACACATACACAGGGTCACACTCACAGCTGTTCTCACATACACAGGGTCACACTCACAGCAGCTCTCACACATACATACGGTCCACTCACAGCTATCACACATACACAGGGTCACACTCACAGCAGCTCTCACACATACACAGGGTCATACTCACAACAGTTCTCACACATACACAGGGTCACACTCACAGCAGCTCTCACACATACACAGGGTCACTCTCACACATACACAGGGTCACACTCACAACAGCTCTCACACATACACAGGGTCACACTCACAGCAGCTCTCACACATACACAGGGTCACACTCACAGCAGTTCTCACACAAACACAGGGTCACTCACAGCTGTTCTCACACATACACAGGGTAACACTCACAGCAGCCTCACATACATAGGGTCACACTCCCAGAGGCTATCACACATACACAGGGTCACACTCACAGCAGCTCTATCACATACATAGGGTCACACTCACAGCAGCTCTCACACATACACAGGGTCACACTCACAGCAGCTCTATCACATACATAGGGTAACACTCACAGCAGCTCTCACACATACACAGGGTCACACTCACTGCAGCCCTCACATATACACAGGGTCACACTCAAAGCAGCTCTCACTAATACACAGGGTCACACTCACAGCAGCAGCCTCTCACACATTCACAGGGTCACACTCACAGCAGCAGCCTCTCACACATACACAGGGTCACACTCACAGCAGCTCTCACACATACACAGGGTCACACTCACAGCAGCTCTATCACATACATAGGGTAACACTCACAGCAGCTCTCACACATACACAGGGTAACACTCACAGCAGCCTCTCACACAAAGGGTCACACAGAGCAGCTCTCACACATACACAGGGTCACACTCACAGCAGCTCTCACACATACAGTCTCACAGCAGCTCTCACACATACACAGGGTCACACTCACAGCAGCTCTCACACATACATATGGTCCACTCACAGCTGCTATCACACATACACAGGGTCACACTCAGAGCAGCTCTCACACATACACAGGGTCACACTCACAGCAGCTCTCACACGTACACAGGGTCACACTCACAGCAGCCTCTCACACATACACAGGGTCACACTCACAGCAGCCTCTCACACATACACAGGGTCACACTCACAGCAGCCTCACATATATAGGGTCACACTCCCAGAGGCTCTCACACATACATAGGGTCACACTCATGGCTGCTCACACATACACAGGGTCACACACAGCAGCTCTCACACATACACAGGGTCACACTCACAGCAGCTCTCACACATACACAGGGTCACACTCACAGCAGCTCTATCACATACATAGGGTAACACTCACAGCAGCTCTCACACATACACAGGGTAACACTCACTGCAGCCCTCACATATACACAGGGTCACACTCAAAGCAGCTCTCACTAATACACAGGGTCACACTCACAGCAGCTCTCACACATACACAGGGTCACACTCACAGCAGCTCTATCACATACATAGGGTAACACTCACAGCAGCTCTCACACATACACAAGGTAACACTCACAGCAGCCTCTCACACAAAGGGTCACACAGAGCAGCTCTCACACATACACAGGGTCACACTCACAGCTGTTCTCACATACACAGGGTCACACTCACAGCAGCTCTCACACATACACAGGGTCATACTCACAACAGTTCTCACACATACACAGGGTCACACTCACAGCAGCTCTCACACATACACAGGGTCACTCTCACACATACACAGGGTCACACTCACAACAGCTCTCACACATACACAGGGTCACACTCACAGCAGCTCTCACACATACACAGGGTCACACTCACAGCAGTTCTCACACAAACACAGGGTCACTCACAGCTGTTCTCACACATACACAGGGTAACACTCACAGCAGCCTCACATACATAGGGTCACACTCCCAGAGGCTCTCACACATACACAGGGTCACACTCACAGCAGCTCTATCACATACATAGGGTCACACTCCCAGGGGCTCTCACACATTCACAGGGTCACACTCACAGCAGCTCTCACACATACACAGGGTCACACTCACAGCAGCTCTCACACATACACAGGGTCACACTCACAGCAGCTCTATCACATACATAGGGTAACACTCACAGCAGCTCTCACACATACACAGGGTAACACTCACAGCAGCCTCTCACACAAAGGGTCACTCACAGCAGCTCTCACACATACACAGTCTCACAGCAGCCTCTCACACAAAGGGTCACACAGAGCAGCTCTCACACATACACAGGGTCACACTCACAGCAGCTCTCACACATACACAGTCTCACAGCAGCTCTCACACATACACAGGGTCACACTCACAGCAGCTCTCACACATACATATGGTCCACTCACAGCTGCTATCACACATACACAGGGTCACACTCAGAGCAGCTCTCACACATACACAGGGTCACACTCACAGCAGCTCTCACACGTACACAGGGTCACACTCACAGCAGCCTCTCACACATACACAGGGTCACACTCACAGCAGCCTCTCACACATACACAGGGTCACACTCACAGCAGCCTCACATACATAGGGTCACACTCCCAGAGGCTCTCACACATACATAGGGTCACACTCATGGCTGCTCACACATACACAGGGTCACACACAGCAGCTCTCACACATACACAGGGTCACACTCACAGCAGCTCTCACACATACACAGGGTCACACTCACAGCAACTCTATCACATACATAGGGTAACACTCACAGCAGCTCTCACACATACACAGGGTAACACTCACTGCAGCCCTCACATATACACAGGGTCACACTCAAAGCAGCTCTCACTAATACACAGGGTCACACTCACAGCAGCTCTCACACATACACAGGGTCACACTCACAGCAGCTCTATCACATACATAGGGTAACACTCACAGCAGCTCTCACACATACACAAGGTAACACTCACAGCAGCCTCTCACACAAAGGGTCACACAGAGCAGCTCTCACACATACACAGGGTCACACTCACAGCTGTTCTCACATACACAGGGTCACACTCACAGCAGCTCTCACACATACACAGGGTCATACTCACAACAGTTCTCACACATACACAGGGTCACACTCACAGCAGCTCTCACACATACACAGGGTCACTCTCACACATACACAGGGTCACACTCACAACAGCTCTCACACATACACAGGGTCACACTCACAGCAGCTCTCACACATACACAGGGTCACACTCACAGCAGTTCTCACACAAACACAGGGTCACTCACAGCTGTTCTCACACATACACAGGGTAACACTCACAGCAGCCTCACATACATAGGGTCACACTCCCAGAGGCTCTCACACATACACAGGGTCACACTCACAGCAGCTCTCACACATACACAGGGTCACACTCACAGCAGCTCTCACACATACACAGGGTCACACTCACAGCAGCTCTATCACATACATAGGGTAACACTCACAGCAGCTCTCACACATACATAGGGTCACACTCACAGCAGCTCTCACATATACACAGTCTCACAGCAGCTCTCACACATACACAGGGTCACACTCACAGCTGTTCTCACATACACAGGGTCACACTCACAGCAGCTCTCACACATACATACGGTCCACTCACAGCTATCACACATACACAGGGTCACACTCACAGCAGCTCTCACACATACACAGGGTCATACTCACAACAGTTCTCACACATACACAGCGTCACACTCACAGCAGCTCTCACACATACACAGGGTAACACTCACAGCAGCCTCACATACATAGGGTCACACTCCCAGAGGCTCTCACACATACACAGGGTCACACTCATGGCTGCTCACACATACATAGGGTCACACACAGCAGCTCTCACACATACACAGGGTCACACTCACAGCAGCTCTCACACATACACAGGGTCACACTCACAGCAGCTCTATCACATACATAGGGTAACACTCACAGCAGCTCTCACACATACACAGGGTAACACTCACAGCAGCCTCTCACACAAAGGGTCACACAGAGCAGCTCTCACACATACACAGGGTCACACTCACAGCAGCTCTCACACATACACAGTCTCACAGCAGCTCTCACGCATACACAGGGTCACACTCACAGCTGTTCTCACATACACAGGGTCACACTCACAGCAGCTCTCACACATACATACGGTCCACTCACAGCTATCACACATACACAGGGTCACACTCACAGCAGCTCTCACACATACACAGGGTCACACTCACAGCAGCTCACACACATACATACGGTCCACTCACAGCTATCACACATACACAGGGTCACACTCACAGCAGCTCTCACACATACACAGGGTCACACTCACAGCAGCTCTCACACATACACAGGGTCACACTCACAACAGCTCTCACACATACACAGGGTCACACTCACAGCAGCTCTCACACATACACAGGGTCACACTCACAGCAGTTCTCACACAAACACAGGGTCACTCACAGCTGTTCTCACACATACACAGGGTCACACTCACAGCAGCTCTCACACATACACAGGGTCACACTCACAGCAGCTCACACATACACAGAGTCACACTCACAGCAGCTCACACATACACAGGGTCACACTCACGGCACCTCTCACACATACATACGGTCCACTCACACCAGCTCTCACATACACAGGGTCACAATCACAGCAGCTCTCTCACATACACAGGGTCACACTCACAGCAGCTCTCACACATACACAGGGTCACACTCACAACAGTTCTCACACATACACAGGGTCACACTCACAGCAGCTCTCACACATACACAGGGTCACACTCACAACAGTTCTCACACATACACAGGGTCACACTCACAGCAGCTCTCACACATACACAGGGTCACACTCACAGCAGCTCTCACACATACACAGGGTCACACTCACAGCAGCTCTCACACATACACAGGGTCACACTCACAGCAGCTCTCACACATACACAGGGTCACACTCACGGCAGCTCTCATACATACATAGGGTCACACTCACGGCAGCTCTCACACATACGTACGGTCCACTCACAGCTGCTATCACACATACACAGGGTCACCGATGTTTTCCGTCCAGCGGGGTATTGTTATGTGAGTGAGGTCAGACACTATTGTGTGTATGGGGACAGAAGGTTCTCCATGTTACCGATGTTTCCCTGTCCTGCGGGGTATTGTTATGTGAGGTCAGACACTATTATGTGTATGGGACAGATGGTTCTCCATGTTACCGATGTTTTCCCTGTCCTGCGGGGTATTGTTATGTGAGGTCAGACACTATTGTGTGTATGGGAACGTTGGTTCTCCATGTTACCAATGTTTTCCCTATCCTGCGGGGTATTGTTATGTGAGGTCAGACACTATTGTGTGTATGTTACCGATGTTTCCCTGTCCTGCGGGGTATTGTTCTGTGAGTGAGGTCAGACACTATTGTGCGTATGGGGCCGATGGTTCCCCATGTTACTGATATTTTCCCTTTCCTGCAGGTTATTGTTATGTGAGGTCAGACACTATTGTGTGTATGGGACCGATGGTTCTCCATGTTACCGATGTTTTCGCTGTCCTGCGGGGTATAGTTATGTGAGTGAGGTCAGACACTATTGTGTGTATGGGACAGATGGTTCTCCATGTTAACGATGTTTCCCTGTCCTGCGGGCTACTATTATGTGAGTGAGGTCAGACACTATTGTGCTAATGCATCCGATGGTTCTCCATGTTACTGATGTTTTCCCTGTCCTGCGGGGTATTGTTATGTGAGTGAGGTCAGACACAATTGTGTGTATGGAGCCGATGGTTCTCCATGTTACCAGTGTTTCCCCTGTCCTGCGGGGTATTGTTCTGTGAGTGAGGTCAGACACTATTGTGCGTATGGGGCCGATGGTTCCCCATGTTACTGATATTTTCCCTTTCCTGCAGGTTATTGTTATGTGAGGTCAGACACTATTGTGTGTATGGGACAGATGGTTCTCCATGTTACCGATGTTTTCCCTGTCCTGCAGGGTATTGTTATGTGAGGTCAGGTCAGACGCTACTGTGTGTATGGGACAGATGGTTCTCCATGTTACCGATGTTTTCCCTGTCCTGCGGGGTATTGTTATGTGAGTGAGGTCAGGTCAAACACTATTGTGTGTATGGGACCGATGGTTGTCTATGTTACCGATGTTTTCCCTGTCCTGCGGGGTATTGCAGATGTCAGTAAAGGGAAATGGGCGGCATTAGTGATCTGGGACATCTGGTTATCGTGGCGCGGATGCATGGCGTTTGGGGTCAGTAACATATTATTGCAGCGGCCGGGTGCGTGCGTGATCAGACCTGCGTTTATCGCGGAATCAGGGACCTGTGTTTGTAAATGCAGCCGGTAATTCTGGATTACCTAAAAAAGTGATATAAACAATCGCCAGTAGGGGTGTCACTATATATACACACAACAAAGACAATAAAATATAAGTATATGATTTATTAATTACAAAAACAAATATCTAACAGATATCACTACAGATAGCAACTGCGAGACAGACCAATGTCACTGTCACCGTGACACAGTACCACCTAGTCCAATTCAGTAATAATATTGTTATATGTACAATCACACACAATGTCACCTTGTATAGAGATGGCGATAAGCTTCTACTCACTGACTAATGTAATCATACACCTGTACATGTAACACAATGTATAGTCCTCCTAGTGCTGTGTCCTAGGTCTGTATGTCACCCAGCAGTGGTAGAATGAGCTGTAACACTATAACCACACACTAGTGCCGTGTCCTAGGTCTGTATGTCACCCAGCAGTGGTAGAATGATGAGCTGTAACACTATAACCACACACTAGTGCTGTGTCCTAGGTCTGTATGTCACCCAGCAGTGGTAGAATGATGTGATGTAACACTATAACCACACACTAGTGCTGTGTCCTAGGTCTGTATGTCACCCAGCAGTGGTAGAATGATGTGCTGTAACACTATAACCACACACTAGTGCTGTGTCCTAGGTCTTTATGTCACCCAGCAGTGGTAGGATGATGAACTGTAACACTATAACCACACACTAGTGCTGTGTCCTAGGTCTGTATGTCACCCAGCAGTGGTAGGATGATGAACTGTAACACTATAACCACACACTAGTGCTGTGTCCTAGGTCTGTATGTCACCCAGCAGAGGTAGGATGATAAGCTGTAACACTGTAACCACACACTAGTGCTGTGTCCTAGGTCTGTATGTCACCCAGCAGTGGTAGAATGATGTAACACTATAACCACACACTAGTGCTGTGTCCTAGGTCTGTGTGTCACCCAGCAGTGGTAGGATGATGAGCTGTAACACTATAACCAAACACTAGTGCTGTGTCCTAGGTCTTTATGTCACCCAGCAGTGGTAGGATGATGAGCTGTAACACTATAACCACACACTAGTGCTGTGTCCTAGGTCTGTATGTCACCCAGCAGTGGTAGGATGATGAGCTGTAACACTATAACCACACACTAGTGCCGTGTCCTAGGTCTGTATGTCACCCAGCAGTGGTAGAATGAGCTGTAACACTATAATCACACACTAGTGCTGTGTCCTAGGTCTGTATGTCACCCAGCAGTGGTAGAATGATGAGCGGTAACACTATAACCACACACTAGTGCTGTGTCCTAGGTCTTTATGTCACCCAGCAGTGGTAGGATGATGAGCTGTAACACTATAACCACACACTAGTGCTGTGTCCTAGGTCTGTATGTCACCCAGCAGTGGTAGAATGATGAGCTGTAACACTATAACCACACACTAGTGCTGTGTCCTAGGTCTGTATGTCACCCAGCAGTGGTAGGATGATGAGCTGTAACACTGTAACCACACACTAGTGCTGTGTCCTAGGTCTGTATGTCACCCAGCAGTGGTAGAATGATGTAACACTATAACCACACACTAGTGCTGTGTCCTAGGTCTGTGTGTCACCCAGCAGTGGTAGGATGATGAGCTGTAACACTATAATCACACACTAGTGTGCTGTAACACTATAACCACACACTAGTGCTGTGTCCTAGGTCTGTATGTCACCCAGCAGTGGTAGAATGATGAGCTGTAACACTATAACCACACACTAGTGCTGTGTCCTAGGTCTGTGTGTCAGCCAGCAGTGGTAGGATGATGAGCTGTAACACTATAACCAAACACTAGTGCTGTGACCTAGGTCTGTGTGTCACCCAGCAGTGGTAGGATGATGAGCTGTAACACTATAACCACACACTAGTGCCGTGTCCTAGGTCTGTGTGTCACCCAGCAGTGGTAGAATGATGAAATGTAACACTGTAACACACACACTAGTGCTGTGTCCTAGGTCTGTGTGTCACCCAGCAGTGGTAGGATGATGAGCTGTAACACTATAACCACACACTAGTGCCGTGTCCTAGGTCTGTATGTCACCCAGCAGTGGTAGAATGAGCTGTAACACTATAATCACACACTAGTGCTGTGTCCTAGGTCTGTATGTCACCCAGCAGTGGTAGAATGATGAGCGGTAACACTATAACCACACACTAGTGCTGTGTCCTAGGTCTGTATGTCACCCAGCAGTGGTAGGATGATGAGCTGTAACACTATAACCACACACTAGTGCTGTGTCCTAGGTCTGTATGTCACCCAGCAGTGGTAGAATGATGAGCTGTAACACTATAACCACACATTAGTGCTGTGTCCTAGGTCTGTATGTCACACAGCAGTGGTAGAATGAGCTGTAACACTATAATCACACACTAGTGCTGTGTCCTAGGTCTGTATGTCACCCAGCAGAGGTAGAATGATGAGATGTAACACTATAACCACACACTAGTGCTGTGTCCTAGGTCTGTATGTCACCCAGCAGTGGTAGAACGATGAGCTGTAACACTATAACCACACACTAGTGCTGTGTCCTAGGTCTGTATGTCACCCAGCAGTGGTAGGATGATGAGCTGTAACACTATAACCACACACTAGTGCTGTGTCCTAGGTCTGTATGTCACCCAGCAGTGGTAGAATGAGCTGCAAGACTATAATCACACACTAGTGCTGTGTCCTAGGTCTGTATGTCACCCAGCAGTGGTAAAATGATGAGCTGTAACACTATAACCACACACTAGTACTGTGTCCTAGGTCTGTATGTCACCCAGCAGTGGTAGAATGATGTGATGTAACACTATAACCACACACTAGTGCTGTGTCCTAGGTCTGTATGTCACCCAGCATTGGTAGAATGATGAGCTGTAACACTATAACCACACACTAGTGCTGTGTCCTAGGTCTGTATGTCACCCAGCATTGGTAGAATGATGAGCTGTAACACTATAACCACACACTAGTGCTGTGTCCTAGGTCTGTATGTCACCCAGCAGTGGTAGGATGATGAGCTGTAACACTATAATCACACACTAGTGTGCTGTAACACTATAACCACACACTAGTGCTGTGTCCTAGGTCTGTATGTCACCCAGCAGTGGTAGAATGATGAGCTGTAACACTATAACCACACACTAGTGCTGTGTCCTAGGTCTGTGTGTCACCCAGCAGTGGTAGGATGATGAGCTGTAACACTATAACCACACACTAGTGCTGTGACCTAGGTCTGTGTGTCACCCAGCAGTGGTAGGATGATGAGCTGTAACACTATAACCACACACTAGTGCTGTGACCTAGGTCTGTGTGTCACCCAGCATTGGTAGAATGATGAAATGTAACACTGTAACACACACACTAGTGCTGTGTCCTAGGTCTGTATGTCACCCAGCAGTGGTAGAATGATGAGCTGTAACACTATAACCACACACTAGTGCTGTGTCCTAGGTCTGTATGTCACCCAGCAGTGGTAGGATGAAGAGCTGTAACACTATAACCACACACTAGTGCTGTGTCCTAGGTCTGTATGTCACCCAGCAGTGGTAGAATGATGAGCTGTAACACTATAACCACACACTAGTGCTGTGTCCTAGGTCTGTATGTCACCCAGCAGTGGTAGAATGATGAGCTGTAACACTATAACCACACACTAGTGCTGTGTCCTAGGTCTGTATGTCACCCAGCAGTGGTAGAATGATGAGCTGTAACACTATAACCACACACTAGTGCTGTGTCCTAGGTCTGTATGTCACCCAGCAGTGGTAGAATGATGAGCTGTAACACTATAATCACACACTAGTGCTGTGTCCTAGGTCTGTATGTCACCCAGCAGTGGTAGGATGATGAGCTGTAACACTATAATCACACACTAGTGTGCTGTAACACTATAACCACACACTAGTGCTGTGTCCTAGGTCTGTATGTCACCCAGCAGTGGTAGAATGATGAGCTGTAACACTATAACCACACACTAGTGCTGTGTCCTAGGTCTGTGTGTCACCCAGCAGTGGTAGGATGATGAGCTGTAACACTATAACTACACACTAGTGCTGTGACCTAGGTCTGTGTGTCACCCAGGAGTGGTAGAATGATGAAATGTAACACTGTAACACACACACTAGTGCTGTGCCCTAGGTCTGTATGTCACCCAGCAGTGGTAGAATGATGAGCTGTAAAACTGTAACCACACACTAGTGCTGTGTCCTAGGTCTGTATGTCACCCAGCAGCGGTAGAATGATGAGCGATAACACTATAACCACACACTAGTGCTGTGCCCTAGGTCTGTATGTCACCCAGCAGCGGTAGAATGATGAGCTGTAACACTATAACCACACACTAGTAGTGTGTCCTAGGTCTGTATGTCACCCAGCAGTGGTAGAATGATGAGCTGTAACACTATAACCACACACTAGTGCCGTGTCCTAGGTCTGTATGTCACCCAGCAGTGGTAGGATGATGAGCTGTAACACTATAACCACACACTAGTGCCGTGTCCTAGGTCTGTATGTCACCCAGCAGTGGTAGAATGAGCTGTAACACTATAATCACACACTAGTGCTGTGTCCTAGGTCTGTATGTCACCCAGCAGTGGTAGAATGATGAGCGGTAACACTATAACCACACACTAGTGCTGTGTCCTAGGTCTGTATGTCACCCAGCAGTGGTAGGATGATGAGCTGTAACACTATAACCACACACTAGTGCTGTGTCCTAGGTCTGTATGTCACCCAGCAGTGGTAGAATGATGAGCTGTAACACTATAACCACACATTAGTGCTGTGTCCTAGGTCTGTATGTCACACAGCAGTGGTAGAATGAGCTGTAACACTATAATCACACACTAGTGCTGTGTCCTAGGTCTGTATGTCACCCAGCAGAGGTAGAATGATGAGATGTAACACTATAACCACACA
Organism: Taudactylus pleione; assembly: GCA_031769625.1. Taxonomy (NCBI): domain Eukaryota; kingdom Metazoa; phylum Chordata; class Amphibia; order Anura; family Myobatrachidae; genus Taudactylus; species Taudactylus pleione. The sequence continues at coordinate 354,794 of JAUIMM010000284.1, forward strand.
CTAGTGCTGTGTCCTAGGTCTGTGTGTCACCCAGCAGTGGTAGAATGATGAGCTGTAACACTATAACCACACACTAGTGCTGTGTCCTAGGTCTGTATGTCACCCAGCAGTGGTAGAATGATGAGCTGTAACACTATAACCACACACTAGTGCTGTGTCCTAGGTCTGTATGTCACCCAGCAGTGGTAGGATGATGAGCTGTAACACTATAATCACACACTAGTGTGCTGTAACACTATAACCACACACTAGTGCTGTGTCCTAGGTCTGTATGTCACCCAGCAGTGGTAGAATGATGACATGTAACACTGTAACACACACACTAGTGCTGTGTCCTAGGTCTGTATGTCACCCAGCAGTGGTAGAATGATGAGCTGTAACACTATAACCACACACTAGTGCTGTGTCCTAGGTCTGTATGTCACCCAGCAGTGGTAGGATGATGAGCTGTAACACTATAACCACACACTAGTGCTGTGTCCTAGGTCTGTATGTCACCCAGCAGTGGTAGGATGATGAGCTGTAACACTATAACCACACATTAGTGCTGTGTCCTAGGTCTGTATGTCACACAGCAGTGGTAGAATGAGCTGTAACACTGTAACCACACACTAGTGCTGTGTCCTAGGTCTGTATGTCACCCAGCAGTGGTAGAATGATGAGCTGTAACACTATAACCACACACTAGTGCTGTGTCCTAGGTCTGTATGTCACCCAGCAGTGGTAGAATGATGAGCTGTAACACTATAACCACACACTAGTGCTGTGTCCTAGGTCTGTATGTCACCCAGCAGAGGTAGGATGATGAGCTGTAACACTATAATCACACACTAGTGTGCTGTAACACTATAACCACACACTAGTGCTGTGTCCTAGGTCTGTATGTCACCCAGCAGTGGTAGAATGATGAAATGTAACACTGTAACACACACACTAGTGCTGTGTCCTAGGTCTGTATGTCACCCAGCAGTGGTAGAATGATGAGCTGTAACACTATAACCACACACTAGTGCTGTGTCCTAGGTCTGTATGTCACCCAGCAGTGGTAGGATGATGAGCTGTAACACTATAACCACACACTAGTGCTGTGTCCTAGGTCTGTATGTCACCCAGCAGTGGTAGGATGATGAGCTGTAACACTATAACCACACACTAGTGCTGTGTCCTAGGTCTGTATGTCACCCAGCAGTGGTAGCATGATGAGCTGTAACACTATAACCACACACTAGTGCTGTGTCCTAGGTCTGTATGTCACCCAGCAGTGGTAGAATGATGAGCTGTAACACTATAACCACACACTAGTGCTGTGTCCTAGGTCTGTATGTCACCCAGCAGTGGTAGAATGATGAGCTGTAACACTATAAGCACACACTAGTGCTGTGTCCTAGGTCTGTATGTCACCCAGCAGTGGTAGAATGATGAGCTGTAACACTATAACCACACACTAGTGCTGTGTCCTAGGTCTGTATGTCACCCAGCAGTGGTAGAATGATGAGCTGTAACACTATAATCACACACTAGTGCTGTGTCCTAGGTCTCTATGTCACCCAGCAGTGGTAGGATGATGAGCTGTAACACTATAATCACACACTAGTGTGCTGTAACACTATAACCACACACTAGTGCTGTGACCTAGGTCTGTGTGTCACCCAGCAGTGGTAGGATGATGAGCTGTAACACTATAACCACACACTAGTGCTGTGACCTAGGTCTGTGTGTCACCCAGCAGTGGTAGAATGATGAAATGTAACACTGTAACACACACACTAGTGCTGTGCCCTAGGTCTGTATGTCACCCAGCAGTGGTAGAATGATGAGCTGTAAAACTGTAACCACACACTAGTGCTGTGTCCTAGGTCTGTATGTCACCCAGCAGCGGTAGAATGATGAGCGGTAACACTATAACCACACACTAGTGCTGTGCCCTAGGTCTGTATGTCACCCAGCAGCGGTAGAATGATGAGCTGTAACACTATAACCACACACTAGTAGTGTGTCCTAGGTCTGTATGTCACCCAGCAGTGGTAGAATGAGCTGTAACACTATAATCACACACTAGTGCTGTGTCCTAGGTCTGTATGTCACCCAGCAGTGGTAGAATGATGAGCGGTAACACTATAACCACACACTAGTGCTGTGTCCTAGGTCTGTATGTCACCCAGCAGTGGTAGGATGATGAGCTGTAACACTATAACCACACACTAGTGCTGTGTCCTAGGTCTGTATGTCACCCTGCAGTGGTAGAATGATGAGCTGTAACACTATAACCACACATTAGTGCTGTGTCCTAGGTCTGTATGTCACACAGCAGTGGTAGAATGAGCTGTAACACTATAATCACACACTAGTGCTGTGTCCTAGGTCTGTATGTCACCCAGCAGAGGTAGAATGATGAGATGTAACACTATAACCACACACTAGTGCTGTGTCCTAGGTCTGTATGTCACCCAGCAGTGGTAGAATGATGAGCTGTAACACTATAACCACACATTAGTGCTGTGTCCTAGGTCTGTATGTCACACAGCAGTGGTAGAATGAGCTGTAACACTATAATCACACACTAGTGCTGTGTCCTAGGTCTGTATGTCACCCAGCAGAGGTAGAATGATGAGATGTAACACTATAACAACACACTAGTGCTGTGTCCTAGGTCTGTATGTCACCCAGCAGTGGTAGAATGATGAGATGTAACACTATAACAACACACTAGTGCTGTGTCCTAGGTCTGTATGTCACCCAGCAGTGGTAGAATGATGAGATGTAACACTATAACCACACACTAGTGCTGTGTCCTAGGTCTGAATGTCACCCAGCAGTGGTAGGATGATGAGCTGGAACACTATAACCACACACTAGTGCTGTTCACTAGGTCTGTATGTCACCCAGCAGTGGTAGGATGATGAGCTGTAACACTATAACCACACACTAGTGCTGTGTCCTAGGTCTGTATGTCACCCAGCATTGGTAGAATGATGAGCTGTAACACTATAACCACACACTAGTGCTGTGCCCTAGGTCTGTATGTCACCCAGCATTGGTAGAATGATGAGCTGTAACACTATAACCACACACTAGTGCTGTGACCTAGGTCTGTATGTCACCCAGCAGGGGTAGAATGATGACCTGTAACACTATAACCACACACTAGTGCTGTGCCTAGATCTGTATGTCACCCAGCAGGGGTAGAATGATGAGCTGTAACACTATAACCACACACTAGTGCTGTGTCCTAGGTCTGTATGTCACCCACCAGCGGTAGGATGATGAGCTGTAACACTATAACCACACACTAGTGCTGTGTCCTAGGTCTGTATGTCACCCAGCAGCGGTAGGATGATGAGCTGTAACACTATAACCACACACTAGTGCTGTGTCCTAGGTTTGTATGTCACACAGCAGTGGTAGAATGAGCTGTAACACTATAATCACACACTAGTGCTGTGTCCTAGGTCTGTATGTCACCCAGCAGTGGTAGAATGATGAGCTGTAACACTATAACCACACACTAGTGCTGTGTCCTAGGTCTGTATGTCACCCAGCAGCGGTAGGATGATGAGCTGTAACACTATAACCACACACTAGTGCTGTGTCCTAGGTCTGTATGTCACCCAGCAGCGGTAGGATGATGAGCTGTAACACTATAACCACACACTAGTGCTGTGTCCTAGGTCTGTATGTCACCCAGCAGCGGTAGAATGATGAGCGGTAACACTATAATCACACACTAGTGCTGTGCCCTAGGTCTGTATGTCACCCAGCAGCGGTAGAATGATGAGCGGTAACACTATAACCACACACTAGTGCTGTGCCCTAGGTCTGTATGTCACCCAGCAGCGGTAGAATGATGAGCTGTAACACTATAACCACACACTAGTGGTGGGTCCTAGGTCTGTATGTCACCCAGCAGCGGTAGAATGATGAGCTGTAACACTATAAACACACACTAGTGCTGTGTCCTAGGTCTGTATGTCACCCAGCAGTGGTAGAATGATGAGCTGTAACACTATAACCACACACTAGTGCCGTGTCCTAGGTCTGTATGTCACCCAGCAGTGGTAGAATGATGAGCTGTAACACTATAACCACACACTAGTGCTGTGTCCTAGGTCTGTATGTCACCCAGCAGTGGTAGGATGATGAGCTGTAACACTATAACCACACACTTGTGCTGTGTCCTAGGTCTGTATGTCACCCAGCAGTGGTAGAATGAGCTGTAACAGTATAATCACACACTAGTGCTGTGTCCTAGGTCTGTATGTCACCCAGCAGTGGTAGGATGATGAGCTGTAACACTATAACCACACACTAGTGCTGTGTCCTAGGTCTGTATGTCACCCAGCAGTGGTAGGATGATGAGCTGTAACACTATAACCACACACTAGTACTGTGTCCTAGGTCTGTATGTCACCCAGCAGTGGTAGAATGATGAGCTGTAACACTGTTACTACACACTAGTGCTGTGTCCTAGGTCTGTATGTCACCCAGCATTGGTAGAATGATGAGCTGTAACACTATAACCACACACTAGTGCTGTGTCTTAGGTCTGTATGTCACCCAGCAGTGGTAGAATGATGAGCTGTAACACTATAACCACACACTAGTGCTGTTCACTAGGTCTGAATGTCACCCAGCAGTGGTAGAATGATGAGCTGTAACACTATAACCACACACTAGTGCTGTGTCCTAGGTCTGTATGTCACCCAGCAGTGGTAGGATGATGAGCTGTAACACTATAACCACACACTAGTGCTGTGACCTAGGTCTGTATGTCACCCACCAGTGGTAGAATGATGAGCTGTAACACTGTAACCACACACTAGTGCTGTGTCCTAGGTCTGTATGTCACCCAGCAGCGGTAGAATGATGAGCGGTAACACTATAACCACACACTAGTGCTGTGCCCTAGGTCTGTATGTCACCCAGCAGCGGTAGAATGATGAGCGGTAACACTATAACCACACACTAGTGCTGTGCCCTAGGTCTATATTTCACCCAGCAGCGGTAGAATGATGAGCTGTAACACTATAACCACACACTAGTGGTGTGTCCTAGGTCTGTATGTCACCCAGCAGCGGTAGAATGATGAGCTGTAACACTATAAACACACACTAGTGCTGTGTCCTAGGTCTGTATGTCACCCAGCAGTGGTAGAATGATGAGTTGTAACACTATAACCACACACTAGTGCCGTGTCCTAGGTCTGTATGTCACCCAGCAGTGGTAGGATGATGAGCTGTAACACTATAACCACACACTAGTGCCGTGTCCTAGGTCTGTATGTCACCCAGCAGTGGTAGGATGATGAGCTGTAACACTGTAACCACACACTAGTGCCGTGTCCTAGGTCTGTATGTCACCCAGCAGTGGTAGGATGATGAGCTGTAACACTGTAACCACACACTAGTGCCGTGTCCTAGGTCTGTATGTCACCCAGCAGTGGTAGGATGATGAGCTGTAACACTATAACCACACACTAGTGCCGTGTCCTAGGTATGTATGTCACCCAGCAGTGGTAGAATGATGAGCTGTAACACTATAACCACACACTAGTGCCGTGTCCTAGGTATGTATGTCACCCAGCAGTGGTAGAATGATGAGCTGTAACACTATAACCACACACTAGTGCTGTGTCCTAGGTCTGTATGTCACCCAGCAGTGGTAGATTGATGAGCTGTAACACTATAACCACACACTAGTGCTGCGTCCTAGGTCTGTATGTCACCCAGCAGTGGTAGAATGATGAGCTGTAACACTATAACCACACACTAGTGCTGCATCCTAGGTCTGTATGTCACCCAGCAGTGGTAGAATGATGAGCTGTAACACTATAACCACACACTAGTGCTGTGTCCTAGGTCTGTATGTCACACAGCAGTGGTAGAATGAGCTGTAACACTGTAACCACACACTAGTGCTGTGTCCTAGGTCTGTATGTCACCCAGCAGTGGTAGAATGATGAGCTGTAACACTATAACCACACACTAGTGCTGTGTCCTAGGTCTGTATGTCACCCAGCAGTGGTAGAATGATGAGCTGTAACACTATAACCACACACTAGTGCTGTGTCCTAGGTCTGTATGTCACCCAGCAGAGGTAGGATGATGAGCTGTAACACTATAATCACACACTAGTGTGCTGTAACACTATAACCACACACTAGTGCTGTGTCCTAGGTCTGTATGTCACCCAGCAGTGGTAGAATGATGAAATGTAACACTGTAACACACACACTAGTGCTGTGTCCTAGGTCTGTATGTCACCCAGCAGTGGTAGAATGATGAGCTGTAACACTATAACCACACACTAGTGCTGTGTCCTAGGTCTGTATGTCACCCAGCAGTGGTAGGATGATGAGCTGTAACACTATAACCACACACTAGTGCTGTGTCCTAGGTCTGTATGTCACCCAGCAGTGGTAGGATGATGAGCTGTAACACTATAACCACACACTAGTGCTGTGTCCTAGGTCTGTATGTCACCCAGCAGTGGTAGCATGATGAGCTGTAACACTATAACCACACACTAGTGCTGTGTCCTAGGTCTGTATGTCACCCAGCAGTGGTAGAATGATGAGCTGTAACACTATAACCACACACTAGTGCTGTGTCCTAGGTCTGTATGTCACCCAGCAGTGGTAGAATGATGAGCTGTAACACTATAAGCACACACTAGTGCTGTGTCCTAGGTCTGTATGTCACCCAGCAGTGGTAGAATGATGAGCTGTAACACTATAACCACACACTAGTGCTGTGTCCTAGGTCTGTATGTCACCCAGCAGTGGTAGAATGATGAGCTGTAACACTATAATCACACACTAGTGCTGTGTCCTAGGTCTGTATGTCACCCAGCAGTGGTAGGATGATGAGCTGTAACACTATAATCACACACTAGTGTGCTGTAACACTATAACCACACACTAGTGCTGTGACCTAGGTCTGTGTGTCACCCAGCAGTGGTAGGATGATGAGCTGTAACACTATAACCACACACTAGTGCTGTGACCTAGGTCTGTGTGTCACCCAGCAGTGGTAGAATGATGAAATGTAACACTGTAACACACACACTAGTGCTGTGCCCTAGGTCTGTATGTCACCCAGCAGTGGTAGAATGATGAGCTGTAAAACTGTAACCACACACTAGTGCTGTGTCCTAGGTCTGTATGTCACCCAGCAGCGGTAGAATGATGAGCGGTAACACTATAACCACACACTAGTGCTGTGCCCTAGGTCTGTATGTCACCCAGCAGCGGTAGAATGATGAGCTGTAACACTATAACCACACACTAGTAGTGTGTCCTAGGTCTGTATGTCACCCAGCAGTGGTAGAATGAGCTGTAACACTATAATCACACACTAGTGCTGTGTCCTAGGTCTGTATGTCACCCAGCAGTGGTAGAATGATGAGCGGTAACACTATAACCACACACTAGTGCTGTGTCCTAGGTCTGTATGTCACCCAGCAGTGGTAGGATGATGAGCTGTAACACTATAACCACACACTAGTGCTGTGTCCTAGGTCTGTATGTCACCCTGCAGTGGTAGAATGATGAGCTGTAACACTATAACCACACATTAGTGCTGTGTCCTAGGTCTGTATGTCACACAGCAGTGGTAGAATGAGCTGTAACACTATAATCACACACTAGTGCTGTGTCCTAGGTCTGTATGTCACCCAGCAGAGGTAGAATGATGAGATGTAACACTATAACCACACACTAGTGCTGTGTCCTAGGTCTGTATGTCACCCAGCAGTGGTAGAATGATGAGCTGTAACACTATAACCACACATTAGTGCTGTGTCCTAGGTCTGTATGTCACACAGCAGTGGTAGAATGAGCTGTAACACTATAATCACACACTAGTGCTGTGTCCTAGGTCTGTATGTCACCCAGCAGAGGTAGAATGATGAGATGTAACACTATAACAACACACTAGTGCTGTGTCCTAGGTCTGTATGTCACCCAGCAGTGGTAGAATGATGAGATGTAACACTATAACAACACACTAGTGCTGTGTCCTAGGTCTGTATGTCACCCAGCAGTGGTAGAATGATGAGATGTAACACTATAACCACACACTAGTGCTGTGTCCTAGGTCTGAATGTCACCCAGCAGTGGTAGGATGATGAGCTGGAACACTATAACCACACACTAGTGCTGTTCACTAGGTCTGTATGTCACCCAGCAGTGGTAGGATGATGAGCTGTAACACTATAACCACACACTAGTGCTGTGTCCTAGGTCTGTATGTCACCCAGCATTGGTAGAATGATGAGCTGTAACACTATAACCACACACTAGTGCTGTGCCCTAGGTCTGTATGTCACCCAGCATTGGTAGAATGATGAGCTGTAACACTATAACCACACACTAGTGCTGTGACCTAGGTCTGTATGTCACCCAGCAGGGGTAGAATGATGACCTGTAACACTATAACCACACACTAGTGCTGTGCCTAGATCTGTATGTCACCCAGCAGGGGTAGAATGATGAGCTGTAACACTATAACCACACACTAGTGCTGTGTCCTAGGTCTGTATGTCACCCACCAGCGGTAGGATGATGAGCTGTAACACTATAACCACACACTAGTGCTGTGTCCTAGGTCTGTATGTCACCCAGCAGCGGTAGGATGATGAGCTGTAACACTATAACCACACACTAGTGCTGTGTCCTAGGTTTGTATGTCACACAGCAGTGGTAGAATGAGCTGTAACACTATAATCACACACTAGTGCTGTGTCCTAGGTCTGTATGTCACCCAGCAGTGGTAGAATGATGAGCTGTAACACTATAACCACACACTAGTGCTGTGTCCTAGGTCTGTATGTCACCCAGCAGCGGTAGGATGATGAGCTGTAACACTATAACCACACACTAGTGCTGTGTCCTAGGTCTGTATGTCACCCAGCAGCGGTAGGATGATGAGCTGTAACACTATAACCACACACTAGTGCTGTGTCCTAGGTCTGTATGTCACCCAGCAGCGGTAGAATGATGAGCGGTAACACTATAATCACACACTAGTGCTGTGCCCTAGGTCTGTATGTCACCCAGCAGCGGTAGAATGATGAGCGGTAACACTATAACCACACACTAGTGCTGTGCCCTAGGTCTGTATGTCACCCAGCAGCGGTAGAATGATGAGCTGTAACACTATAACCACACACTAGTGGTGGGTCCTAGGTCTGTATGTCACCCAGCAGCGGTAGAATGATGAGCTGTAACACTATAAACACACACTAGTGCTGTGTCCTAGGTCTGTATGTCACCCAGCAGTGGTAGAATGATGAGCTGTAACACTATAACCACACACTAGTGCCGTGTCCTAGGTCTGTATGTCACCCAGCAGTGGTAGAATGATGAGCTGTAACACTATAACCACACACTAGTGCTGTGTCCTAGGTCTGTATGTCACCCAGCAGTGGTAGGATGATGAGCTGTAACACTATAACCACACACTTGTGCTGTGTCCTAGGTCTGTATGTCACCCAGCAGTGGTAGAATGAGCTGTAACAGTATAATCACACACTAGTGCTGTGTCCTAGGTCTGTATGTCACCCAGCAGTGGTAGGATGATGAGCTGTAACACTATAACCACACACTAGTGCTGTGTCCTAGGTCTGTATGTCACCCAGCAGTGGTAGGATGATGAGCTGTAACACTATAACCACACACTAGTACTGTGTCCTAGGTCTGTATGTCACCCAGCAGTGGTAGAATGATGAGCTGTAACACTGTTACTACACACTAGTGCTGTGTCCTAGGTCTGTATGTCACCCAGCATTGGTAGAATGATGAGCTGTAACACTATAACCACACACTAGTGCTGTGTCTTAGGTCTGTATGTCACCCAGCAGTGGTAGAATGATGAGCTGTAACACTATAACCACACACTAGTGCTGTTCACTAGGTCTGAATGTCACCCAGCAGTGGTAGAATGATGAGCTGTAACACTATAACCACACACTAGTGCTGTGTCCTAGGTCTGTATGTCACCCAGCAGTGGTAGGATGATGAGCTGTAACACTATAACCACACACTAGTGCTGTGACCTAGGTCTGTATGTCACCCACCAGTGGTAGAATGATGAGCTGTAACACTGTAACCACACACTAGTGCTGTGTCCTAGGTCTGTATGTCACCCAGCAGCGGTAGAATGATGAGCGGTAACACTATAACCACACACTAGTGCTGTGCCCTAGGTCTGTATGTCACCCAGCAGCGGTAGAATGATGAGCGGTAACACTATAACCACACACTAGTGCTGTGCCCTAGGTCTATATTTCACCCAGCAGCGGTAGAATGATGAGCTGTAACACTATAACCACACACTAGTGGTGTGTCCTAGGTCTGTATGTCACCCAGCAGCGGTAGAATGATGAGCTGTAACACTATAAACACACACTAGTGCTGTGTCCTAGGTCTGTATGTCACCCAGCAGTGGTAGAATGATGAGTTGTAACACTATAACCACACACTAGTGCCGTGTCCTAGGTCTGTATGTCACCCAGCAGTGGTAGGATGATGAGCTGTAACACTATAACCACACACTAGTGCCGTGTCCTAGGTCTGTATGTCACCCAGCAGTGGTAGGATGATGAGCTGTAACACTGTAACCACACACTAGTGCCGTGTCCTAGGTCTGTATGTCACCCAGCAGTGGTAGGATGATGAGCTGTAACACTGTAACCACACACTAATGCCGTGTCCTAGGTCTGTATGTCACCCAGCAGTGGTAGGATGATGAGCTGTAACACTATAACCACACACTAGTGCCGTGTCCTAGGTATGTATGTCACCCAGCAGTGGTAGAATGATGAGCTGTAACACTATAACCACACACTAGTGCCGTGTCCTAGGTATGTATGTCACCCAGCAGTGGTAGAATGATGAGCTGTAACACTATAACCACACACTAGTGCTGTGTCCTAGGTCTGTATGTCACCCAGCAGTGGTAGATTGATGAGCTGTAACACTATAACCACACACTAGTGCTGCGTCCTAGGTCTGTATGTCACCCAGCAGTGGTAGAATGATGAGCTGTAACACTATAACCACACACTAGTGCTGCATCCTAGGTCTGTATGTCACCCAGCAGTGGTAGAATGATGAGCTGTAACACTATAATCACACACTAGTGCTGTGTCCTAGGTCTGTATGTCACCCAGCAGTGGTAGAATGATGAGCTGTAACACTATAATCACACACTAGTGCTGTGTCCTAGGTCTGTATGTCACCCAGCAGTGGTAGAATGATGAGCTGTAACACTATAACCACACACTAGTGCTGTGTCCTAGGTCTGTATGTCACCCAGCAGTGGTAGAATGATGAGCTGTAACACTATAACCACACACTAGTACTGTGTCCTAGGTCTGGATGTCACCCAGCAGTGGTAGGATGATGAGCTGTAACACTATAATCACACACTAGTGCTGTGTCTTAGGTCTGTATGTCACCCAGCAGTGGTAGAATGATGAGCTGTAACACTATAACCACACACTAGTGCTGCGTCCTAGGTCTGTATGTCACCCAGCAGTGGTAGAATGATGAGCTGTAACACTATAATCACACACTAGTGCTGTGTCCTAGGTCTGTATGTCACCCAGCAGTGGTAGAATGATGAGCTGTAACACTATAATCACACACTAGTGCTGTGTCCTAGGTCTGTATGTCACCCAGCAGTGGTAGAATGATGAGCTGTAACACTATAACCACACACTAGTGCTGTGTCCTAGGTCTGTATGTCACCCAGCAGTGGTAGAATGATGAGCTGTAACACTATAACCACACACTAGTGCTGTTCACTAGGTCTGTATGTCACCCAGCAGTGGTAGGATGATGAGCTGTAACACTATAATCACACACTAGTGCTGTGTCTTAGGTCTGTATGTCACCCAGCAGTGGTAGGATGATGAGCTGTAACACTATAACCACACACTAGTGCTGTGACCTAGGTCTGTATGTCACCCAGCAGTGATAGAATGATGAGATGTAATACTATAACCACACACTAGTGCTGTGTCCTAGGTCTGTATGTCACCCAGCAGAGGTAGAATGATGAGCTGTAACACTATAACCACACACTAGTGCTGTGTCCTAGGTCTGTATGTCACCCAGCAGTGGTAGAATGATGAGATGTAACACTATAACCACACACTAGTGCTGTGTCCTAGGTCTGTATGTCACCCAGCAGTGGTAGAATGATGAGATGTAACACTATAACCACACACTAGTGCTGTGTCCTAGGTCTGTATGTCACCCAGCAGTGGTAGGATGATGAGCTGTAACACTATAACCACACACTAGTGCTGTGTCCTAGGTCTGTATGTCACCCAGCAGTGGTAGGATGATGAGCTGTAACACTATAACCACACACTAGTGGTGTGCCCTAGGTCTGTATGTCACCCAGCAGGGGTAGAATGATGACCTGTAACACTATAACCACACACTAGTGCTGTGACCTAGGTCTGTATGTCACCCAGCAGGGGTAGAATGATGACCTGTAACACTATAACCACACACTAGTGCTGTGCCTAGATCTGTATGTCACCCAGCAGGGGTAGAATGATGACCTGTAACACTATAACCACACACTAGTGCTGTGCCTAGATCTGTATGTCACCCAGCAGGGGTAGAATGATGAGCTGTAACACTATAACCACACACTAGTGCTGTGACCTAGGTCTGTATGTCACCCAGCAGGGATAGAATGATGACCTGTAACACTATAACCACACACTAGTGCTGTGCCTAGATCTGTATGTCACCCAGCAGGGGTAGAATGATGACCTGTAACACTATAACCACACACTAGTGCTGTGTCCTAGGTCTGTATGTCACCCAGCAGCGGTAGGATGATGAGCTGTAACACTATAACCACACACTAGTGCTGTGTCCTAGGTTTGTATGTCACACAGCAGTGGTAGAATGAGCTGTAACACTATAATCACACACTAGTGCTGTGTCCTAGGTCTGTATGTCACCCAGCAGTGGTAGAATGATGAGCTGTAACACTATAACCACACACTAGTGCTGTGTCCTAGGTCTGTATGTCACCCAGCAGGGGTAGAATGATGAGCTGTAACACTATAACCACACACTAGTGCTGTGTCCTAGGTCTGTATGTCACCCAGCAGCGGTAGGATGATGAGCTGTAACACTATAGCTACACACTAGTGCTGTGTCCTAGGTCTGTATGTCACCCAGCAGCGGTAGGATGATGAGCTGTAACACTATAATCACACACTAGTGCTGTGTCCTAGGTCTGTATGTCACCCAGCAGCGGTAGAATGATGAGCGGTAACACTATAACCACACACTAGTGCTGTGCCCTAGGTCTGTATGTCACCCAGCAGTGGTAGGATGATGAGATGTAACACTATAACCACACACTAGTGCTGTGTCCTAGGTCTGTATGTCACCCAGCAGTGGTAGAATGATGTAACACTATAACCACACACTAGTGCTGTGTCCTAGGTCTGTGTGTCACCCAGCAGTGGTAGGATGATGAGCTGTAACACTATAACCAAACACTAGTGCTGTGTCCTAGGTCTTTATGTCACCCAGCAGTGGTAGGATGATGAGCTGTAACACTATAACCACACACTAGTGCTGTGTCCTAGGTCTGTATGTCACCCAGCAGTGGTAGGATGATGAGCTGTAACACTATAACCACACACTAGTGCCGTGTCCTAGGTCTGTATGTCACCCAGCAGTGGTAGAATGAGCTGTAACACTATAATCACACACTAGTGCTGTGTCCTAGGTCTGTATGTCACCCAGCAGTGGTAGAATGATGAGCGGTAACACTATAACCACACACTAGTGCTGTGTCCTAGGTCTTTATGTCACCCAGCAGTGGTAGGATGATGAGCTGTAACACTATAACCACACACTAGTGCTGTGTCCTAGGTCTGTATGTCACCCAGCAGTGGTAGAATGATGAGCTGTAACACTATAACCACACACTAGTGCTGTGTCCTAGGTCTGTATGTCACCCAGCAGTGGTAGGATGATGAGCTGTAACACTGTAACCACACACTAGTGCTGTGTCCTAGGTCTGTATGTCACCCAGCAGTGGTAGAATGATGTAACACTATAACCACACACTAGTGCTGTGTCCTAGGTCTGTGTGTCACCCAGCAGTGGTAGGATGATGAGCTGTAACACTATAATCACACACTAGTGTGCTGTAACACTATAACCACACACTAGTGCTGTGTCCTAGGTCTGTATGTCACCCAGCAGTGGTAGAATGATGAGCTGTAACACTATAACCACACACTAGTGCTGTGTCCTAGGTCTGTGTGTCACCCAGCAGTGGTAGGATGATGAGCTGTAACACTATAACCAAACACTAGTGCTGTGACCTAGGTCTGTGTGTCACCCAGCAGTGGTAGGATGATGAGCTGTAACACTATAACCACACACTAGTGCCGTGTCCTAGGTCTGTGTGTCACCCAGCAGTGGTAGAATGATGAAATGTAACACTGTAACACACACACTAGTGCTGTGTCCTAGGTCTGTGTGTCACCCAGCAGTGGTAGGATGATGAGCTGTAACACTATAACCACACACTAGTGCCGTGTCCTAGGTCTGTATGTCACCCAGCAGTGGTAGAATGAGCTGTAACACTATAATCACACACTAGTGCTGTGTCCTAGGTCTGTATGTCACCCAGCAGTGGTAGAATGATGAGCGGTAACACTATAACCACACACTAGTGCTGTGTCCTAGGTCTGTATGTCACCCAGCAGTGGTAGGATGATGAGCTGTAACACTATAACCACACACTAGTGCTGTGTCCTAGGTCTGTATGTCACCCAGCAGTGGTAGAATGATGAGCTGTAACACTATAACCACACATTAGTGCTGTGTCCTAGGTCTGTATGTCACACAGCAGTGGTAGAATGAGCTGTAACACTATAATCACACACTAGTGCTGTGTCCTAGGTCTGTATGTCACCCAGCAGAGGTAGAATGATGAGATGTAACACTATAACCACACACTAGTGCTGTGTCCTAGGTCTGTATGTCACCCAGCAGTGGTAGAACGATGAGCTGTAACACTATAACCACACACTAGTGCTGTGTCCTAGGTCTGTATGTCACCCAGCAGTGGTAGGATGATGAGCTGTAACACTATAACCACACACTAGTGCTGTGTCCTTGGTCTGTATGTCACCCAGCAGTGGTAGAATGAGCTGCAAGACTATAATCACACACTAGTGCTGTGTCCTAGGTCTGTATGTCACCCAGCAGTGGTAAAATGATGAGCTGTAACACTATAACCACACACTAGTACTGTGTCCTAGGTCTGTATGTCACCCAGCAGTGGTAGAATGATGTGATGTAACACTATAACCACACACTAGTGCTGTGTCCTAGGTCTGTATGTCACCCAGCATTGGTAGAATAATGAGCTGTAACACTATAACCACACACTAGTGCTGTGTCCTAGGTCTTTATGTCACCCAGCATTGGTAGAATGATGAGCTGTAACACTATAACCACACACTAGTGCTGTGTCCTAGGTCTGTATGTCACCCAGCAGTGGTAGGATGATGAGCTGTAACACTATAATCACACACTAGTGTGCTGTAACACTATAACCACACACTAGTGCTGTGTCCTAGGTCTGTATGTCACCCAGCAGTGGTAGAATGATGAGCTGTAACACTATAACCACACACTAGTGCTGTGTCCTAGGTCTGTGTGTCACCCAGCAGTGGTAGGATGATGAGCTGTAACACTATAACCACACACTAGTGCTGTGACCTAGGTCTGTGTGTCACCCAGCAGTGGTAGGATGATGAGCTGTAACACTATAACCACACACTAGTGCTGTGACCTAGGTCTGTGTGTCACCCAGCATTGGTAGAATGATGAAATGTAACACTGTAACACACACACTAGTGCTGTGTCCTAGGTCTGTATGTCACCCAGCAGTGGTAGAATGATGAGCTGTAACACTATAACCACACACTAGTGCTGTGTCCTAGGTCTGTATGTCACCCAGCAGTGGTAGGATGAAGAGCTGTAACACTATAACCACACACTAGTGCTGTGTCCTAGGTCTGTATGTCACCCAGCAGTGGTAGGATGATGAGCTGTAACACTATAACCACACACTAGTGCTGTGACCTAGGTCTGTGTGTCACCCAGCAGTGGTAGGATGATGAGCTGTAACACTATAACCACACACTAGTGCTGTGACCTAGGTCTGTGTGTCACCCAGCAGTGGTAGAATGATGAAATGTAACACTGTAACACACACACTAGTGCTGTGTCCTAGGTCTGTATGTCACCCAGCAGTGGTAGAATGATGAGCTGTAACACTATAACCACACACTAGTGCTGTGTCCTAGGTCTGTATGTCACCCAGCAGTGGTAGGATGATGAGCTGTAACACTATAACCACACACTAGTGCTGTGTCCTAGGTCTGTATGTCACCCAGCAGTGGTAGAATGATGAGCTGTAACACAATAACCACACACTAGTGCTGTGTCCTAGGTCTGTATGTCACCCAGCAGTGGTAGAATGATGAGCTGTAACACTATAACCACACACTAGTGCTGTGTCCTAGGTCTGTATGTCACCCAGCAGTGGTAAAATGATGAGCTGTAACACTATAACCACACACTAGTGCTGTGACCTAGGTCTGTGTGTCACCCAGCATTGGTAGAATGATGAAATGTAACACTGTAACACACACACTAGTGCTGTGTCCTAGGTCTGTATGTCACCCAGCAGTGGTAGAATGATGAGCTGTAACACTATAACCACACACTAGTGCTGTGTCCTAGGTCTGTATGTCACCCAGCAGTGGTAGGATGATGAGCTGTAACACTATAACCACACACTAGTGCTGTGTCCTAGGTCTGTATGTCACCCAGCAGTGGTAGGATGATGAGCTGTAACACTATAACCACACACTAGTGCTGTGACCTAGGTCTGTGTGTCACCCAGCAGTGGTAGGATGATGAGCTGTAACACTATAACCACACACTAGTGCTGTGACCTAGGTCTGTGTGTCACCCAGCAGTGGTAGAATGATGAAATGTAACACTGTAACACACACACTAGTGCTGTGTCCTAGGTCTGTATGTCACCCAGCAGTGGTAGAATGATGAGCTGTAACACTATAACCACACACTAGTGCTGTGTCCTAGGTCTGTATGTCACCCAGCAGTGGTAGGATGATGAGCTGTAACACTATAACCACACACTAGTGCTGTGTCCTAGGTCTGTATGTCACCCAGCAGTGGTAGGATGATGAGCTGTAACACTATAACCACACACTAGTGCTGTGTCCTAGGTCTGTATGTCACCCAGCAGTGGTAGAATGATGAGCTGTAACACTATAACCACACACTAGTGCTGTGTCCTAGGTCTGTATGTCACCCAGCAGTGGTAGAATGATGAGCTGTAACACTATAACCACACACTAGTGCTGTGTCCTAGGTCTGTATGTCACCCAGCAGTGGTAGAATGATGAGCTGTAACACTATAACCACACACTAGTGCTGTGTCCTAGGTCTGTATGTCACCCAGCAGTGGTAGAATGATGAGCTGTAACACTATAACCACACACTAGTGCTGTGTCCTAGGTCTGTATGTCACCCAGCAGTGGTAGAATGATGAGCTGTAACATTATAATCACACACTAGTGCTGTGTCCTAGGTCTGTATGTCACCCAGCAGTGGTAGGATGATGAGCTGTAACACTATAATCACACACTAGTGTGCTGTAACACTATAACCACACACTAGTGCTGTGTCCTAGGTCTGTATGTCACCCAGCAGTGGTAGAATGATGAGCTGTAACACTATAACCACACACTAGTGCTGTGTCCTAGGTCTGTGTGTCACCCAGCAGTGGTAGGATGATGAGCTGTAACACTATAACTACACACTAGTGCTGTGACCTAGGTCTGTGTGTCACCCAGCAGTGGTAGGATGATGAGCTGTAACACTATAACCACACACTAGTGCTGTGACCTAGGTCTGTGTGTCACCCAGGAGTGGTAGAATGATGAAATGTAACACTGTAACACACACACTAGTGCTGTGCCCTAGGTCTGTATGTCACCCAGCAGTGGTAGAATGATGAGCTGTAAAACTGTAACCACACACTAGTGCTGTGTCCTAGGTCTGTATGTCACCCAGCAGCGGTAGAATGATGAGCGGTAACACTATAACCACACACTAGTGCTGTGCCCTAGGTCTGTATGTCACCCAGCAGCGGTAGAATGATGAGCTGTAACACTATAACCACACACTAGTAGTGTGTCCTAGGTCTGTATGTCACCCAGCAGTGGTAGAATGATGAGCTGTAACACTATAACCACACACTAGTGCCGTGTCCTAGGTCTGTATGTCACCCAGCAGTGGTAGGATGATGAGCTGTAACACTATAACCACACACTAGTGCCGTGTCCTAGGTCTGTATGCCACCCAGCAGTGGTAGAATGAGCTGTAACACTATAATCACACACTAGTGCTGTGTCCTAGGTCTGTATGTCACCCAGCAGTGGTAGAATGATGAGCGGTAACACTATAACCACACACTAGTGCTGTGTCCTAGGTCTGTATGTCACCCAGCAGTGGTAGGATGATGAGCTGTAACACTATAACCACACACTAGTGCTGTGTCCTAGGTCTGTATGTCACCCAGCAGTGGTAGAATGATGAGCTGTAACACTATAACCACACATTAGTGCTGTGTCCTAGGTCTGTATGTCACACAGCAGTGGTAGAATGAGCTGTAACACTATAATCACACACTAGTGCTGTGTCCTAGGTCTGTATGTCACCCAGCAGAGGTAGAATGATGAGATGTAACACTATAACCACACACTAGTGCTGTGTCCTAGGTCTGTGTGTCACCCAGCAGTGGTAGAATGATGAGCTGTAACACTATAACCACACACTAGTGCTGTGTCCTAGGTCTGTATGTCACCCAGCAGTGGTAGAATGATGAGCTGTAACACTATAACCACACACTAGTGCTGTGTCCTAGGTCTGTATGTCACCCAGCAGTGGTAGGATGATGAGCTGTAACACTATAATCACACACTAGTGTGCTGTAACACTATAACCACACACTAGTGCTGTGTCCTAGGTCTGTATGTCACCCAGCAGTGGTAGAATGATGAAATGTAACACTGTAACACACACACTAGTGCTGTGTCCTAGGTCTGTATGTCACCCAGCAGTGGTAGAATGATGAGCTGTAACACTATAACCACACACTAGTGCTGTGTCCTAGGTCTGTATGTCACCCAGCAGTGGTAGGATGATGAGCTGTAACACTATAACCACACACTAGTGCTGTGTCCTAGGTCTGTATGTCACCCAGCAGTGGTAGGATGATGAGCTGTAACACTATAACCACACATTAGTGCTGTGTCCTAGGTCTGTATGTCACACAGCAGTGGTAGAATGAGCTGTAACACTGTAACCACACACTAGTGCTGTGTCCTAGGTCTGTATGTCACCCAGCAGTGGTAGAATGATGAGCTGTAACACTATAACCACACACTAGTGCTGTGTCCTAGGTCTGTATGTCACCCAGCAGTGGTAGAATGATGAGCTGTAACACTATAACCACACACTAGTGCTGTGTCCTAGGTCTGTATGTCACCCAGCAGTGGTAGGATGATGAGCTGTAACACTATAATCACACACTAGTGTGCTGTAACACTATAACCACACACTAGTGCTGTGTCCTAGGTCTGTATGTCACCCAGCAGTGGTAGAATGATGAAATGTAACACTGTAACACACACACTAGTGCTGTGTCCTAGGTCTGTATGTCACCCAGCAGTGGTAGAATGATGAGCTGTAACACTATAACCACACACTAGTGCTGTGTCCTAGGTCTGTATGTCACCCAGCAGTGGTAGGATGATGAGCTGTAACACTATAACCACACACTAGTGCTGTGTCCTAGGTCTGTATGTCACCCAGCAGTGGTAGGATGATGAGCTGTAACACTATAACCACACACTAGTGCTGTGTCCTAGGTCTGTATGTCACCCAGCAGTGGTAGCATGATGAGCTGTAACACTATAACCACACACTAGTGCTGTGTCCTAGGTCTGTATGTCACCCAGCAGTGGTAGAATGATGAGCTGTAACACTATAACCACACACTAGTGCTGTGTCCTAGGTCTGTATGTCACCCAGCAGTGGTAGAATGATGAGCTGTAACACTATAAGCACACACTAGTGCTGTGTCCTAGGTCTGTATGTCACCCAGCAGTGGTAGAATGATGAGCTGTAACACTATAACCACACACTAGTGCTGTGTCCTAGGTCTGTATGTCACCCAGCAGTGGTAGAATGATGAGCTGTAACACTATAATCACACACTAGTGCTGTGTCCTAGGTCTGTATGTCACCCAGCAGTGGTAGGATGATGAGCTGTAACACTATAATCACACACTAGTGTGCTGTAACACTATAACCACACACTAGTGCTGTGACCTAGGTCTGTGTGTCACCCAGCAGTGGTAGGATGATGAGCTGTAACACTATAACCACACACTAGTGCTGTGACCTAGGTCTGTGTGTCACCCAGCAGTGGTAGAATGATGAAATGTAACACTGTAACACACACACTAGTGCTGTGCCCTAGGTCTGTATGTCACCCAGCAGTGGTAGAATGATGAGCTGTAAAACTGTAACCACACACTAGTGCTGTGTCCTAGGTCTGTATGTCACCCAGCAGCGGTAGAATGATGAGCGGTAACACTATAACCACACACTAGTGCTGTGCCCTAGGTCTGTATGTCACCCAGCAGCGGTAGAATGATGAGCTGTAACACTATAACCACACACTAGTAGTGTGTCCTAGGTCTGTATGTCACCCAGCAGTGGTAGAATGAGCTGTAACACTATAATCACACACTAGTGCTGTGTCCTAGGTCTGTATGTCACCCAGCAGTGGTAGAATGATGAGCGGTAACACTATAACCACACACTAGTGCTGTGTCCTAGGTCTGTATGTCACCCAGCAGTGGTAGGATGATGAGCTGTAACACTATAACCACACACTAGTGCTGTGTCCTAGGTCTGTATGTCACCCTGCAGTGGTAGAATGATGAGCTGTAACACTATAACCACACATTAGTGCTGTGTCCTAGGTCTGTATGTCACACAGCAGTGGTAGAATGAGCTGTAACACTATAATCACACACTAGTGCTGTGTCCTAGGTCTGTATGTCACCCAGCAGAGGTAGAATGATGAGATGTAACACTATAACCACACACTAGTGCTGTGTCCTAGGTCTGTATGTCACCCAGCAGTGGTAGAATGATGAGCTGTAACACTATAACCACACATTAGTGCTGTGTCCTAGGTCTGTATGTCACACAGCAGTGGTAGAATGAGCTGTAACACTATAATCACACACTAGTGCTGTGTCCTAGGTCTGTATGTCACCCAGCAGAGGTAGAATGATGAGATGTAACACTATAACAACACACTAGTGCTGTGTCCTAGGTCTGTATGTCACCCAGCAGTGGTAGAATGATGAGATGTAACACTATAACAACACACTAGTGCTGTGTCCTAGGTCTGTATGTCACCCAGCAGTGGTAGAATGATGAGATGTAACACTATAACCACACACTAGTGCTGTGTCCTAGGTCTGAATGTCACCCAGCAGTGGTAGGATGATGAGCTGGAACACTATAACCACACACTAGTGCTGTTCACTAGGTCTGTATGTCACCCAGCAGTGGTAGGATGATGAGCTGTAACACTATAACCACACACTAGTGCTGTGTCCTAGGTCTGTATGTCACCCAGCATTGGTAGAATGATGAGCTGTAACACTATAACCACACACTAGTGCTGTGCCCTAGGTCTGTATGTCACCCAGCATTGGTAGAATGATGAGCTGTAACACTATAACCACACACTAGTGCTGTGACCTAGGTCTGTATGTCACCCAGCAGGGGTAGAATGATGACCTGTAACACTATAACCACACACTAGTGCTGTGCCTAGATCTGTATGTCACCCAGCAGGGGTAGAATGATGAGCTGTAACACTATAACCACACACTAGTGCTGTGTCCTAGGTCTGTATGTCACCCACCAGCGGTAGGATGATGAGCTGTAACACTATAACCACACACTAGTGCTGTGTCCTAGGTCTGTATGTCACCCAGCAGCGGTAGGATGATGAGCTGTAACACTATAACCACACACTAGTGCTGTGTCCTAGGTTTGTATGTCACACAGCAGTGGTAGAATGAGCTGTAACACTATAATCACACACTAGTGCTGTGTCCTAGGTCTGTATGTCACCCAGCAGTGGTAGAATGATGAGCTGTAACACTATAACCACACACTAGTGCTGTGTCCTAGGTCTGTATGTCACCCAGCAGCGGTAGGATGATGAGCTGTAACACTATAACCACACACTAGTGCTGTGTCCTAGGTCTGTATGTCACCCAGCAGCGGTAGGATGATGAGCTGTAACACTATAACCACACACTAGTGCTGTGTCCTAGGTCTGTATGTCACCCAGCAGCGGTAGAATGATGAGCGGTAACACTATAATCACACATTAGTGCTGTGCCCTAGGTCTGTATGTCACCCAGCAGCGGTAGAATGATGAGCGGTAACACTATAACCACACACTAGTGCTGTGCCCTAGGTCTGTATGTCACCCAGCAGCGGTAGAATGATGAGCTGTAACACTATAACCACACACTAGTGGTGGGTCCTAGGTCTGTATGTCACCCAGCAGCGGTAGAATGATGAGCTGTAACACTATAAACACACACTAGTGCTGTGTCCTAGGTCTGTATGTCACCCAGCAGTGGTAGAATGATGAGCTGTAACACTATAACCACACACTAGTGCCGTGTCCTAGGTCTGTATGTCACCCAGCAGTGGTAGAATGATGAGCTGTAACACTATAACCACACACTAGTGCAGTGTCCTAGGTCTGTATGTCACCCAGCAGTGGTAGAATGATGAGCTGTAACACTGTTACTACACACTAGTGCTGTGTCCTAGGTCTGTATGTCACCCAGCATTGGTAGAATGATGAGCTGTAACACTATAACCACACACTAGTGCTGTGTCTTAGGTCTGTATGTCACCCAGCAGTGGTAGAATGATGAGCTGTAACACTATAACCACACACTAGTGCTGTTCACTAGGTCTGTATGTCACCCAGCAGTGGTAGAATGATGAGCTGTAACACTATAACCACACACTAGTGCTGTGTCCTAGGTCTGTATGTCACCCAGCAGTGGTAGGATGATGAGCTGTAACACTATAACCACACACTAGTGCTGTGACCTAGGTCTGTATGTCACCCACCAGTGGTAGAATGATGAGCTGTAACACTGTAACCACACACTAGTGCTGTGTCCTAGGTCTGTATGTCACCCAGCAGCGGTAGAATGATGAGCGGTAACACTATAACCACACACTAGTGCTGTGCCCTAGGTCTGTATGTCACCCAGCAGCGGTAGAATGATGAGCGGTAACACTATAACCACACACTAGTGCTGTGCCCTAGGTCTATATTTCACCCAGCAGCGGTAGGATGATGAGCTGTAACACTATAATCACACACTAGTGTGCTGTAACACTATAACCACACACTAGTGGTGTGCCCTAGGTCTGTATGTCACCCAGCAGGGGTAGAATGATGACCTGTAACACTATAACCACACACTAGTGCTGTGACCTAGGTCTGTATGTCACCCAGCAGGGGTAGAATGATGACCTGTAACACTATAACCACACACTAGTGCTGTGCCTAGATCTGTATGTCACCCAGCAGGGGTAGAATGATGACCTGTAACACTATAACCACACACTAGTGCTGTGCCTAGATCTGTATGTCACCCAGCAGGGGTAGAATGATGAGCTGTAACACTATAACCACACACTAGTGCTGTGACCTAGGTCTGTATGTCACCCAGCAGGGATAGAATGATGACCTGTAACACTATAACCACACACTAGTGCTGTGCCTAGATCTGTATGTCACCCAGCAGGGGTAGAATGATGACCTGTAACACTATAACCACACACTAGTGCTGTGTCCTAGGTCTGTATGTCACCCAGCAGCGGTAGGATGATGAGCTGTAACACTATAACCACACACTAGTGCTGTGTCCTAGGTTTGTATGTCACACAGCAGTGGTAGAATGAGCTGTAACACTATAATCACACACTAGTGCTGTGTCCTAGGTCTGTATGTCACCCAGCAGTGGTAGAATGATGAGCTGTAACACTATAACCACACACTAGTGCTGTGTCCTAGGTCTGTATGTCACCCAGCAGGGGTAGAATGATGAGCTGTAACACTATAACCACACACTAGTGCTGTGTCCTAGGTCTGTATGTCACCCAGCAGCGGTAGGATGATGAGCTGTAACACTATAGCTACACACTAGTGCTGTGTCCTAGGTCTGTATGTCACCCAGCAGCGGTAGGATGATGAGCTGTAACACTATAATCACACACTAGTGCTGTGTCCTAGGTCTGTATGTCACCCAGCAGCGGTAGAATGATGAGCGGTAACACTATAACCACACACTAGTGCTGTGCCCTAGGTCTGTATGTCACCCAGCAGTGGTAGGATGATGAGATGTAACACTATAACCACACACTAGTGCTGTGTCCTAGGTCTGTATGTCACCCAGCATTGGTAGAATGATGAGCTGTAACACTATAAACACACACTAGTGCTGTGTCCTAGGTCTGTATGTCACCCAGCATTGGTAGAATGATGAGCTGTAACACTATAACCACACACTAGTGCCGTGTCCTAGGTCTGTATGTCACCCAGCAGTGGTAGGATGATGAGCTGTAACACTGTAACCACACACTAGTGCTGTGTCCTAGGTCTGTATGTCACCCAGCAGCGGTAGGATGATGAGCTGTAACACTATAACCACACACTAGTGCTGTGTCCCAGGTCTGTATGTCACCCAGCAGCGGTAGGATGATGAGCTGTAACACTATAACCACACACTAGTGCTGTGTCCTAGGTCTGTATGTCACCCAGCAGCGGTAGAATGATGAGCGGTAACACTATAACCACACACTAGTGCTGTGCCCTAGGTCTGTATGTCACCCAGCAGTGGTAGGATGATGAGATGTAACACTATAACCACACACTAGTGCTGTGTCCTAGGTCTGTATGTCACCCAGCAGTGGTAGGATGATGAGCTGGAACACTATAACCACACACTAGTGCTGTTCACTAGGTCTGTATGTCACCCAGCAGTGGAAGGATGATGAGCTGTAACACTATAACCACACACTAGTGCTGTGTCCTAGGTCTGTATGTCACCCAGCATTGGTAGAATGATGAGCTGTAACACTATAAACACACACTAGTGCTGTGTCCTAGGTCTGTATGTCACCCAGCAGTGGTAGAATGATGAGTTGTAACACTATAACCACACACTAGTGCCGTGTCCTAGGTCTGTATGTCACCCAGCAGTGGTAGGATGATGAGCTGTAACACTATAACCACACACTAGTGCCGTGTCCTAGGTCTGTATGTCACCCAGCAGTGGTAGGATGATGAGCTGTAACACTGTAACCACACACTAGTGCCGTGTCCTAGGTCTGTATGTCACCCAGCAGTGGTAGGATGATGAGCTGTAACACTATAACCACACACTAGTGCTGTGACCTAGGTCTGTATGTCACCCAGCAGCGGTAGAATGATGAGCTGTAACACTATAACCACACACTAGTGCTGTGACCTAGGTCTGTATGTCACCCAGCAGTGGTAGAATGATGAGCTGTAACACTATAACCACACACTAGTGCCGTGTCCTAGGTCTGTATGTCACCCAGCAGTGGTAGATTGATGAGCTGTAACACTATAACCACACACTAGTGCCGTGTCCTAGGTCTGTATGTCACCCAGCAGTGGTAGGATGATGAGCTGTAACACTATAACCACACACTAGTGACGTGTCCTAGGTATGTATGTCACCCAGCAGTGGTAGAATGATGAGCTGTAACACTATAACCACACACTAGTGCTGTGTCCTAGGTCTGTATGTCACCCAGCAGTGGTAGGATGATGACCTGTAACACTATAACCACACACTAGTGCTGTGCCTAGATCTGTATGTCACCCAGCAGGGGTAGAATGATGAGCTGTAACACTATAACCACACACTAGTGCTGTGACCTAGGTCTGTATGTCACCCAGCAGTGGTAGAATGATGAGCTGTAACACTATAACCACACACTAGTGCCGTGTCCTAGGTCTGTATGTCACCCAGCAGTGGTAGATTGATGAGCTGTAACACTATAACCACACACTAGTGCCGCGTCCTAGGTCTGTATGTCACCCAGCAGTGGTAGAATGATGAGCTGTAACACTATAACCACACACTAGTGCTGCGTCCTAGGTCTGTATGTCACCCAGCAGTGGTAGAATGATGAGTTATAACACTATAACCACACACTAGTGCTGCGTCCTAGGTCTGTATGTCACCCAGCAGAGGTAGAATGATGAGCTGTAACACTATAACCACACACTAGTGCTGCGTCCTAGGTCTGTATGTCACCCAGCAGTGGTAGAATGATGAGCTGTAACACTATAACCACACACTAGTGCTGTGTCCTAGGTCTGTATGTCACCCAGCAGTGGTAGAATGATGAGATGTAACACTATAACCACACACTAGTGCTGTGTCCTAGGTCTGTATGTCACCCAGCAGTGGTAGAATGATGAGATGTAACACTATAACCACACACTAGTGCTGTGTCCTAGGTCTGTATGTCACCCAGCAGTGGTAGGATGATGAGATGTAACACTATAACCACACACTAGTGCTGTGTCCTAGGTCTGTATGTCACCCAGCAGTGGTAGGATGATGAGCTGGAACACTATAACCACACACTAGTGCTGTTCACTAGGTCTGAATGTCACCCAGCAGTGGTAGGATGATGAGCTGTAACACTATAACCACACACTAGTGCTGTGTCCTAGGTCTTTATGTCACCCAGCATTGGTAGAATGATGAGCTGTAACACTATAACCACACACTAGTGCTGTGCCCTAGGTCTGTATGTCACCCAGCATTGGTAGAATGATGAGCTGTAACACTATAACCACACACTAGTGCTGTGACCTAGGTCTGTATGTCACCCAGCAGGGGTAGAATGATGACCTGTAACACTATAACCACACACTAGTGCTGTGCCTAGATCTGTATGTCACCCAGCAGGGGTAGAATGATGACCTGTAACACTATAACCACACACTAGTGCTGTGTCCTAGGTCTGTATGTCACCCACCAGCGGTAGGATGATGAGCTGTAACACTATAACCACACACTAGTGCTGTGTCCTAGGTCTGTATGTCACCCAGCAGCGGTAGGATGATGAGCTGTAACACTATAACCACACACTAGTGCTGTGTCCTAGGTTTGTATGTCACACAGCAGTGGTAGAATGAGCTGTAACACTATAATCACACACTAGTGCTGTGTCCTAGGTCTGTATGTCACTCAGCAGTGGTAGAATGATGAGCTGTAACACTATAACCACACACTAGTGCTGTGACCTAGGTCTGTATGTCACCCAGCAGCGGTAGAATGATGAGCTGTAACACTATAACCACACACTAGTGCTGTGTCCTAGGTCTGTATGTCACCCAGCAGCGGTAGGATGATGAGCTGTAACACTATAACCACACACTAGTGCTGTGTCCTAGGTCTGTATGTCACCCAGCAGCGGTAGGATGATGAGCTGTAAAACTATAACCACACACTAGTGCTGTGTCCTAGGTCTGTATGTCACCCAGCAGCGGTAGAATGATGAGCGGTAACACTATAATCACACACTAGTGCTGTGCCCTAGGTCTGTATGTCACCCAGCAGCGGTAGAATGATGAGCGGTAACACTATAACCACACACTAGTGCTGTGCCCTAGGTCTGTATGTCACCCAGCAGCGGTAGAATGATGAGCTGTAACACTATAACCACACACTAGTGGTGGGTCCTAGGTCTGTATGTCACCCAGCAGTGGTAGAATGATGAGCTGTAACACTATAAACACACACTAGTGCTGTGTCCTAGGTCTGTATGTCACCCAGCAGTGGTAGAATGATGAGCTGTAACACTATAACCACACACTAGTGCCGTGTCCTAGGTCTGTATGTCACCCAGCAGTGGTAGAATGATGAGCTGTAACACTATAACCACACACTAGTGCAGTGTCCTAGGTCTGTATGTCACCCAGCAGTGGTAGGATGATGAGCTGTAACACTATAACCACACACTTGTGCTGTGTCCTAGGTCTGTATGTCACCCAGCAGTGGTAGAATGAGCTGTAACACTATAATCACACACTAGTGCTGTGTCCTAGGTCTGTATGTCACCCAGCAGTGGTAGAATGATGAGCTGTAACACTATAACCACGCACTAGTGCTGTGTCCTAGGTCTGTATGTCACCCAGCAGTGGTAGGATGATGAGCTGTAACACTATAACCACACACTAGTACTGTGTCCTAGGTCTGTATGTCACCCAGCAGTGGTAGAATGATGAGCTGTAACACTGTTACTACACACTAGTGCTGTGTCCTAGGTCTGTATGTCACCCAGCATTGGTAGAATGATGAGCTGTAACACTATAACCACACACTAGTGCTGTGTCCTAGGTCTGTATGTCACCCAGCAGTGGTAGAATGATGAGCTGTAACACTATAACCACACACTAGTGCTGTTCACTAGGTCTGTATGTCACCCAGCAGTGGTAGGATGATGAGCTGTAACACTATAACCACACACTAGTGCTGTGACCTAGGTCTGTATGTCACCCACCAGTGGTAGAATGATGAGCTGTAACACTGTAACCACACACTAGTGCTGTGCCCTAGGTCTGTATGTCACCCAGCAGCGGTAGAATGATGAGCGGTAACACTATAACCACACACTAGTGCTGTGCCCTAGGTCTATATTTCACCCAGCAGCGGTAGAATGATGAGCTGTAACACTATAACCACACACTAGTGCTGTGCCCTAGGTCTATATTTCACCCAGCAGCGGTAGAATGATGAGCTGTAACACTATAACCACACACTAGTGGTGTGTCCTAGGTCTGTATGTCACACAGCAGCGGTAGGATGATGAGCTGTAAGACTGTAACCACACACTAGTGCCGTGTCCTAGGTCTGTATGTCACCCAGCAGTGGTAGGATGATGAGCTGTAACACTGTAAGCACACACTAGTGCCGTGTCCTAGGTCTGTATGTCACCCAGCAGTGGTAGGATGATGAGCTGTAACACTATAACCACACACTAGTGCCGTGTCCTAGGTATGTATGTCACCCAGCAGTGGTAGAATGATGAGCTGTAACACTATAACCACACACTAGTGCCGTGTCCTAGGTCTGTATGTCACCCAGCAGTGGTAGATTGATGAGCTGTAACACCATAACCACACACTAGTGCTGCGTCCTAGGTCTGTATGTCACCCAGCAGTGGTAGAATGATGAGCTGTAACACTATAACCACACACTAGTGCTGCGTCCTAGGTCTGTATGTCACCCAGCAGTGGTAGAATGATGAGCTGTAACACTATAATCACACACTAGTGCTGTGTCCTAGGTCTGTATGTCACCCAGCAGTGGTAGAATGATGAGCTGTAACACTATAATCACACACTAGTGCTGTGTCCTAGGTCTGTATGTCACCCAGCAGTGGTAGAATGATGAGCTGTAACACTATAACCACACACTAGTACTGTGTCCTAGGTCTGGATGTCACCCAGCAGTGGTAGAATGATGAGCTGTAACACTATAACCACACACTAGTGCTGTTCACTAGGTCTGTATGTCACCCAGCAGTGGTAGGATGATGAGCTGTAACACTATAATCACACACTAGTGCTGTGTCTTAGGTCTGTATGTCACCCAGCAGTGGTAGGATGATGAGCTGTAACACTATAACCACACACTAGTGCTGTGACCTAGGTCTGTATGTCACCCAGCAGTGGTAGAATGATGAGATGTAACACTATAACCACACACTAGTGCTGTGTCCTAGGTCTGTATGTCACCCAGCAGAGGTAGAATGATGAGCTGTAACACTATAACCACACACTAGTGCTGTGTCCTAGGTCTGTATGTCACCCAGCAGTGGTAGAATGATGAGATGTAACACTATAACCACACACTAGTGCTGTGACCTAGGTCTGTATGTCACCCACCAGTGGTAGAATGATGAGCTGTAACACTGTAACCACACACTAGTGCTGTGTCCTAGGTCTGTATGTCACCCAGCAGCGGTAGAATGATGAGCGGTAACACTATAACCACACACTAGTGCTGTGCCCTAGGTCTGTATGTCACCCAGCAGCGGTAGAATGATGAGCGGTAACACTATAACCACACACTAGTGCTGTGCCCTAGGTCTATATTTCACCCAGCAGCGGTAGAATGATGAGCTGTAACACTATAACCACACACTAGTGGTGTGTCCTAGGTCTGTATGTCACCCAGCAGCGGTAGGATGATGAGCTGTAACACTGTAACCACACACTAGTGCCGTGTCCTAGGTCTGTATGTCACCCAGCAGTGGTAGGATGATGAGCTGTAACACTGTAAGCACACACTAGTGCCGTGTCCTAGGTCTGTATGTCACCCAGCAGTGGTAGGATGATGAGCTGTAACACTATAACCACACACTAGTGCCGTGTCCTAGGTATGTATGTCACCCAGCAGTGGTAGAATGATGAGCTGTAACACTATAACCACACACTAGTGCCGTGTCCTAGGTCTGTATGTCACCCAGCAGTGGTAGATTGATGAGCTGTAACACTATAACCACACACTAGTGCTGCGTCCTAGGTCTGTATGTCACCCAGCAGTGGTAGAATGATGAGCTGTAACACTATAACCACACACTAGTGCTGCGTCCTAGGTCTGTATGTCACCCAGCAGTGGTAGAATGATGAGCTGTAACACTATAATCACACACTAGTGCTGTGTCCTAGGTCTGTATGTCACCCAGCAGTGGTAGAATGATGAGCTGTAACACTATAATCACACACTAGTGCTGTGTCCTAGGTCTGTATGTCACCCAGCAGTGGTAGAATGATGAGCTGTAACACTATAACCACACACTAGTGCTGTGTCCTAGGTCTGTATGTCACCCAGCAGTGGTAGAATGATGAGCTGTAACACTATAACCACACACTAGTACTGTGTCCTAGGTCTGGATGTCACCCAGCAGTGGTAGAATGATGAGCTGTAACACTATAACCACACACTAGTGCTGTTCACTAGGTCTGTATGTCACCCAGCAGTGGTAGGATGATGAGCTGTAACACTATAATCACACACTAGTGCTGTGTCTTAGGTCTGTATGTCACCCAGCAGTGGTAGGATGATGAGCTGTAACACTATAACCACACACTAGTGCTGTGACCTAGGTCTGTATGTCACCCAGCAGGGGTAGAATGATGACCTGTAACACTATAACCACACACTAGTGCTGTGCCTAGATCTGTATGTCACCCAGCAGGGGTAGAATGATGACCTGTAACACTATAACCACACACTAGTGCTGTGCCTAGATCTGTATGTCACCCAGCAGGGGTAGAATGATGACCTGTAACACTATAACCACACACTAGTGCTGTGTCCTAGGTCTGTATGTCACCCAGCAGCGGTAGGATGATGAGCTGTAACACTATAACCACACACTAGTGCTGTGTCCTAGGTCTGTGTGTCACCCAGCAGCGGTAGGATGATGAGCTGTAACACTATAACCACACACTAGTGCTGTGTCCTAGGTTTGTATGTCACACAGCAGTGGTAGAATGAGCTGTAACACTATAATCACATACTAGTGCTGTGTCCTAGGTCTGTATGTCACCCAGCAGTGGTAGAATGATGAGCTGTAACACTATAACCACACACTAGTGCTGTGTCCTAGGTCTGTATGTCACCCAGCAGGGGTAGAATGATGAGCTGTAACACTATAACCACACACTAGTGCTGTGTCCTAGGTCTGTATGTCACCCAGCAGCGGTAGGATGATGAGCTGTAACACTATAACCACACACTAGTGCTGTGTCCTAGGTCTGTATGTCACCCAGCAGCGGTAGGATGATGAGCTGTAACACTATAACCACACACTAGTGCTGTGTCCTAGGTCTGTATGTCACCCAGCAGCGGTAGAATGATGAGCGGTAACACTATAACCACACACTAGTGCTGTGCCCTAGGTCTGTATGTCACCCAGCAGCGGTAGGATGATGAGCGGTAACACTATAACCACACACTAGTGGTGGGTCCTAGGTCTGTATGTCACCCAGCAGTGGTAGAATGATGAGCTGCAACACTATAAACACACACTAGTGCTGTGTCCTAGGTCTGTATGTCACCCAGCAGTGGTAGAATGATGAGCTGTAACACTATAACCACACACTAGTGCCGTGTCCTAGGTCTGTATGTCACCCAGCAGTGGTAGAATGATGAGCTGTAACACTATAAACACACACTAGTGCCGTGTCCTAGGTCTGTATGTCACCCAGCAGCGGTAGAATGATGAGCTGTAACACTATAACCACACACTAGTGCTGTGTCCTAGGTCTGTATGTCACCCAGCAGTGGTAGATTGATGAGCTGTAACACTATAACCACACACTAGTGCTGCGTCCTAGGTCTGTATGTCACCCAGCAGTGGTAGAATGATGAGCTGTAACACTATAACCACACACTAGTGCTGTGCCCTAGGTCTGTATGTCACCCAGCAGCGGTAGAATGATGAGCTGTAAAACTGTAACCACACACTAGTGCTGTGTCCTAGGTCTGTATGTCACCCAGCAGCGGTAGAATGATGAGCGGTAACACTATAACCACACACTAGTGCTGTGCCCTAGGTCTGTATGTCACCCAGCAGCGGTAGAATGATGAGCTGTAACACTATAACCACACACTAGTAGTGTGTCCTAGGTCTGTATGTCACCCAGCAGTGGTAGAATGATGAGCTGTAACACTATAACCACACACTAGTGCCGTGTCCTAGGTCTGTATGTCACCCAGCAGTGGTAGGATGATGAGCTGTAACACTATAATCACACACTAGTGCTGTGTCCTAGGTCTGTATGTCACCCAGCAGTGGTAGAATGAGCTGTAACACTATAATCACACACTAGTGCTGTGTCCTAGGTCTGTATGTCACCCAGCAGAGGTAGAATGATGAGATGTAACACTATAACCACACACTAGTGCTGTGTCCTAGGTCTGTATGTCACCCAGCACTGGTAGAATGATGAGATGTAACACTATAACAACACACTAGTGCTGTGTCCTAGGTCTGTATGTCACCCAGCAGTGGTAGAATGATGAGATGTAACACTATAACCACACACTAGTGCTGTGTCCTAGGTCTGTATGTCACCCAGCAGCGGTAGAATGATGAGCTGTAACACTATAACCACACACTAGTGGTGTGTCCTAGGTCTGTATGTCACCCAGCACTGGTAGAATGATGAGATGTAACACTATAACAACACACTAGTGCTGTGTCCTAGGTCTGTATGTCACCCAGCAGTGGTAGAATGATGAGATGTAACACTATAACCACACACTAGTGCTGTGTCCTAGGTCTGTATGTCACCCAGCAGAGGTAGAATGATGAGCTGTAACACTATAACCACACACTAGTGCTGTGTCCTAGGTCTGTATGTCACCCAGCAGTGGTAGAATGATGAGCTGTAACACTATAACCACACACTAGTGCTGTGTCCTAGGTCTGTATGTCACCCAGCAGTGGTAGAATGATGAGATGTAACACTATAACCACACACTAGTGCTGTGTCCTAGGTCTGTATGTCACCCAGCAGTGGTAGAATGATGAGATGTAACACTATAACCACACACTAGTGCTGTGTCCTAGGTCTGTATGTCACCCAGCAGTGGTAGGATGATGAGATGTAACACTATAACCACACACTAGTGCTGTGTCCTAGGTCTGTATGTCACCCAGCAGTGGTAGGATGATGAGCTGGAACACTATAACCACACACTAGTGCTGTTCACTAGGTCTGTATGTCACCCAGCAGTGGTAGGATGATGAGCTGTAACACTATAACCACACACTAGTGCTGTGTCCTAGGTCTGTATGTCACCCAGCATTGGTAGAATGATGAGCTGTAACACTATAACCACACACTAGTGCTGTGCCCTAGGTCTGTATGTCACCCAGCATTGGTAGAATGATGAGCTGTAACACTATAACCACACACTAGTGCTGTGACCTAGGTCTGTATGTCACCCAGCAGGGGTAGAATGATGAGCTGTAACACTATAACCACACACTAGTGCTGTGCCTAGATCTGTATGTCACCCAGCAGGGGTAGAATGATGAGCTGTAACACTATAACCACACACTAGTGCTGTGTCCTAGGTCTGTATGTCACCCACCAGCGGTAGGATGATGAGCTGTAACACTATAAGCACACACTAGTGCTGTGTCCTAGGTCTGTATGTCACCCAGCAGCGGTAGGATGATGAGCTGTAACACTATAACCACACACTAGTGCTGTGTCCTAGGTTTGTATGTCACACAGCATTGGTAGAATGATGAGCTGTAACACTATAACCACACACTAGTGCTGTGTCCTAGGTCTGTATGTCACCCAGCAGTGGTAGAATGATGAGCTGTAACACTATAACCACACACTAGTGCTGTTCACTAGGTCTGTATGTCACCCAGCAGTGGTAGAATGATGAGCTGTAACACTATAACCACACACTAGTGCTGTGTCCTAGGTCTGTATGTCACCCAGCAGTGGTAGGATGATGAGCTGTAACACTATAACCACACACTAGTGCTGTGACCTAGGTCTGTATGTCACCCACCAGTGGTAGAATGATGAGCTGTAACACTGTAACCACACACTAGTGCTGTGTCCTAGGTCTGTATGTCACCCAGCAGCGGTAGAATGATGAGCGGTAACACTATAACCACACACTAGTGCTGTGCCCTAGGTCTGTATGTCAAACAGCAGCGGTAGAATGATGAGCGGTAACACTATAACCACACACTAGTGCTGTGCCCTAGGTCTATATTTCACCCAGCAGCGGTAGAATGATGAGCTGTAACACTATAACCACACACTAGTGGTGTGTCCTAGGTCTGTATGTCACCCAGCAGCGGTAGAATGATGAGCTGTAACACTATAAACACACACTAGTGCTGTGTCCTAGGTCTGTATGTCACCCAGCAGTGGTAGAATGATGAGTTGTAACACTATAACCACACACTAGTGCCGTGTCCTAGGTCTGTATGTCACCCAGCAGTGGTAGGATGATGAGCTGTAACACTATAACCACACACTAGTGCCGTGTCCTAGGTCTGTATGTCACCCAGCAGTGGTAGGATGATGAGCTGTAACACTGTAACCACACACTAGTGCCGTGTCCTAGGTCTGTATGTCACCCAGCAGTGGTAGGATGATGAGCTGTAACACTGTAACCACACACTAGTGCCGTGTCCTAGGTCTGTATGTCACCCAGCAGTGGTAGGATGATGAGCTGTAACACTATAACCACACACTAGTGCCGTGTCCTAGGTATGTATGTCACCCAGCAGTGGTAGAATGATGAGCTGTAACACTATAACCACACACTAGTGCCGTGTCCTAGGTCTGTATGTCACCCAGCAGTGGTAGATTGATGAGCTGTAACACTATAACCACACACTAGTGCTGCGTCCTAGGTCTGTATGTCACCCAGCAGTGGTAGAATGATGAGCTGTAACACTATAACCACACACTAGTGCTGCGTCCTAGGTCTGTATGTCACACAGCAGTGGTAGAATGAGCTGTAACACTATAATCACACACTAGTGCTGTGCCCTAGGTCTGTATGTCACCCAGCAGCGGTAGAATGATGAGCTGTAACACTATAACCACACACTAGTGGTGGGTCCTAGGTCTGTATGTCACCCAGCAGTGGTAGAATGATGAGCTGTAACACTATAAACACACACTAGTGCTGTGTCCTAGGTCTGTATGTCACCCAGCAGTGGTAGAATGATGAGCTGTAACACTATAACCACACACTAGTGCCGTGTCCTAGGTCTGTATGTCACCCAGCAGTGGTAGGATGATGAGCTGTAACACTATAACCACACACTAGTGCCGTGTCCTAGGTCTGTATGTCACCCAGCAGTGGTAGGATGATGAGCTGTAACACTATAACCACACACTTGTGCTGTGTCCTAGGTCTGTATGTCACCCAGCAGTGGTAGAATGAGCTGTAACACTATAATCACACACTAGTGCTGTGTCCTAGGTCTGTATGTCACCCAGCAGTGGTAGAATGATGAGCTGTAACACTATAACCACGCACTAGTGCTGTGTCCTAGGTCTGTATGTCACCCAGCAGTGGTAGGATGATGAGCTGTAACACTATAACCACACACTAGTACTGTGTCCTAGGTCTGTATGTCACCCAGCAGTGGTAGAATGATGAGCTGTAACACTGTTACTACACACTAGTGCTGTGTCCTAGGTCTGTATGTCACCCAGCATTGGTAGAATGATGAGCTGTAACACTATAACCACACACTAGTGCTGTGTCCTAGGTCTGTATGTCACCCAGCAGTGGTAGAATGATGAGCTGTAACACTATAACCACACACTAGTGCTGTTCACTAGGTCTGTATGTCACCCAGCAGTGGTAGAATGATGAGCTGTAACACTATAACCACACACTAGTGCTGTGTCCTAGGTCTGTATGTCACCCAGCAGTGGTAGGATGATGAGCTGTAACACTATAACCACACACTAGTGCTGTGACCTAGGTCTGTATGTCACCCACCAGTGGTAGAATGATGAGCTGTAACACTGTAACCACACACTAGTGCTGTGTCCTAGGTCTGTATGTCACGCAGCAGCGGTAGAATGATGAGCGGTAACACTATAACCACACACTAGTGCCGTGTCCTAGGTCTGTATGTCACCCAGCAGTGGTAGGATGATGAGCTGTAACACTATAACCACACACTAGTGCCGTGTCCTAGGTCTGTATGTCACCCAGCAGTTGTAGGATGATGAGCTGTAACACTATAACCACACACTAGTGGTGTGTCCTAGGTCTGTATGTCACCCAGCAGCGGTAGAATGATGAGCTGTAACACTATAAACACACACTAGTGCTGTGTCCTAGGTCTGTATGTCACCCAGCAGTGGTAGAATGATGAGTTGTAACACTATAACCACACACTAGTGCCGTGTCCTAGGTCTGTATGTCTCCCAGCAGTGGTAGGATGATGAGCTGTAACACTATAACCACACACTAGTGCCGTGTCCTAGGTCTGTATGTCACCCAGCAGTGGTAGGATGATGAGCTGTAACACTGTAACCACACACTAGTGCCGTGTCTTAGGTATGTATGTCACCCAGCAGTGGTAGAATGATGAGCTGTAACACTATAACCACACACTAGTGCCGTGTCCTAGGTCTGTATGTCACCCAGCAGTGGTAGATTGATGAGCTGTAACACTATAACCACACACTAGTGCTGCATCCTAGGTCTGTATGTCACCCAGCAGTGGTAGAATGATGAGCTGTAACACTATAACCACACACTAGTGCTGCGTCCTAGGTCTGTATGTCACCCAGCAGTGGTAGAATGATGAGCTGTAACACTATAATCACACACTAGTGCTGTGTCCTAGGTCTGTATGTCACCCAGCAGTGGTAGAATGATGAGCTGTAACACTATAATCACACACTAGTGCTGTGTCCTAGGTCTGTATGTCACCCAGCAGTGGTAGAATGATGAGATGTAACACTATAACCACACACTAGTGCTGTGTCCTAGGTCTGTATGTCACCCAGCAGTGGTAGGATGATGAGCTGTAACACTATAACCACACACTAGTGCAGAGACCTAGGTCTGTATGTCACCCAGCAGTGGTAGGATGATGAGCTGTAACACTATAACCACACACTAGTGCTGTGTCCTAGGTCTGTATGTCACCCAGCAGTGGTAGGATGATGAGCTGTAACACTATAACCACACACTAGTGGTGTGCCCTAGGTCTGTATGTCACCCAGCAGTGGTAGAATGATGAGCTGTAACACTATAACCACACACTAGTGCTGTGACCTAGGTCTGTATGTCACCCAGCAGGGGTAGAATGATGACCTGTAACACTATAACCACACACTAGTGCTGTGCCTAGATCTGTATGTCACCCAGCAGGGGTAGAATGATGACCTGTAACACTATAACCACACACTAGTGCTGTGCCTAGATCTGTATGTCACCCAGCAGGGGTAGAATGATGAGCTGTAACACTATAACCACACACTAGTGCTGTGACCTAGGTCTGTATGTCACCCAGCAGGGATAGAATGATGACCTGTAACACTATAACCACACACTAGTGCTGTGCCTACATCTGTATGTCACCCAGCAGGGGTAGAATGATGACCTGTAACACTATAACCACACACTAGTGCTGTGTCCTAGGTCTGTATGTCACCCAGCAGCGGTAGGATGATGAGCTGTAACACTATAACTACACACTAGTGCTGTGTCCTAGGTCTGTGTGTCACCCAGCAGCGGTAGGATGATGAGCTGTAACACTATAACCACACACTAGTGCTGTGTCCTAGGTTTGTATGTCACACAGCAGTGGTAGAATGAGCTGTAACACTATAATCACACACTAGTGCTGTGTCCTAGGTCTGTATGTCACCCAGCAGTGGTAGAATGATGAGCTGTAACACTATAACCACACACTAGTGCTGTGTCCTAGGTCTGTATGTCACCCAGCAGGGGTAGAATGATGAGCTGTAACACTATAACCACACACTAGTGCTGTGTCCTAGGTCTGTATGTCACCCAGCAGCGGTAGGATGATGAGCTGTAACACTATAACTACACACTAGTGCTGTGTCCTAGGTCTGTATGTCACCCAGCAGCGGTAGGATGATGAGCTGTAACACTATAATCACACACTAGTGCTGTGTCCTAGGTCTGTATGTCACCCAGCAGTGGTAGGATGATGAGCTGTAACACTATAACCACACACTAGTGCCGTGTCCTAGGTATGTATGTCACCCAGCAGTGGTAGAATGATGAGCTGTAACACTATAACCACACACTAGTGCCGTGTCCTAGGTCTGTATGTCACCCAGCAGTGGTAGATTGATGAGCTGTAACACTATAACCACACACTAGTGCTGCGTCCTAGGTCTGTATGTCACCCAGCAGTGGTAGAATGATGAGCTGTAACACTATAACCACACACTAGTGCTGCGTCCTAGGTCTGTATGTCACCCAGCAGTGGTAGAATGATGAGCTGTAACACTATAATCACACACTAGTGCTGTGTCCTAGGTCTGTATGTCACCCAGCAGTGGTAGAATGATGAGCTGTAACACTATAATCACACACTAGTGCTGTGTCCTAGGTCTGTATGTCACCCAGCAGTGGTAGAATGATGAGATGTAACACTATAACCACACACTAGTGCTGTGTCCTAGGTCTGTATGTCACCCAGCAGTGGTAGGATGATGAGCTGTAACACTATAACCACACACTAGTGCAGAGACCTAGGTCTGTATGTCACCCAGCAGTGGTAGGATGATGAGCTGTAACACTATAACCACACACTAGTGCTGTGTCCTAGGTCTGTATGTCACCCAGCAGTGGTAGGATGATGAGCTGTAACACTATAACCACACACTAGTGGTGTGCCCTAGGTCTGTATGTCACCCAGCAGTGGTAGAATGATGAGCTGTAACACTATAACCACACACTAGTGCTGTGACCTAGGTCTGTATGTCACCCAGCAGGGGTAGAATGATGACCTGTAACACTATAACCACACACTAGTGCTGTGCCTAGATCTGTATGTCACCCAGCAGGGGTAGAATGATGACCTGTAACACTATAACCACACACTAGTGCTGTGCCTAGATCTGTATGTCACCCAGCAGGGGTAGAATGATGAGCTGTAACACTATAACCACACACTAGTGCTGTGACCTAGGTCTGTATGTCACCCAGCAGGGATAGAATGATGACCTGTAACACTATAACCACACACTAGTGCTGTGCCTACATCTGTATGTCACCCAGCAGGGGTAGAATGATGACCTGTAACACTATAACCACACACTAGTGCTGTGTCCTAGGTCTGTATGTCACCCAGCAGCGGTAGGATGATGAGCTGTAACACTATAACCACACACTAGTGCTGTGTCCTAGGTCTGTGTGTCACCCAGCAGCGGTAGGATGATGAGCTGTAACACTATAACCACACACTAGTGCTGTGTCCTAGGTTTGTATGTCACACAGCAGTGGTAGAATGAGCTGTAACACTATAATCACACACTAGTGCTGTGTCCTAGGTCTGTATGTCACCCAGCAGTGGTAGAATGATGAGCTGTAACACTATAACCACACACTAGTGCTGTGTCCTAGGTCTGTATGTCACCCAGCAGGGGTAGAATGATGAGCTGTAACACTATAACCACACACTAGTGCTGTGTCCTAGGTCTGTATGTCACCCAGCAGCGGTAGGATGATGAGCTGTAACACTATAACTACACACTAGTGCTGTGTCCTAGGTCTGTATGTCACCCAGCAGCGGTAGGATGATGAGCTGTAACACTATAATCACACACTAGTGCTGTGTCCTAGGTCTGTATGTCACCCAGCAGCGGTAGAATGATGAGCGGTAACACTATAACCACACACTAGTGCTGTGCCCTAGGTCTGTATGTCACCAATCAGTGGTAGGATGATGAGATGTAACACTATAACCACACACTAGTGCTGTGTCCTAGGTCTGTATGTCACCCAGCATTGGTAGAATGATGAGCTGTAACACTATAAACACACACTAGTGCTGTGTCCTAGGTCTGTATGTCACCCAGCATTGGTAGAATGATGAGCTGTAACACTATAACCACACACTAGTGCCGTGTCCTAGGTCTGTATGTCACCCAGCAGTGGTAGGATGATGAGCTGTAACACTGTAACCACACACTAGTGCTGTGTCCTAGGTCTGTATGTCACCCAGCAGCGGTAGGATGATGAGCTGTAACACTATAACCACACACTAGTGCTGTGTCCCAGGTCTGTATGTCACCCAGCAGCGGTAGGATGATGAGCTGTAACACTATAACCACACACTAGTGCTGTGTCCTAGGTCTGTATGTCACCCAGCAGCGGTAGAATGATGAGCGGTAACACTATAACCACACACTAGTGCTGTGCCCTAGGTCTGTATGTCACCCAGCAGTGGTAG
Organism: Taudactylus pleione; assembly: GCA_031769625.1. Classification (NCBI taxonomy): domain Eukaryota; kingdom Metazoa; phylum Chordata; class Amphibia; order Anura; family Myobatrachidae; genus Taudactylus; species Taudactylus pleione. The sequence continues at coordinate 396,096 of JAUIMM010000284.1, forward strand.
GATGATGAGATGTAACACTATAACCACACACTAGTGCTGTGTCCTAGGTCTGTATGTCACCCAGCATTGGTAGAATGATGAACTGTAACACTATAACCACACACTAGTGCTGTGCCCTAGGTCTGTATGTCACCCAGCATTGGTAGAATGATGAGCTGTAACACTATAACCACACACTAGTGCTGTGACCTAGGTCTGTATGTCACCCAGCAGGGGTAGAATGATGACCTGTAACACTATAACCACACACTAGTGCTGTGCCTAGATCTGTATGTCACCCACCAGCGGTAGGATGATGAGCTGTAACACTATAACCACACACTAGTGCTGTGTCCTAGGTCTGTATGTCACCCAGCAGCGGTAGGATGATGAGCTGTAACACTATAACCACACACTAGTGCTGTGTCCTAGGTTTGTATGTCACACAGCAGTGGTAGAATGAGCTGTAACACTATAATCACACACTAGTGCTGTGTCCTAGGTCTGTATGTCACCCAGCAGTGGTAGAATGATGAGCTGTAACACTATAACCACACACTAGTGCTGTGACCTAGGTCTGTATGTCACCCAGCAGCGGTAGAATGATGAGCTGTAACACTATAACCACACACTAGTGCTGTGTCCTAGGTCTGTATGTCACCCAGCAGCGGTAGGATGATGAGCTGTAACACTATAACCACACACTAGTGCTGTGTCCTAGGTCTGTATGTCACCCAGCAGCGGTAGGATGATGAGCTGTAACACTATAACCACACACTAGTGCTGTGTCCTAGGTCTGTATGTCACCCAGCAGCGGTAGAATGATGAGCGGTAACACTATAATCACACACTAGTGCTGTGCCCTAGGTCTGTATGTCACCCAGCAGCGGTAGGATGATGAGCGGTAACACTATAACCACACACTAGTGCTGTGCCCTAGGTCTGTATGTCACCCAGCAGCGGTAGAATGATGAGCTGTAACACTATAACCACACACTAGTGGTGGGTCCTAGGTCTGTATGTCACCCAGCAGTGGTAGAATGATGAGCTGTAACACTATAAACACACACTAGTGCTGTGTCCTAGGTCTGTATGTCACCCAGCAGTGGTAGAATGATGAGCTGTAACACTATAACCACACACTAGTGCCGTGTCCTAGGTCTGTATGTCACCCAGCAGTGGTAGAATGATGAGCTGTAACACTATAACCACACACTAGTGCAGTGTCCTAGGTCTGTATGTCACCCAGCAGTGGTAGGATGATGAGCTGTAACACTATAACCACACACTTGTGCTGTGTCCTAGGTCTGTATGTCACCCAGCAGTGGTAGAATGAGCTGTAACACTATAATCACACACTAGTGCTGTGTCCTAGGTCTGTATGTCACCCAGCAGTGGTAGAATGATGAGCTGTAACACTATAACCACGCACTAGTGCTGTGTCCTAGGTCTGTATGTCACCCAGCAGTGGTAGGATGATGAGCTGTAACACTATAACCACACACTAGTACTGTGTCCTAGGTCTGTATGTCACCCAGCAGTGGTAGAATGATGAGCTGTAACACTGTTACTACACACTAGTGCTGTGTCCTAGGTCTGTATGTCACCCAGCATTGGTAGAATGATGAGCTGTAACACTATAACCACACACTAGTGCTGTGTCCTAGGTCTGTATGTCACCCAGCAGTGGTAGAATGATGAGCTGTAACACTATAACCACACACTAGTGCTGTTCACTAGGTCTGTATGTCACCCAGCAGTGGTAGTATGATGAGCTGTAACACTATAACCACACACTAGTGCTGTGTCCTAGGTCTGTATGTCACCCAGCAGTGGTAGGATGATGAGCTGTAACACTATAACCACACACTAGTGCTGTGACCTAGGTCTGTATGTCACCCACCAGTGGTAGAATGATGAGCTGTAACACTGTAACCACACACTAGTGCTGTGTCCTAGGTCTGTATGTCACCCAGCAGCGGTAGAATGATGAGCGGTAACACTATAACCACACACTAGTGCTGTGCCCTAGGTCTGTATGTCACCCAGCAGCGGTAGAATGATGAGCGGTAACACTATAACCACACACTAGTGCTGTGCCCTAGGTCTATATTTCACCCAGCAGCGGTAGAATGATGAGCTGTAACACTATAACCACACACTAGTGGTGTGTCCTAGGTCTGTATGTCACCCAGCAGCGGTAGGATGATGAGCTGTAACACTGTAACCACACACTAGTGCCGTGTCCTAGGTCTGTATGTCACCCAGCAGTGGTAGGATGATGAGCTGTAACACTGTAAGCACACACTAGTGCCGTGTCCTAGGTCTGTATGTCACCCAGCAGTGGTAGGATGATGAGCTGTAACACTATAACCACACACTAGTGCCGTGTCCTAGGTATGTATGTCACCCAGCAGTGGTAGAATGATGAGCTGTAACACTATAACCACACACTAGTGCCGTGTCCTAGGTCTGTATGTCACCCAGCAGTGGTAGATTGATGAGCTGTAACACTATAACCACACACTAGTGCTGTGTCCTAGGTCTGTATGTCACCCAGCAGTGGTAGAATGATGAGCTGTAACACTATAACCACACACTAGTACTGTGTCCTAGGTCTGGATGTCACCCAGCAGTGGTAGAATGATGAGCTGTAACACTATAACCACACACTAGTGCTGTTCACTAGGTCTGTATGTCACCCAGCAGTGGTAGGATGATGAGCTGTAACACTATAATCACACACTAGTGCTGTGTCTTAGGTCTGTATGTCACCCAGCAGTGGTAGGATGATGAGCTGTAACACTATAACCACACACTAGTGCTGTGACCTAGGTCTGTATGTCACCCAGCAGTGGTAGAATGATGAGATGTAACACTATAACCACACACTAGTGCTGTGTCCTAGGTCTGTATGTCACCCAGCAGAGGTAGAATGATGAGATGTAACACTATAACCACACACTAGTGCTGTGTCCTAGGTCTGTATGTCACCCAGCAGTGGTAGAATGATGAGATGTAACACTATAACCACACACTAGTGCTGTGTCCTAGGTCTGTATGTCACCCAGCAGTGGTAGGATGATGAGCTGTAACACTATAACCACACACTAGTGCTGTGTCCTAGGTCTGTATGTCACCCAGCAGTGGTAGAATGATGAGCTGTAATACTATAACCACACACTAGTGCTGTGACCTAGGTCTGTATGTCACCCAGCAGGGGTAGAATGATGAGCTGTAACACTATAACCACAAACTAGTGCTGTGTCCTAGGTCTGTATGTCACCCAGCAGCGGTAGGATGATGAGCTGTAACACTATAACCACACACTAGTGCTGTGTCCTAGGTCTGTATGTCACCCAGCAGCGGTAGGATGATGAGCTGTAACACTATAACCACACACTAGTGCTGTGTCCTAGGTCTGTGTGTCACCCAGCAGCGGTAGAATGATGAGCGGTAACACTATAATCACACACTAGTGCTGTGCCCTAGGTCTGTATGTCACCCAGCAGCGGTAGAATGATGAGCGGTAACACTATAACCACACACTAGTGCTGTGCCCTAGGTCTGTATGTCACCCAGCAGCGGTAGAATGATGAGCTGTAACACTATAACCACACACTAGTGGTGGGTCCTAGGTCTGTATGTCACCCAGCAGTGGTAGAATGATGAGCTGTAACACTATAAACACACACTAGTGCTGTGTCCTAGGTCTGTATGTCACCCAGCAGTGGTAGAATGATGAGCTGTAACACTATAACCACACACTAGTGCCGTGTCCTAGGTCTGTATGTCACCCAGCAGTGGTAGAATGATGAGCTGTAACACTATAACCACACACTAGTGCAGTGTCCTAGGTCTGTATGTCACCCAGCAGTGGTAGGATGATGAGCTGTAACACTATAACCACACACTTGTGCTGTGTCCTAGGTCTGTATGTCACCCAGCAGTGGTAGAATGAGCTGTAACACTATAATCACACACTAGTGCTGTGTCCTAGGTCTGTATGTCACCCAGCAGTGGTAGAATGATGAGCTGTAACACTATAACCACGCACTAGTGCTGTGTCCTAGGTCTGTATGTCACCCAGCAGTGGTAGGATGATGAGCTGTAACACTATAACCACACACTAGTACTGTGTCCTAGGTCTGTATGGTACCCAGCAGTGGTAGAATGATGAGCTGTAACATTGTTACTACACACTAGTGCTGTGTCCTAGGTCTGTATGTCACCCAGCATTGGTAGAATGATGAGCTGTAACACTATAACCACACACTAGTGCTGTGTCCTAGGTCTGTATGTCACCCAGCAGTGGTAGAATGATGAGCTGTAACACTATAACCACACACTAGTGCTGTTCACTAGGTCTGTATGTCACCCAGCAGTGGTAGAATGATGATCTGTAACACTATAACCACACACTAGTGCTGTGTCCTAGGTCTGTATGTCACCCAGCAGTGGTAGGATGATGAGCTGTAACACTATAACCACACACTAGTGCTGTGACCTAGGTCTGTATGTCACCCAGCAGTGGTAGAATGATGAGCTGTAACACTGTAACCACACACTAGTGCTGTGTCCTAGGTCTGTATGTCACCCAGCAGCGGTAGAATGATGAGCGGTAACACTATAACCACACACTAGTGCTGTGCCCTAGGTCTGTATGTCACCCAGCAGTGGTAGAATGATGAGCTGTAACACTATAACCACACACTAGTGCTGTTCACTAGGTCTGTATGTCACCCAGCAGTGGTAGGATGATGAGCTGTAACACTATAATCACACACTAGTGCTGTGTCTTAGGTCTGTATGTCACCCAGCAGTGGTAGGATGATGAGCTGTAACACTATAACCACACACTAGTGCTGTGACCTAGGTCTGTATGTCACCCAGCAGTGGTAGAATGATGAGATGTAACACTATAATCACACACTAGTGCTGCGTCCTAGGTCTGTATGTCACCCAGCAGTGGTAGAATGATGAGCTGTAACACTATAATCACACACTAGTGCTGTGTCCTAGGTCTGTATGTCACCCAGCAGTGGTAGAATGATGAGCTGTAACACTATAACCACACACTAGTGCTGTGTCCTAGGTCTGTATGTCACCCAGCAGAGGTAGAATGATGAGCTGTAACACTATAACCACACACTAGTGCTGTGTCCTAGGTCTGTATGTCACCCAGCAGTGGTAGAATGATGAGATGTAACACTATAACCACACACTAGTGCTGTGTCCTAGGTCTGTATGTCACCCAGCAGTGGTAGAATGATGAGATGTAACACTATAACCACACACTAGTGCTGTGTCCTAGGTCTGTATGTCACCCAGCAGTGGTAGGATGATGAGCTGTAACACTATAACCACACACTAGTGCTGTGTCCTAGGTCTGTATGTCACCCAGCAGTGGTAGGATGATGAGCTGTAACACTATAACCACACACTAGTGGTGTGCCCTAGGTCTGTATGTCACCCAGCAGTGGTAGAATGATGAGCTGTAACACTATAACCACACACTAGTGCTGTGACCTAGGTCTGTATGTCACCCAGCAGGGGTAGAATGATGACCTGTAACACTATAACCACACACTATTGCTGTTCCTAGATCTGTATGTCACCCAGCAGGGGTAGAATGATGACCTGTAACACTATAACCACACACTAGTGCTGTGCCTAGATCTGTATGTCACCCAGCAGGGGTAGAATGATGAGCTGTAACACTATAACCACACACTAGCGCTGTGACCTAGGTCTGTATGTCACCCAGCAGGGGTAGAATGATGACCTGTAACACTATAACCACACACTAGTGCTGTGCCTAGATCTGTATGTCACCCAGCAGGGGTAGAATGATGACCTGTAACACTATAACCACACACTAGTGCTGTGTCCTAGGTCTGTATGTCACCCAGCAGCGGTAGGATGATGAGCTGTAACACTATAACCACACACTAGTGCTGTGTCCTAGGTCTGTGTGTCACCCAGCAGCGGTAGGATGATGAGCTGTAACACTATAACCACACACTAGTGCTGTGTCCTAGGTTTGTATGTCACACAGCAGTGGTAGAATGAGCTGTAACACTATAATCACACACTAGTGCTGTGTCCTAGGTCTGTATGTCACCCAGCAGTGGTAGAATGATGAGCTGTAACACTATAACCACACACTAGTGCTGTGTCCTAGGTCTGTATGTCACCCAGCAGGGGTAGAATGATGAGCTGTAACACTATAACCACACACTAGTGCTGTGTCCTAGGTCTGTATGTCACCCAGCAGCGGTAGGATGATGAGCTGTAACACTATAACCACACACTAGTGCTGTGTCCTAGGTCTGTATGTCACCCAGCAGCGGTAGGATGATGAGCTGTAACACTATAACCACACACTAGTGCTGTGTCCTAGGTCTGTATGTCACCCAGCAGGGGTAGAATGATGAGCTGTAACACTATAACCACACACTAGTGCTGTGCCCTAGGTCTGTATGTCACCCAGCAGCGGTAGGATGATGAGCTGTAACACTATAATCACACACTAGTGCTGTGTCTTAGGTCTGTATGTCACCCAGCAGTGGTAGGATGATGAGCTGTAACACTATAACCACACACTAGTGCTGTGACCTAGGTCTGTATGTCACCCAGCAGTGGTAGAATGATGAGATGTAACACTATAATCACACACTAGTGCTGCGTCCTAGGTCTGTATGTCACCCAGCAGTGGTAGAATGATGAGCTGTAACACTATAATCACACACTAGTGCTGTGTCCTAGGTCTGTATGTCACCCAGCAGTGGTAGAATGATGAGCTGTAACACTATAACCACACACTAGTGCTGTGTCCTAGGTCTGTATGTCACCCAGCAGAGGTAGAATGATGAGCTGTAACACTATAACCACACACTAGTGCTGTGTCCTAGGTCTGTATGTCACCCAGCAGTGGTAGAATGATGAGATGTAACACTATAACCACACACTAGTGCTGTGTCCTAGGTCTGTATGTCACCCAGCAGTGGTAGAATGATGAGATGTAACACTATAACCACACACTAGTGCTGTGTCCTAGGTCTGTATGTCACCCAGCAGTGGTAGGATGATGAGCTGTAACACTATAACCACACACTAGTGCTGTGTCCTAGGTCTGTATGTCACCCAGCAGTGGTAGGATGATGAGCTGTAACACTATAACCACACACTAGTGGTGTGCCCTAGGTCTGTATGTCACCCAGCAGTGGTAGAATGATGAGCTGTAACACTATAACCACACACTAGTGCTGTGACCTAGGTCTGTATGTCACCCAGCAGGGGTAGAATGATGACCTGTAACACTATAACCACACACTATTGCTGTTCCTAGATCTGTATGTCACCCAGCAGGGGTAGAATGATGACCTGTAACACTATAACCACACACTAGTGCTGTGCCTAGATCTGTATGTCACCCAGCAGGGGTAGAATGATGAGCTGTAACACTATAACCACACACTAGCGCTGTGACCTAGGTCTGTATGTCACCCAGCAGGGGTAGAATGATGACCTGTAACACTATAACCACACACTAGTGCTGTGCCTAGATCTGTATGTCACCCAGCAGGGGTAGAATGATGACCTGTAACACTATAACCACACACTAGTGCTGTGTCCTAGGTCTGTATGTCACCCAGCAGCGGTAGGATGATGAGCTGTAACACTATAACCACACACTAGTGCTGTGTCCTAGGTCTGTGTGTCACCCAGCAGCGGTAGGATGATGAGCTGTAACACTATAACCACACACTAGTGCTGTGTCCTAGGTTTGTATGTCACACAGCAGTGGTAGAATGAGCTGTAACACTATAATCACACACTAGTGCTGTGTCCTAGGTCTGTATGTCACCCAGCAGTGGTAGAATGATGAGCTGTAACACTATAACCACACACTAGTGCTGTGTCCTAGGTCTGTATGTCACCCAGCAGGGGTAGAATGATGAGCTGTAACACTATAACCACACACTAGTGCTGTGTCCTAGGTCTGTATGTCACCCAGCAGCGGTAGGATGATGAGCTGTAACACTATAACCACACACTAGTGCTGTGTCCTAGGTCTGTATGTCACCCAGCAGCGGTAGGATGATGAGCTGTAACACTATAACCACACACTAGTGCTGTGTCCTAGGTCTGTATGTCACCCAGCAGGGGTAGAATGATGAGCTGTAACACTATAACCACACACTAGTGCTGTGCCCTAGGTCTGTATGTCACCCAGCAGCGGTAGGATGATGAGCTGTAACACTATAACCACACACTAGTGCTGTGTCCTAGGTCTGTATGTCACCCAGCAGCGGTAGGATGATGAGCTGTAACACTATAACCACACACTAGTGCTGTGTCCTAGGTCTGTATGTCACCCAGCAGCGGTAGAATGATGAGCGGTAACACTATAACCACACACTAGTGCTGTGCCCTAGGTCTGTATGTCACCCAGCAGCGGTAGGATGATGAGCGGTAACACTATAACCACACACTAGTGGTGGGTCCTAGGTCTGTATGTCACCCAGCAGTGGTAGAATGATGAGCTGTAACACTATAAACACACACTAGTGCTGTGTCCTAGGTCTGTATGTCACCCAGCAGTGGTAGAATGATGAGCTGTAACACTATAACCACACACTAGTGCCGTGTCCTAGGTCTGTATGTCACCCAGCAGTGGTAGAATGATGAGCTGTAACACTGTAACCACACACTAGTGCCGTGTCCTAGGTCTGTATGTCACCCAGCTGTGGTAGGATGATGAGCTGTAACACTATAACCACACACTAGTGCTGTGTCCTAGGTCTGTATGTCACCCAGCAGTGGTAGAATGAGCTGTAACACTATAATCACACACTAGTGCTGTGTCCTAGGTCTGTATGTCACCCAGCAGTGGTAGAATGATGAGCTGTAACACTATAACCACGCACTAGTGCTGTGTCCTAGGTCTGTATGTCACCCAGCAGTGGTAGGATGATGAGCTGTAACACTATAACCACACACTTGTACTGTGTCCTAGGTCTGTATGTCACCCAGCAGTGGTAGAATGATGAGCTGTAACACTGTTACTACACACTAGTGCTGTGTCCTAGGTCTGTATGTCACCCAGCATTGGTAGAATGATGAGCTGTAACACTATAACCACACACTAGTGCTGTGTCCTAGGTCTGTATGTCACCCAGCAGTGGTAGAATGATGAGCTGTAACACTATAATCACACACTAGTGCTGTGTCCTAGGTCTGTATGTCACCCAGCAGTGGTAGGATGATGAGCTGTAACACTATAACCACACACTAGTGCTGTGACCTAGGTCTGTATGTCACCCACCAGTGGTAGAATGATGAGCTGTAACACTGTAACCACACACTAGTGCTGTGTCCTAGGTCTGTATGTCACCCAGCAGCGGTAGAATGATGAGCGGTAACACTATAACCACACACTAGTGCTGTGCCCTAGGTCTGTATGTCACCCAGCAGCGGTAGAATGATGAGCGGTAACACTATAACCACACACTAGTGCTGTGACCTAGGTCTGTATGTCACCCACCAGTGGTAGAATGATGAGCTGTAACACTATAACCACACACAATCTCACCTTGTATAGAGATGGCGATAAGCTTCTGCTCACTGTCAAAGACAGATGATTGGCTGAGACCAGATCTTAAAATGAATATTGAATGACGCCATCTTGCGTCGTCAGCATGAAACCATGGTGTGTGATGCTAATATGCTATTAGCATCGTGCGATCGCATTACCACTGCATACTGTTTAAAATCCTATCATACCCCATAAGCATGGATACACATATGAATATATATATATTTAAAAACTTCATGTATACAGTGATGACAGACTTGTCTTGTAACACCACAGTATAACCACACTATTACTAGGGTACAATTTCTCATACTTAGAGGTGATAAACCAGTTACATGCCGTATGAGTTCTCTGGTGTAACAAGAGGTGGTTTCTGTATAAAATGCTTCCCACACTCAGAACTAGGAATGGATATCAGAAACCGATGGTTACCAACCATCAATGTTCCCAATCTGATTGAAGTCCTCTTTCCATTGATGAGAGAGGTTTGTGACAATATGAATTTAGCGGAAAACACCCTAAAGTGGTATTTTCGGTGCCTATTGCAGTGCTGTATTTTTCTACGCATGGTTTAACCACCAATGGTTATACCATTGCATGGTTATGATGTGATAGCTAGTAGCTATCGTATCACATGATTTGATGTCAGAAGCCTGGCAATCATTCGACACCAAGCTCCTCATGTCCATCCCTATTCAGAACATGGAAATGGTTTCTCACCTGTGTGACTTCTCTGATGTGCAACAAGAGCTGATTTATGTGTAAACCATTTCCCACACTCAGAGCATGGAAATTGTTTCTCACCTGTGTGATGTCTCTGATGTGCAACAAGCTGCGATTTCCTTATAAAACATTTCCCACACTCAGAGCATGGAAATGGTTTCTCACCTGTGTGACTTCTCTTATGTATAACAAAACCCGATTTCCTTGTAAAACATTTCCCACACTCAGAGCATGGAAATGGTTTCACACCTGTGTGAATTCTCTGATGTTTAACAAGAGTTGACTTATCTGAAAAGCATTTGCCACACTCAGAGCATGGAAATGGTTTCTCACCTGTGTGAAGTCTCTGATGTTTAACAAGACCTGACTTAACTGAAAAGCATTTCCCACATTCAGAACATGGAAAAGGTTTCACATCTGTGTGACGTCTCTGATGTATAACGAGCTCTGAATTCCGTGTAAAACATTTCCCACACTCAGAACATGGATATGGATTCTCACCTCTGTGTATCCTCTCATGTATAAGACAATCTGATTTCTTTGCAAAACATTTCCCACACTCAGAACATGGAAATGGTTTCTCACCTGTGTGACTTCTCTGATGTCTAACAAGATGTGATTTCAGAGTAAAACATTTCCCACACTCAGCACATGGAAATGGCTTCTCGCCTGTATGACTTCTCTGATGTGTAACAAGATGTGATTTCAGAGTAAAACATTTCCCACACTCAGAACATGGAAATGGTTTCTCACCTGTGTGACTTCTCTGATGTGTAACAAGATGTGATTTCAGAGTAAAACATCTCCCACACTCAGAACATGGAAATGGATTCTCACCTGTGTGACTTCTCTGATGTCTAACAAGCTCTGAATTCCGTGTAAAACATTTCCCACACTCAGAACATGGATATGGCCTCTCACCTCTGTGTATCCTCTCATGTATAACACAATCTGATTTCTTTGCAAAACATTTCCCACACTCAGAACATGGAAATGGCCTTTCACCTGTGTGACTTCTCTGATGTATAACAGCAGCAGCTTTGCTTGGAAAACATTTCCCACACTCAGAACATGGAAATGGTTTCACACCTGTGTGAATTCTCTGATGTTTAACAAGAGATGACTTATCTGAAAAGTATTTCCCACACTCAGAACATGGAAATGGTTTCTCACCTGTGTGAATTCTCTGATGTTTAACAAGAGATGACTTATCTGAAAAGCATTTCCCACACTCAGAACATGGAAATGGTTTCTCACCTGTGTGACGTCTCTGATGTCTAACAAGCTCTGAATTCCGTGTACAACATTTCCCACACTCAGTACATGGAAATGGCCTCTCACCTCTGTGACTTCTCTTGTGTCTAACAAGAGCTGATTTGGGAGTAAAACATTTCCCACACTCAGAAGTGACTGTATCACCGCTATGATCAGTACTATGTGCAGCAATATGTGAGTTACCAGAAGTACATTCCTCAAGAATAGAGGGATCAGATGATATATCTGCACTAAGAAGAGGTGGATGTATATTTGGGGAAATGCGGTTTTTTTCTGGAGATCCTTCTGTGGGGTTATCTTCTAATTTAAAATCTGGAGACAAAACGTGATGCCCCTCCGAGGTCTTCCTTGTATTGTGTCCATCTGGTAGAAATAAAATAGTTATCCAAGTATCCCACAGCAAAGACATCATTAATCATTTTTTATCTCACCCCTATTCCCATAGATTTGTGCTTAGTACATCATGCGGAACACTTTGGGCTGATACCGGTCACACTCATACACAAAATATAGGCAAATAAAGGAAACAAAGGGAGTTTGCCATATTAGAGCAATAAACCTTACTAAATGGAGCAGACCCCTAGGACTCTAAGTCTTCTTACTAGCACAGGAGCCGGCCAGCCCTAGATAATGCCCAAGGGGGAACTTTCATCCGGTTCCCAGGTTATAGGCAAAGGGTGATAGATCTATCCCTCACCTCAGCATTTAGGCTATACGTCTTTATGAGGCCGCCATTTCTATTTACACAAGATAAATAGGCAGAAATAATTCCTCAGTGCTAATAAAAACATGTACAAAATACTAATGTATTAAGGATGTATAATTATCTATATAGCTCTATATATACAGTATATCGGTCTTTCAAGTCGCCCTGAGTGCTGCCGCAGATGCTATATATTTATTCCTTTCCTGACTGGGAAAGGTAATTGGAGGGCACCGGGCGCAGTACCGGACGACAAGCGTGTATGTGTACCGGCATTACCGAGTATTATACATGTGGCTCTGTTGCCACTTAACAGCAAAACACGTGCCGCCTGCTGAATGAGAAAAAAACAACTTATCTTCGGGACAACAGTCCCACTGCTAGTGCGGAGCCTTCTCACACCAAACAGAACTGACACCCTGTGACCAGCGGCGGGGTATATAGGGCAGGACCTGGGGCATCCTGGGAGCCGAGAGCTTGAATTAACTGTTTGGTGCCTGGATGAATCCATATACCCCAATGTAATGGCTGTGGACCCCATGGACCCCAAAGAAAAGAGCAATATATAGAAATCTAAAATGTGGAACAATCAAATATAAAGATAGTCAGGAGTCATCCATCTGTGAGGAGGGCCGGTCTGGAGCACAGGGTCAGTATCTCTACCTTCTCTAGGATAATGGACTGTAACCTAGTGGCCACCGACATCCACAAGCAAACGCAAAGGAAAGCCGCAGCGATAACGGTAGCCATGTTCTCTCAGGACCCTAGTAACATCCCAAAGATCATGACGTTTAGCAATAGTTCTAAGGGCCAAATCTTGGAAAACATAAAAATAAGACATAAGGACGAAACAATACTGTTCTTTGTCCTCAAAGAGAGAAATTTCAAAAGGACATCCCTAGAGGAAAGGGTGGGGGGTCAGCATCTGCAGGTTTAGGGTGCAGAGCCCAGCGAGCCCATTCAATATGGATGGAGGAATCAGATAGAGATGGAACCAGAAAATGAAAGAATAGAAGATAGCTTTCCACACCTGAAGCGTCTACCGACTCAGGGATGCCACAAAGTGTGAGGTTGTTACGCCTTTGAAAGTTCTCAAGGTCCTCCGCATTAAGGAACACATTCTCCTGGTGAGGGAAGTCAATATTATGAAGAGCAGATTCATGGAGTTTATAGTCATCATTCAGTTTAGATTCCGCAGCCACCACCCATTGGGACAAATCAAACAATGATTGGGGAGATTCATAAGGATGTTTCTGAAGGTCAGCAGTGAGTGTGTGCCGAAATTGAGACACCCACAAGTGTGATCCATATCAGCAACTGTAACCAGAGGAGTGGATGAAGGAAGAGATTGAGGTGGAGGCACTTCCTGGCCTAACGTCTATCCCTTCTTAGATTTAGGTGCACTATATAAACATATCTTACAATCATCCCGACAAAAACACATTTAGGTGAGAGGAGGTAGCTAAACCTTATGGGAGGGCTTCCAAGGGAAAACAATACATTCAGCACCCCAAAATAAAAGGTCCTTACTGGTAAAGAGCTGTACAGGGAAATGGGGATGCACCCCAAATCAGGACTAGGGGAGGACAGGCAGCAGACAACTGAAGAGAGAGGACAGCCAAATGAACAGGAGCTGTACAGGGTCCAATGGAAACTGGTGAAAGCTGAGGAGAGGTACAAGGGGTGAGACAATTGCAGAATGCAGGGAGGCAGTACGGTGAGTTTCCAGAGTCCAGCAGGTGCCAACAAAAACCACACTGTTCAGCCATGCTTGCCGTGAAGGCTACTCAGGGGAGGAGGGAGAGCCAGAACATGGTGCAGTGAGTGACAGACAGCCCCCATTACATCACCAGGAAACTCCAGGAGAGGACAGTACCTCAGGTCTGCTGGCACTGACAGTCCATTTATAAACTCCTCAGTGAGCTGAAGCCGTCAAAATGGACCCTTAAAGCCTTCACAAACCTCTTCCAGAAAGAAACCTCATCTGCTGGAGCAACCGGAGAAGAGATGTGCAGCACTCCCTCAGGTGTACAGGAGCCATCAACCCCCAGGAGGGAGACAGATGAGAGAGTCTCTGCAACTAAGACATCAGGTAGACACCGGAGGGCTGTCACGGAAACTAGAACGGAGACTAGCCCAGTCAGGTACAGCTGTCATAGCCTGCAAGTGTCAGGGACTCAGCACAATCAGGGAAAAGAGGAGGACGACAACCCAGTCATGTACAGCTGTCATGGCCTGCAAGTGCCAGGAACTCAGTGCAACCAGGGAAAAGAGGAGGAGAACAGCCCAGTCAGGTACAGCTGTCATAGCCTGCAAGTGCCAGGGACTCAGCGCAACCAGGGAAAAGAGGAGGACGACAACCCTGTCATGTACAGCTGTCATGGCCTGCAAGTGCCAGGGACTCAGTGCAACCAGGGAAAAGAGGAGATGAACAGTCCAGTCATGTACAGCTGTCATAGCCTGCAAGTGCCAGAGACTCAGCGCAACCAGGGAAAAGAGAACAGTCCAGTCATGTACAGCTGTCATAGCCTGCAAGTGCCAGGGACTCAGCGCAACCAGGGAAAAGAGAAGGAGACCAGCCCAGTCAGGTACAGCTGTTATAGCCTGCAAGTGCCAGGGACTCAGCGCAACCAGGGAAAAGAGGAGAACAGCCCAGGAAATCCTTGCAGGCCTCACAGTGTAGGAAAATGCAGTTGTGAGACATAACATTTTAAGGGAGAAAAATATAATGATTAGTTATAATATCCCTAATCTATACCACAATGTGTATTGTACCTTAATAATAAATCAATAGACTGACACAATGATTGTAGTCACAATCACTTTACTTGTTGTATATTTGCAGTCAAATAAAACCAATGGGTGAGAATAACATGGATATAAGGGTGTGTGTGATGTAATAGAATGGGTGAGGATAACATGGATATAAGGGTGTGTGTGATGTAATACAATGGCTGAGAATAACATGGATATAAGGGTGTGTATGATGTAATACAATGGGTGAGAATAACATGGATATAAGGGTGTGTGATGTAATACAATGGGTGAGAATAACATGGATATAAGGGTGTGTGTGATGTAATACAATGGGTGAGAATAACATGGATATAAGGGTGTGTGTGATGTAATACAATGGGTGAGAATAACATGGATATAAGGGTGTGTGTGATGTAATACAATGGGTGAGGATAACATGGATATAAGGGTGTGTGTGATGTAATACAATGGGTGAGGATAACATGGATATAAGGGTGTGTGTGATGTAATACAATGGGTGAGAATAACATGGATATAAGGGTGTGTGATGTAATACAATGGGTGAGAATAACATGGATATAAGGGTGTGTGATGTAATACAATGGGTGAGAATAACATGGATATAAGGGTGTGTGTGATGTAATACAATGGGTGAGAATAACATGGATATAAGGGTGTGTGATGTAATACAATGGGTGAGAATAACATGGATATAAGGGTGTGTGTGATGTAATACAATGGGTGAGAATAACATGGATATAAGGGTGTGTGATGTAATACAATGGGTGAGAATAACATGGATATAAGGGTGTGTGATGTAATACAATGGGTGAGAATAACATGGATATAAGGGTGTGTGATGTAATACAATGGGTGAGAATAACATGGATATAAGGGTGTGTGATGTAATACAATGGGTGAGAATAACATGGATATAAGGGTGTGTGTGATGTAATACAATGGGTGAGAATAACATGGATATAAGGGTGTGTGATGTAATACAATGGGTGAGGATAACATGGATATTAGGGTGTGTGTGATGTAATACAATGGGTGAGGATAACATGGATATAAGGGTGTGTGATGTAATACAATGGGTGAGAATAACATGGATATAAGGGTGTGTGATGTAATACAATGGGTGAGAATAACATGGATATAAGGGTGTGTGTGATGTAATACAATGGGTGAGGATAACATGGATATAAGGGTGTGTGTGATGTAATACAATGGGTGAGGATAACATGGATATAAGGGTGTGTGTAATGTAATACAATGGGTGAGGATAACATGGATATAAGGGTGTGTGATGTAATACAATGGGTGAGAATAACATGGATATAAGGGAGTGTGTGATGTAATACAATGGGTGAGGATAACATGGATATAAGGGTGTGTGATGTAATACAATGGGTGAGAATAACATGGATATAAGGGTGTGTGATGTAATACAATGGGTGAGAATAACATGGATATAAGGGTGTGTGATGTAATACAATGGGTGAGAATAACATGGATATAAGGGTGTGTGTGATGTAATACAATGGGTGAGAATAACATGGATATAAGGGTATGTGTGATGTAATACAATGGGTGAGAATAACATGGATATAAGGGTGTGTGTGATGTAATACAATGGGTGAGAATAACATGGATATAAGGGTGTGTGTGATGTAATACAATGGGTGAGAATAACATGGATATAAGGGTGTGTGTGATGTAATACAATGGGTGAGAATAACATGGATATAAGGGTGTGTGATGTAATACAATGGGAGAGAATAACATGGATATAAGGGTGTGTGATATAATACAATGGGTGAGGATAACATGGATATAAGGGTGTGTGTGATGTAATACAATGGGTGAGGATAACATGGATATAAGTGTGTGTGTAATGTAATACAATGGGTGAGGATAACATGGATATAAGGGTGTGTGTGATGTAATACAATGGGTGAGAATAACATGGATATAAGGGTGTGTGATGTAATACAATGGGTGAGGATAACATGGATATAAGGGTGTGTGTGATGTAATACAATGGGTGAGGATAACATGGATATAAGGGTGTGTGATGTAATACAATGGGTGAGAATAACATGGATATAAGGGTGTGTGTGATGTAATACAATGGGTGAGAATAACATGGATATAAGAGTGTGTGATGTAATACAATGGGTGAGAATAACATGGATATAAGGGTGTGTGATGTAATACAATGGGTGAGAATAACATGGATATAAGGGTGTGTGTGATATAATACAATGGGTGAGGATAACACGGATATAAGGGTGTGTGTGATGTAATACAATGGGTGAGAATAACATGGATATAAGGGTGTGTGTGATGTAATACAATGGGTGAGAATAACATGGATATAAGGGTGTGTGATGTAATACAATGGGTGAGAATAACATGGATATAAGGGTGTGTGATGTAATACAATGGGTGAGAATAACATGGATATAAGGGTGTGTGTGATGTAATACAATGGGTGAGAATAACATGGATATAAGGGTGTGTGTGATGTAATACAATGGGTGAGAATAACATGGATATAAGGGTGTGTGTGATGTAATACAATGGGTGAGGATAACATGGATATAAGGGTGTGTGATGTAATACAATGGGTGAGGATAACATGGATATAAGGGTGTGTGTGATGTAATACAATGGGTGAGAATAACATGGATATAAGGGTGTGTGATGTAATACAATGGGTGAGGATAACATGGATATAAGGGTGTGTGTGATGTAATACAATGGGTGAGGATAACATGGATATAAGGGTATGTGTGATGTAATACAATGGGTGAGGATAACATGGATATAAGGGTATGTGTGATGTAATACAATGGGTGAGAATAACATGGATATAAGGGTGTGTGTGATGTAATACAATGGGTGAGAATAACATGGATATAAGGGTGTGTGATGTAATACAATGGGTGAGGATAACATGGATATAAGGGTGTGTGATGTAATACAATGGGTGAGAATAACATGGATATAAGGGTGTGTGTGATGTAATACAATGGGTGAGAATAACATGGATATAAGGGTGTGTGTGATGTAATACAATGGGTGAGAATAACATGGATATAAGGGTGTGTGTGATGTAATACAATGGGTGAGAATAACATTGTAACATTGGATATAAGGGTGTGTGTGATGTAATACAATGGGTGAGAATAACATGGATATAAGGGTGTGTGATGTAATACAATGGGTGAGAATAACATGGATATAATGGTGTGTGTGATGTAATACAATGGGTGAGAATAACATGGATATAAGGGTGTGTGTGATGTAATACAATGGGTGAGAATAACATGGATATAAGGGTGTGTGTGATGTAATACAATGGGTGAGAATAACATGGATATAAGGGTATGTGTGATGTAATACAATGGGTGAGGATAACATGGATATAAGGGTGTGTATGATGTAATACAATGGGTGAGAATAACATGGATATAAGGGTGTGTGTGATGTAATACACTGGGTGAGAATAACATGGATATAAGGGTGTGTGTGATGTAATACAATGGGTGAGAATAACATGGATATAAGGGTATGTGTGATGTAATACAATGGGTGAGGATAACATGGATATAAGGGTGTGTGATGTAATACAATGGGTGAGGATAACATGGATATAAGGGTGTGTGTGATGTAATACAATGGGTGAGAATAACATGGATATAAGGGTGTGTGATGTAATACAATGGGTGAGAATAACATGGATATAAGGGTGTGTGTGATGTAATACAATGGGTGAGAATAACATGGATATAAGGGTGTGTGTGATGTAATACAATGGGTGAGAATAACATGGATATAAGGGTGTGTGTGATGTAATACAATGGGTGAGAATAACATGGATATAAGGGTGTGTGTGATGTAATACAATGGGTGAGAATAACATGGATATAAGGGTGTGTGATGTAATACAATGGGTGAGAATAACATGGATATAAGGGTGTGTATGATGTAATACAATGGGTGAGAATAACATGGATATAAGGGTGTGTGTGATGTAATACAATGGGTGAGAATAACATGGATATAAGGGTGTGTGATGTAATACAATGGGTGAGAATAACATGGATATAAGGGTGTGTGTGATGTAATACAATGGGTGAGAATAACATGGATATAAGGGTGTGTGTGATGTAATACAATGGGTGAGAATAACATGGATATAAGGGTGTGTGATGTAATACAATGGGTGAGAATAACATGGATATAAGGGTGTGTGTGATGTAATACAATGGGTGAGAATAACATGGATATAAGGGTGTGTGTGATGTAATACAATGGGTGAGAATAACATGGATATAAGGGTGTGTGTGATGTAATACAATGGGTGAGGATAACATGGATATAAGGGTGTGTGTGATGTAATACAATGGGTGAGAATAACATGGATATAATGGTGTGTGTGATGTAATACAATGGGTGAGAATAACATGGATATAAGGGTGTGTGTGATGTAATACAATGGGTGAGAATAACATGGATATAAGGGTGTGTGATGTAATACAATGGGTGAGAATAACATGGATATAAGGGTGTGTGTGATGTAATACAATGGGTGAGAATAACATGGATATAATGGTGTGTGATGTAATACAATGGGTGAGGATAACATGGATATAAGGGTGTGTGTGATGTAATACAATGGGTGAGAATAACATGGATATAAGGGTGTGTGATGTAATACAATGGGTGAGAATAACATGGATATAAGGGTGTGTGTGATGTAATACAATGGGTGAGAATAACATGGATATAATGGTGTGTGATGTAATACAATGGGTGAGGATAACATGGATATAAGGGTGTGTGTGATGTAATACAATGGGTGAGAATAACATGGATATAAGGGTGTGTGATGTAATACAATGGGTGAGAATAACATGGATATAAGGGTGTGTGTGATGTAATACAATGGGTGAGAATAACATGGATATAAGGGTGTGTGTGATATAATACAATGGGTGAGAATAACATGGATATAAGGGTGTGTGATGTAATACAATAGGAGAGAATAACATGGATATAAGGGTGTGTGTGATGTAATACAATGGGTGAGAATAACATGGATATAAGGGTGTGTGTGATGTAATACAATGGGTGAGAATAACATGGATATAAGGGTGTGTGATGTAATACAATGGGTGAGAATAACATGGATATAAGGGTGTGTGTGATGTAATACAATGGGTGAGAATAACATGGATATAATGGTGTGTGATGTAATACAATGGGTGAGGATAACATGGATATAAGGGTGTGTGTGATGTAATACAATGGGTGAGAATAACATGGATATAAGGGTGTGTGATGTAATACAATGGGTGAGAATAACATGGATATAAGGGTGTGTGTGATGTAATACAATGGGTGAGAATAACATGGATATAATGGTGTGTGATGTAATACAATGGGTGAGGATAACATGGATATAAGGGTGTGTGTGATGTAATACAATGGGTGAGAATAACATGGATATAAGGGTGTGTGATGTAATACAATGGGTGAGAATAACATGGATATAAGGGTGTGTGTTATGTAATACAATGGGTGAGAATAACATGGATATAAGGGTGTGTGTGATGTAATACAATGGGTGAGAATAACATGGATATAATGGTGTGTGATGTAATACAATGGGTGAGGATAACATGGATATAAGGGTGTGTGTGATGTAATACAATGGGTGAGAATAACATGGATATAATGGTGTGTGATGTAATACAATGGGTGAGGATAACATGGATATAAGGGTGTGTGTGATGTAATACAATGGGTGAGAATAACATGGATATAAGGGTGTGTGATGTAATACAATGGGTGAGAATAACATGGATATAAGGGTGTGTGATGTAATACAATGGGTGAGAATAACATGGATATAAGGGTGTGTGATGTACTACAATGGGTGAGAATAACATGGATATAAGGGTGTGTGTGATGTAATACAATGGGTGAGAATAACATGGATATAAGGGTGTGTGTGATGTAATACAATGGGTGAGAATAACATGGATATAAGGGTGTGTGTGATGTAATACAATGGATGAGAATAACATGGATATAAGGGTGTGTGTGATGTAATACAATGGGTGAGAATAACATGGATATAATGGTGTGTGTAAAACGACACATAGTGGACGTTACATAAATAATGGTCTATGTCCATGTGATTATATCTGGGGAAGAAAGGGAACAAGATGAGCTGTGTGATAGTGGAGGAGACTGGTCAGATCTCTGGTCTGGTAACACACAGTGACATGATGTGGAGGAGGAGAGCAGGAGTGTAATAGGGGCTGATGGCTCCTGATGTATGAGATACACCAGAGAGTGTGGTGAGGTGACTGGTCAGATCTTCTGGCTGGTAACACACAGTGACATGATAGGATTAGGGGAATAGGAGTCTAGTAAGGGTTGATTACATTTACCTCATTAGCTTGTACTGACAGAGGAGGGTGTAAGATTAGAGATTGCTGTAGTGTCTGAACAAGAGGAATATGCGACTCTATTCTGTAATAAGTGTTTATTACTCACCAGTGCTGATACCTGTAGGGATTTCCTCTTCCTTACACTGCTGATCACCCCTCATATACGTCTCTTCTTCTCCCTCTATATCTTTTGCCTTTATATCAGTCAGAACATCAACCTTATTAATCCATTAAACAATAAAAACAAATTAGTTATGTTTCTTTACAATAATGGAGATTACACAATATAATTTAATTACATAAAACAGACACAGATTCTCTACCTGATGCTCCTGTGGGATCCTGTGATTCTCCTCTGTACAATCCTGTGAATAAAGAGGACGGGGACATCTCTCTGGAGTATTTCTGTTACTGAGTCCATCTGTGGGAGACACACAGTGACTGAGTACATTGAATATATGTGATTATCAGGTATGTGTATATAGGGGGCCCCCATACCTGACCCCCTAGCAAATACAAGATAGTCTCCTCTTACCCAGTGATGTGAGGGGCCGGTGATTCTCCATCATCACGTCCTTGTACAGACCCGTGTTCCTCTATATACTCCCCCTCCTGCATGGAGACATAGACAGTGACATCCTGACACCTTATAGGAACCTGACACACACAATGATACAGTCATCACCCAGACACATCCCCTGGTGTTACTGTATAATGTCCCATTCCCAGCAGTCACCTCTCCAGTCATCAACCAGACACATCCCCTGGTGTTACTGTATAATGTCCCATTCCCAGCAGTCACCTCTCCAGTCATCACCCAGACACATCCCCTGGTGTTACTGTATAATGTCCCATTCCCAGCAGTCACCTCTCCAGTCATCACCCAGACACATCCCCGGTGTTACTGTATAATGTCCCATTCCCAGCAGTCACTTCTCCAGTCATCAACCAGACACATCCCCTGGTGTTAGCTGTATAATGTCCCATTCCCAGCAGTCACCTCTCCAGTCATCACCCAGACACATCCCTGGTGTTACTGTATAATGTCCCATTCCCAGCAGTCACCTCTCCAGTCACCACCCAGAGACATCCCCTGGTGTTACTGTATAATGTCTCATTCCCAGTAGTCACCTCTCCAGTCATCACCCAGACACATCCCCTGGTGTTACTGTATAACGTCCCATTCCCAAGCAGTCACCTCTCCAGTCATCACCCACACACATCCCCTGGTGTTACTGTATAATGTCCCATTCCCAGCAGTCACCTCTCCAGTCATCACCCAGAGACATCCCCTGGTGTTACTGTATAATGTCCCCTTCCCAGCAGTCACCTCTCCAGTCATCACCCAGACACATCCCCTGGTGTTACTGTATAATGTCCCATTCCCAGCAGTCACCTCTCCAGTCATCACCCACACACATCCCCTGGTGTTACTGTATAATGTCCCATTCCCAGCAGTTACCTCTCCAGTCATCCCCCAGACACATCCCCTGGTGTTAGCTGTATAATGTCCCATTCCCAGCAGTCACCTCTCCAGTCATCACCCAGACACATCCCTGGTGTTACTGTATAATGTCCCATTCCCAGCAGTCACCTCTCCAGTCACCACCCAGAGACATCCCCTGGTGTTACTGTATAATGTCTCATTCCCAGTAGTCACCTCTCCAGTCATCACCCAGACACATCCCCTGGTGTTACTGTATAACGTCCCATTCCCAAGCAGTCACCTCTCCAGTCATCACCCACACACATCCCCTGGTGTTACTGTATAATGTCCCATTCCCAGCAGTCACCTCTCCAGTCATCACCCAGAGACATCCCCTGGTGTTACTGTATAATGTCCCCTTCCCAGCAGTCACCTCTCCAGTCATCACCCAGACACATCCCCTGGTGTTACTGTATAATGTCCCATTCCCAGCAGTCACCTCTCCAGTCATCACCCACACACATCCCCTGGTGTTACTGTATAATGTCCCATTCCCAGCAGTTACCTCTCCAGTCATCACCCACACACATCCCCTGGTGTTACTGTATAATGTCCCATTCCCAGCAGTCACCTCTCCAGTCATCACCCAGACACATCCCTGGTGTGACTGTATAATGTCCCATTCCCAGCAGTCACCTCTCCAGTCATCACCCAGACACATCCCCTGGTGTTACTGTATAATGTCCCCTTCCCAGCAGTCACCTCCCCAGTCATATCCCCTGGTGTTACTGTATAATGTCCCATTCCCAGCAGTCACCTCTCCAGTCATCACCCAGACACATCCCTGGTGTGACTGTATAATGTCCCATTCCCAGCAGTCACCTCTCCAGTCATCCCCCAGACACATCCCCTGGTGTTACTGTATAATGTCCCATTCCCAGCAGTCACCTCTCCAGTCATCCCCCAGACACATCCCCTGGTGTTACTGTATAATGTCCCATTCCCAGCAGTCACCTCTCCAGTCATCACCCACACACATCCCCTGGTGTTACTGTATAATGTCCCATTCCCAGCAGTCACCTCTCCAGTCATCACCCAGACACATCCCCTGGTGTTACTGTATAATGTCCCATTCCCAGCAGTCACCTCTCCAGTCATCACCCAGACACATCCCTGGTGTTACTGTATAATGTCCCATTCCCAGCAGTCACCTCTCCAGTCACCACCCAGAGACATCCCCTGGTGTTACTGTATAATGTCCCATTCCCAGTAGTCACCTCTCCAGTCATCACCCAGACACATCCCCTGGTGTTACTGTATAACGTCCCATTCCCAAGCAGTCACCTCTCCAGTCATCACCCAGACACATCCCTGGTGTTACTGTATAATGTCCCATTCCCAGCAGTCACCTCTCCAGTCACCACCCAGAGACATCCCCTGGTGTTACTGTATAATGTCCCATTCCCAGCAGTCACCTCTCCAGTCATCACCCAGACACATCCCCTGGTGTTACTGTATAATGTCCCATTCCCAGCAGTCACCTCTCCAGTCATCCCCCAGACACATCCCCTGGTGTTACTGTATAATGTCCCATTCCCAGCAGTCACCTTTCCAGTCACCACCCAGAGACATCCCCTGGTGTTACTGTATAATGTCCCATTCCCAGCAGTCACCTCTCCAGTCATCACCCAGACACATCCCCTGGTGTTACTGTATAATGTCCCATTCCCAGCAGTCACCTCTCCAGTCATCACCCAGACACATCCCCTGGTGTTACTGTATAACGTCCCATTCCCAAGCAGTCACCTCTCCAGTCATCACCCACACACATCCCCTGGTGTTACTGTATAATGTCCCATTACCAGCAGTCACCTCTCCAGTCATCACCCAGAGACATCCCCTGGTGTTACTGTATAATGTCCCCTTCCCAGCAGTCACCTCTCCAGTCATCACCCAGACACATCCCCTGGTGTTACTGTATAATGTCCCATTCCCAGCAGTCACCTCTCCAGTCATCACCCACACACATCCCCTGGTGTTACTGTATAATGTCCCATTCCCAGCAGTTACCTCTCCAGTCATCACCCACACACATCCCCTGGTGTGACTGTATAATGTCCCATTCCCAGCAGTCACCTCTCCAGTCATCACCCAGACACATCCCTGGTGTGACTGTATAATGTCCCATTCCCAGCAGTCACCTCTCCAGTCATCACCCAGACACATCCCCTGGTGTTACTGTATAATGTCCCCTTCCCAGCAGTCACCTCCCCAGTCATATCCCCTGGTGTTACTGTATAATGTCCCATTCCCAGCAGTCACCTCTCCAGTCACCACCCAGAGACATCCCCTGGTGTTACTGTATAATGTCCCATTCCCAGCAGTCACCTCTCCAGTCATCACCCAGACACATCCCCTGGTGTTACTGTATAATGTCCCATTCCCAGCAGTCACCTCTCCAATCATCACCCAGACACATCCCCTGGTGTTACTGTATAATGTCCCATTCCCAGCAGTCACCTCTCCAGTCATCCCCCAGACACATCCCCTGGTGTTACTGTATAATGTCCCATTCCCAGCAGTCACCTCTCCAGTCATCCCCCAGACACATCCCCTGGTGTTACTGTATAATGTCCCATTCCCAGCAGTCACCTCTCCAGTCATCACCCACACACATCCCCTGGTGTTACTGTATAATGTCCCATTCCCAGCAGTCACCTCTCCAGTCATCACCCAGACACATCCCCTGGTGTTACTGTATAATGTCCCATTCCCAGCAGTCACCTCTCCAGTCATCACCCAGACACATCCCTGGTGTTACTGTATAATGTCCCATTCCCAGCAGTCACCTCTCCAGTCACCACCCAGAGACATCCCCTGGTGTTACTGTATAATGTCCCATTCCCAGTAGTCACCTCTCCAGTCATCACCCAGACACATCCCCTGGTGTTACTGTATAACGTCCCATTCCCAAGCAGTCACCTCTCCAGTCATCACCCAGACACATCCCTGGTGTTACTGTATAATGTCCCATTCCCAGCAGTCACCTCTCCAGTCACCACCCAGAGACATCCCCTGGTGTTACTGTATAATGTCCCATTCCCAGCAGTCACCTCTCCAGTCATCACCCAGACACATCCCCTGGTGTTACTGTATAATGTCCCATTCCCAGCAGTCACCTCTCCAGTCATCCCCCAGACACA
The DNA here is from genome assembly GCA_031769625.1 of Taudactylus pleione. Classification (NCBI taxonomy): domain Eukaryota; kingdom Metazoa; phylum Chordata; class Amphibia; order Anura; family Myobatrachidae; genus Taudactylus; species Taudactylus pleione. Next base: position 422,233 of record JAUIMM010000284.1, read on the forward strand.
TCCCCTGGTGTTACTGTATAATGTCCCATTCCCAGCAGTCACCTCTCCAGTCACCACCCAGAGACATCCCCTGGTGTTACTGTATAATGTCCCATTCCCAGCAGTCACCTCTCCAGTCATCACCCAGACACATCCCCTGGTGTTACTGTATAATGTCCCATTCCCAGCAGTCACCTCTCCAGTCATCCCCCAGACACATCCCCTGGTGTTACTGTATAATGTCCCATTCCCAGCAGTCACCTCTCCAGTCACCACCCAGAGACATCCCCTGGTGTTACTGTATAATGTCCCATTCCCAGCAGTCACCTCTCCAGTCATCACCCAAACACATCCCCTGGTGTTACTGTATAATGTCCCATTCCCAGCAGTCACCTCTCCAGTCATCCCCCAGACACATCCCCTGGTGTTACTGTATAATGTCCCATTCCCAGCAGTCACCTCTCCAGTCACCACCCAGAGACATCCCCTGGTGTTACTGTATAATGTCCCATTCCCAGCAGTCACCTCTCCAGTCATCACCCAGACACATCCCCTGGTGTTACTGTATAATGTCCCATTCCCAGCAGTCACCTCTCCAGTCACCACCCAGAGACATCCCCTGGTGTTACTGTATAATGTCCCATTCCCAGCAGTCACCTCTCCAGTCATCACCCAAACACATCCCCTGGTGTTACTGTATAATGTCCCATTCCCAGCAGTCACCTCTCCAGTCATCCCCCAGACACATCCCCTGGTGTTACTGTATAATGTCCCATTCCCAGCAGTCACCTCTCCAGTCACCACCCAGAGACATCCCCTGGTGTTACTGTATAATGTCCCATTCCCAGCAGTCACCTCTCCAGTCATCACCCAGACACATCCCCTGGTGTTACTGTATAATGTCCCATTCCCAGCAGTCACCTCTCCAGTCATCCCCCAGACACATCCCCTGGTGTTACTGTATAATGTCCCATTCCCAGCAGTCACCTCTCCAGTCACCACCCAGAGACATCCCCTGGTGTTACTGTATAATGTCCCATTCCCAGCAGTCACCTCTCCAGTCATCACCCAGACACATCCCCTGGTGTTACTGTATAATGTCCCATTCCCAGCAGTCACCTCTCCAGTCATCACCCAGACACATCCCCCGGTGTTACTGTATAATGTCCCATTCCCAGCAGTCACCTCTCCAGTCAGCAGCTGAATGATCTTGTTGGTAATTTCCAGGATCTTCTGGTTTTTGTATCTCTCATTTATAAGTCAGTGAGGTGTAGGCACCGTGATGGGTCTCTGGGTCCTGCTCTGTCCTCCTGACACACAGGGATAGCAGCTGGGTGACACACTCACCGAATGTCTTCTTCACAACTGTCTATTCCTGTGTATTGCGGCAGACACAAAATATCACTGTGACACTCCCAGATCCATCTGACCTCCCCAGTCATGTCCCTGTATTATTACTATAGATATAAGTGATGTCACTGTGACACTCCCAGATCCCCTCACCTCCCCAGTCATGTCCCTGTATCATTACTATAGATATAAGTGATGTCACTGTGACACTCCCAGATCCCCTCACCTCCCCAGTCATGTCCCTTTATTATTACTATAGATATAAGTGATGTCACTGTGACACTCCCAGATCCCCTCACCTCCCCAGTCATGTCCCTGTATTATTACTATAGATATAAGTGATGTCACTGTGACACTCCCAGATCCCCTCACCTCCCCAGTCATGTCCCTGTATTATTACTATAGATATAAGTGATGTCACTGTGACACTCCCAGATCCTCTCACCTTCCCAGTCATGTCCCTGTATTATTACTATAGATATGTGATGTCACTGTGACACTCCCAGACCCTCTCACCTTCCCAGTCATGTCCCTGTATTATTACTATAGATATAAGTGATGTCACTGTGAAACTCCCAGATCCCCTCACCTCCCCAGTCATGTCCCTGTATTATTACTATAGATATAAGTGATGTCACTGTGACACTCCCAGATCCTCTCACCTACCCAGTCATATGTCCGTGTATTATTACTATAGATATAAGGGATGTCACTGTGACACTCCCAGATCCTCTCACCTACCCAGTCACGTCCCTCTATTATTACTATAGATATAAGTGATGTCACTGTGACACCCAGATCCCCTCACCTCCCCAGTCATGTCCCTGTATTATTACTATAGATATAAGTGATGTCACTGTGACACTCCCAGATCCCCTCACCTCCCCAGTCATGTCCCTGTATTATTACTATAGATATAAGTGATGTCACTGTGACACCCCCAGATCCCCTCACCTCCCCAGTCATGTCCCTGTATTATTACTATAGATATAAGTGATGTCACTGTGACACTCCCAGACCCTCTCACCTCCCCAGTCATGTCCCTGTATTATTACTATAGATATAAGTGATGTCACAGTGACACTCCCAGATCCCCTCACCTCCCCAGTCATGTCCCTGTATTATTACTATAGATATAAGGGATGTCACTGTGACACTCCCAGATCCTCTCACCTACCCAGTCACGTCCCTCTATTATTACTATAGATATAAGTGATGTCACTGTGACACCCAGATCCCCTCACCTCCCCAGTCATGTCCCTGTATTATTACTATAGATATAAGTGATGTCACTGTGACACCCCCAGACCCTCTCACCTCCCCAGTCATGTCCCTGTATTATTGCTATAGATATAAGTGATGTCACTGTGACACTCCCAGATCCCCTCACCTCCCCAGTCATGTCCCTGTATTATTACTATAGATATAAGTGATGTCACTGTGACACCCCCAGATCCCCTCACCTCCCCAGTCATGTCCCTGTATTATTACTATAGATATAAGTGATGTCACTGTGACACCCCCAGATCCCCTCACCTCCCCAGTCATGTCCCTGTATTATTACTATAGATATGTGATGTCACTGTGACACTCCCAGATCCTCTCACCTCCCCAGTCATGTCCCTGTGTTATTACTATAGATATAAGTGATGTCACTGTGACACCCCCAGATCCCCTCACCTCCCCAGTCATGTCCCTGTGTTATTACTATAGATATATGTGATGTCACTGTGACACCCCCAGATCCCCTCACCTCCCCAGTCATGTCCCTGTATTATTACTCTATATATAAGTGATGTCACTGTGACACTCCCAGATTCTCTCACCTCCCCAGTCATGTCCCTGTATTATTACTACAGATATAAGTGATGTCACTGTGACACCCCCAGATCCTCTCACCTCCCCAGTCATGTCCCTGTGTTATTACTATAGATATAAGTGATGTCACTGTGACACCCCCAGATCCCCTCACCTCCCCAGTCATGTCCCTGTGTTATTACTATAGATATATGTGATGTCACTGTGACACCCCCAGATCCCCTCACCTCCCCAGTCATGTCCCTGTATTATTACTCTATATATAAGTGATGTCACTGTGACACTCCCAGATTCTCTCACCTCCCCAGTCATGTCCCTGTATTATTACTATAGATATAAGTGATGTCACAGTGACACCCCCAGATCCCCTCACCTCCCCAGTCATGTCTCTGTATTATTACTATAGATATAAGTGATGTCACTGTGACACCCCCAGATCCTCTCACCTCCCCAGTCATGTCCCTGTATTATTACTATAGATATAAGTGATGTCACTGTGACACCCCCAGATCCCCTCACCTCCCCAGTCATGTCCCTGTATTATTACTATAGATATAATTGATGTCACTGTGACACTCCCAGATCCCCTCACCTCCCCAGTCATGTCCCTGTATTATTACTATAGATATAAGTGATGTCACTGTGACACCCCCAGACCCTCTCACCTCCCCAGTCATGTCCCTGTATTATTGCTATAGATATAAGTGATGTCACTGTGACACTCCCAGATCCCCTCACCTCCCCAGTCATGTCCCTGTATTATTACTATAGATATAAGTGATGTCACTGTGACACCCCCAGATCCCCTCACCTCCCCAGTCATGTCCCTGTATTATTACTATAGATATAAGTGATATCACTGTGACACTCCCAGATCCTCTCACCTCCCCAGTCATGTCCCTGTATTATTACTATAGATATAAGTGATATCACTGTGACACTCCCAGATCCCCTCACCTCCCCAGTCATGTCCCTGTATTATTACTATAGATATAAGTGATGTCACTGTGACACCCCCAGATCCCCTCACCTCCCCAGTCATGTCCCTGTATTATTACTATAGATATGTGATGTCACTGTGACACTCCCAGATCCCCTCACCTCCCCAGTCATGTCCCTGTGTTATTACTATAGATATAAGTGATGTCACTGTGACACCCCCAGATCCCCTCACCTCCCCAGTCATGTCCCTGTGTTATTACTATAGATATATGTGATGTCACTGTGACACCCCCAGATCCCCTCACCTCCCCAGTCATGTCCCTGTATTATTACTCTATATATAAGTGATGTCACTGTGACACTCCCAGATTCTCTCACCTCCCCAGTCATGTCCCTGTATTATTACTACAGATATAAGTGATGTCACTGTGACACCCCCAGATCCTCTCACCTCCCCAGTCATGTCCCTGTATTATTACTATAGATATAAGTGATGTCACTGTGACACCCCCAGATCCCCTCACCTCCCCAGTCATGTCCCTGTATTATTACTATAGATATAATTGATGTCACTGTGACACTCCCAGATCCCCTCACCTCCCCAGTCATGTCCCTGTATTATTACTATAGGTATAAGTGATGTCATTGTGACACTCCCAGATTCTCTCACCTCCCCAGTCAGCAGGTAGATTATCTCCAGGGTGTCATCGCACTGTTATCCTTCTCTATCCTCAGATGAATGGTAATTAGAAGATATATTTATTTTCTTCTAATTTAAAAAAATCAGTTTTGCAGCCTGGAAAAAATTGGATTTATAAAGATTATTTGACATATTCTATTTATGTGAAAATAAACTTGAGAGAGCGCTGGAATGTGTCAGATGCTATGTGTACCACGATAAAATTGTTACAATAAAAATCTATAAATACAATAGAATAAAATAGATCTTCTCATACACACTTGTTTATAGCTCTTTTTGTGAACAAGTGGTATGGAGTGGAAATGTCCGTGGGTGGCCGTGTGAATGCGGGAACTTTTGATACTTAAAAAAAAAAAATTTTGATTCTATTTATAGTCCAATTTTATTAAATTTTTAGAAATTAAGTCGGCATCTGCCAGATAATATTAGCTGCCCCTACTCCGCACCGCCCTGTTATATGGAACCGGCTTCCCAGTCATTGTGGCTGACACCGACATGATGGCCTAAGTTTCACCATGGTCCAATTTTATAATAATAGATTCAAATAAAGCAAAAAAAAAAAAATACAGCACAAGTAGTAGAAAATGAGAGCTAGGGTAAGAACTTACCTGTGTTATCCATCTTTCTACTAGGTCCATAGGGTCCACAGGGTATAGGTGATGCAGAGTAATCCGGGCACCTTACGCAGTCAATTTTTCCCCTGGATGCACTGGGTCTCCCTCCTATACCCCGCCCCCGGGCCTGAAGCACCTCTGTTTCGTAGCAAGCCAAAGGCGGGAGGAGGATAAAAGAGAGAAGAAAGTCTGGAACACACAAGAATCACATTCTCACCAGAAGGAGACGGAAAAACCGGTGACCAGGTCAAAGCCCATCTGCAGTACAGGTGCGACAGGGCTGGAGTCCTGTGGAACCCTATGGACTTCGTAGAAATAGAGATAACAAGGGTAAGTTCTTACCATATCTCTTATTTTCTACATCAGGGTCCATAGGGTATCCACAGGATACCTTGAGGATGTCCCAAAGCAGTATCCTTTAAGGGTGGGGACGCTCCTGTGCTGGAAGGAGAATCTGCCGCCCCGAAGGAAGCATCCTGAGAGGCGTAGGTATCAAATGTATAATACCTCACAAAGGTATGGACAAAAGACCATGTGGCTGCCTTGCACAGCTGAACTGCAGAGGCACCACGGCGAGCTGCCCATGAAGGACCCACAGACCGAGTAGTTAGCTTTAAGAGATGATGGTATAGACAGGCCCTCATGAATGTAAGCCTCAGAAATCGCCATGCGAATCCATCCTGCCCAGGTTTGCTTAGTGGCAGGCCAACCCTTCTTATGGAAACCATAGAAGACAAACAGAGAGTCCGATTTCCTAAATGAACTGGTACGGTCAACATAAATCCTAAGAGCCCGTACCACATCCAAGGAGGCCACACCAACAGATAGGTCTGGGGAATTAAAGGCCATAACTATAATTTCCACATTGATGTGGAAACTGGATACCACCTTAGGTAGGGGAACCTAGGACGAGTGCACAGCACTGCCCTGTCCCTATGAAAAATTAGGAATGGGGGGGGGCAACATGAGAGAGCCCCCAAATCTGACACACTTCTGGCTGAAGCAATGGCCAGAAGAAACACAGTCTTAGCTGTGAGACATTTTAAATCCACTAAGCCCAGTGGTTCATATGGCGGTCCTTGGAGAGCCCTAAGGACCACAGCCAAGTCCCAAAGAGCCACAGGTGGAACAAAGGGAGGCTGTGGGCCGGATTCTGACCCGCTCACGAACGTAGGATGCTCGCAAGCGGGTCGATGGTGCCCTAATGCGCATGCGCACGATGGAGGGAGCTCCGTCGTGCGCATGCGCAAGACCCGAATAGCGACAGCCAAGCTGTCGCACCGGGTCTCGCACCAAAGGTGGCGTGCTGTCGATGGTGACTGACAGCACGCCCCCTTTGGTGGGCGTGCCTGCCAGACGGAGGCGTTCCCATGGGAACGCCTACCGTCTGGGTCCGGCCCCACTGACATCACTAGTGATGTCAGTGGGAGTGATTTTGGCTCTGATAGAGCCAAAATCACTCCAGGGCTTGCGGCCACGAGACCCTACCGCAGAGTCTCATCGCAAGTCCGATGGTCTTGACCATCGCGACCATCATCATGGACGCTCGCATAAGCTGTGGGTGGTAACCCACAGCTATGCGAGCGTCCAAGAGGCCGCTCCATTTTTAGGTAGGAGGGCCCTGATTCAGAGTGAGCGCTCTGGTCAGAGCGTCCGGCTCTGAATCAGGCCCTGTATGCGAAGTACACCTTGCATAAAGGTGTGGACATCAGGAAGTGTAGCAATCCTACGCTGAAACCACACAGAGGGCGGAAACCTGCACTTTCAGTGAAGCAAGGCGAAGACCGTGATCTAAGCCCGCATGTGGGAAAGCCAAAATCCTGGATAACCTAAAAACCTGAGGATCATAGCCTCTAGGTCGACACCATTCAAAGAAAGTTTGTCACACTCGGTGGTAAATTCTTGCAGAACCCGGCTTCCAAGCTCTGAGCATGGTGTTAACTACAGAGCTGGCAAAACCCCTGGACCTCAAAAGGGCAGTCTCAACAGCCACGCAGTCAAAGGGCCTGATTCAGAGCCACTCGTTAGCGGCTGTTCGTTCGCTCCGAGCGATGTTTGCACAACTGCGCATGCGTACGGATTGTAATACGCATGCGCGAACCAGTCTGTGCGTCGGAAAATTGTTTGTTCGCTAGATAGCGAGTGCCTGCTATTTTGAGTGACAGAATGAGGCGTATGTGGGTGGTAACAGGGGAAGGTGCTTGAAAACGGGGAGTGGAGATCCGAACGCAGGCGTGCTTAATGGTCAAAGCGGGCGTTTTATGGGTGTGCATAATTAATACAGCAGCGTCATCAACCACGTCAGTTGGGTGTCTTTTAGCCAAAACTGCTCGCAAGATTGTGGTAGGAAAAACCAACCACAAGACTAGCGATCAGTTCATACGCTGTTCGATGTACTCGATTAATCTAATAAATAGCGAACATGACGTATGATGCGAGCGGCCAGGGGGCGTTTTTATCAAATAAACGAGCGTATTTTTTGTTCGCTCGTTCAGACATGGAGGCGGCAAAAGACCGCAAGGAGCGAACGGTTCATTTGAATAGCCACCCCCTTTTTCTGAATGAGCGAGCGCTAATTGCGAGTGGCTCTGAATCAGGCCCAAAGACAGATGGCCCAGGTCCAGGTGATGGCAAGGACCTTGAGACAACAGGTCCAGACGTAGAGGCTGTTGCATCGGAGCGTCTATGGATAGGCTCCTGAGATCTGAGTATCAGTGCCGTCTGGGCCACGCTGGAGCTATCAGCAGGAGCGTGCCGCCTTCTTGCTTGAATTTGCGAATCACTCGAGGAAGAAGGGAGAACGGAGGGAAGAGGTACGCAAACTGGAAGGTCCACCGGACAGACAGAGCGTATACCAGAAGTGCCTCTGTTTCTTTTGTTCTTGACCCGTACACAGGAAGCTTGTTGTTGTGTCGGGAGGCCATGAGGTCTATCTCTGGAAGGCCCCACTTGTTCACCAGTAGCTGAAACACCTCCTGGTAAAGAGACCACTCTCCTGGATGCACATCTTGACAGCTATGAAAGTCTGCTTCCCAGTTGAGGACTCCTGGTATGAACACTGCCAAGATGGCAGGGAGATTGCCTTCCGCCCACGCTAGAATGCGGGACACCTCTATCAGGGCCGCCTGACTGTGGGTTCCTCCTTGGCGGTTTATGTAAGCCACTGTGGTGGCGTTGTCAGACTGCACCTGCACAGGCTTTCCATGGAAGACATGTCTTGCTTGCTGGGGAGCTTTGAATACTGCCCTTAGTTCCAAGATGTTGATTGGAAGCACAGATTCTGCTGGCGTCCACCTTCCCTGGAAGAAGTGTGGACCCAACACTGCTCCCCAACCTCGGAGACTGGCGTCCGTAGTCAGAAGAACGCAGTCCGCAATCCAAAAGGGGTGCCCCCATGTTCTGTTGAGTAGTCTGCAGCCACCAGGCTAACGACAGATGTACCTCCTGTGACAGCACCATTGTCTGTGTCTCTATCCGGTGAGGCAACCCATTCCATCTGGAGAGGATCAACTTCTGCAGAGGTCTGGAGTGAAACTGGGCAAACTCCACCATGTCGAACATCGACATCATGGATCCCAGTAACCTCATCGCCGAGTGAATAGACACATGGCGACTCTGCAGGCAACTGCGTACTTTTGCCTGTAATCCAGAGATCTTTTCTTCCGTCACAAAGATCCTCTGATGTTGGGAGTCCAACAGGGCTCCGAGATGGAGCATCCTCTGTGATGGCACCAGGGATGACTTCTTCCTGTTTATCAGCCAGCCGTGAACCTGCAACACAGAGACTGTCAGTTGCAGATGGCGCTAAAGGATCTCTGCAAGACCGTGCGAACAGCATCCGCAGGTGGGCTGCCATGACTTTGGTAAACACTCGAGGCGCTGTGGCCAGACCAAAGGGAAGTGCCTGAAATTGGAAGTGTTGGTCTCCTACTGCAAACCTGAGGAAACGCTGGTGTGCCGAGACAATGGGAATATGCAGGTAAGCATCCTGAATATCTAGCGACATCCTAAAATCCCCAGGCTCCATTGCCAAAATGATGGAACGCAGGGTCTCCATCCTGAACCGAGGAACCCTCAAGAATTTGTTGAGTGATTTGAGGTTGAGGATGGGCCTGTAAGACCCATTGGGTTTCTCTACCAGAAAAAGATTGGAGGAATACCCCGATCCTCTCTGGGACAACAGGACCGGCACTATAACCCCAGCCTGGAGCACAGAGTGGATCACCTTCCGGAATTCCAGGGCCTTGTCTTGGTCTGACTGAGGCCCGTGGTGAACAACCGGCTGGGAGGCCTCCGCCGGAAGGAGAGGGCATACCCCTGAGAGACCACTTCTCTTACCCAAGTGTCTACGGTGGTAAGACACCAGCACTGGGCAAACTGAAGAAGCCGGCCTCCCACTTTGGGGTCCCCCAAGGGTAGGCCCGTCCCGTCAGGCTGAGGGCTTATCATCCGACTTGGGAGTTGGACGTCTTGTACTCCAAGCCTGCTTCTTTGGCTTGGCCGATTTCTTGGCCCCTGCCTCTCTAGGAAAGGGCTGCACTTTGAACTTACCCTTGGCACTATAGGGCCAAAAGGACAAAGTACCAGACCCTGATGGGACTGTCAGCGATGGCAGACATGCAGACTTAGCTGCTGCCAGAGTGGCCACAATTTTGTCCAGATCAGGGCCAAACAGTACCTGTCCATTAAAGGGCAAGCATTCCAATCCCTTTTTGGAATCTGCGTCTGCTTTCCAAAAATGCAACCAGAGGGTGCGGCGTGCAGCCACTGCTGCTGAGGAGATTCTGGAAGTGAGGACCCCTATATCTAAGGCTGCCTCATTAATGTACGTGGCTGAGTCTCTGAGGTTACCCACTAACTCCACCTGCTCAGGTGATGAGTCAGCGTCTAAAGACATCTCCAAGCTATCAGCCCAACGCTCCATGGCTCTGGTACCCAGTACACGGCCATTGCCCCCCCCCCGCCTCCCCGCAAGGGAATAAATGGAATTCAGACATGTTTCCACCTTCCGATCTGTAGCATCCTTTAAGGAGGACATGGAGGGCATGGGCAATGTAGCAGTCCTCACTAGGCGTGTGACATGAGAATCCACCTGTGGAGGGGTTTCCCATTTGGAAAAATAATTATCCGCAAAGGGGTATGCAAAAGCCAAACTTTTTGAGGCTGGTATAGCCGAATTGGATTTTTCCATGCCTCCTCTAAATGATCCACTAACTGACCAGATAGAGGGAATACAGTGGCATCACCCTTAATATCCTTAAAGAAGGCATATTTAGATTTGGCCACGGGGGGGGATCGTCATCTGTAATAACCAAGGCCGCACGGACTGCCCGTATAAGGCCAGGTATATATATATATATATATTTTAGACTTTGACTCCACCTCCTTAGTACGAGGGGAGCTCCTGGTCTGAGAGGTCAAAAATCTCCCCGTCATCAGACGTCATGTCATCCTCATTATAATGAGCTGTCTGAGACATTAAAGGTCGCTTAGCAGGCCGCAATGATGACCCCCCTGTAAAACATCCGTCAGGTGCTGTACCGTATTGGACAATGAGTTTACCCACGCAGGTTCCTAGGAGACCTGGGGAGGCGAAAGTTGGAGACACTGTTGTACCATCAGCTGTCTAGGGAACCCCTGCATGGGTGATGACCCGGGGGAGGAGCGCTGACACAGGCCGCCAGACCGCTGTGGAGAGGCACTGTGCAGCGGGGGAGGCGCTGGCTGTTAGACAGGGAAGGCGCGCTCTCCTGGCATGCTATTAACCCCTGGGACACTGCTGCTGTACCGCACATGCTGCGGCCCGCAGTCCCTGGTGGTCTAGTAGAAGCGCAGGTTAATACCAGGCTCCACGCACAGCCTGTCCCCAGGGAGCCCCCTGCCTGGGGACCTAAAGGACTGTGTTATCGGCAGGTACCCTCCGCGGGACCCTGCCGCTTACCTGCCCCCTTGAATCCGGCCACAGTCCAGGTAATCCCGGGTCACCGCTAGCAGTGACCCCAGATACCAACCAGCATCCCCAGATCAGTATCAGCGTTCTGTTCCGGCGGGGTGTAGGAGCGACAGCATGGACGTCAATACTGACTCTCTATACTGTACAGCTCATTTGTGCAGCCACAGGTGCTTGTAGAAAACTTCAGGGGTGAATGTGATCCGACTCCTGGCCGAACACGAACGAAACTGAGATGCCTTGACTCGGGGGAGGGGTATAGGAAAGGGACCCCAGTGCATCCTGGGAGGATGAAAATTTTATTCTGTGGTGTCCGATGCCGGACGTCATCACCAATACCACATGGTATCCTGTGGATACCCTATGGACCCTGATGTAGAAAATAATACCACATTTCAGTGTGTGCTGGGAGATGTGTTATTCCCCCTCATATATCACTGTACAGTTCCCTCTCCCCTATATAATAATAATAATACCACATAGTGTGTGCTGGGAGCTGTATTATTCCCCCTCATATATCACTGTACAGTCCCCTCTCCCCTATATAATAATAATACCACATATCAGTGTGTGCTGGGAGCTGTGTTATTCCTCATAATATATCACTGTACAGTCCCCTCTCCCCTATATAATAATAATAATAATAGCACATATAAGTGTGTGCTGGGAGCTGTGTTATACCCCCTCATATATCACTGTACAGTCTCCTCTCCCTATATAATAATAATACCACTAATCAGTGTGTGCTGGGAGCTGTGTTATTCCCCCTCATATATCACTGTACGGTCCCCTCTCCCCTATATAATAATAATACCACATATCTGTGTGTGCTGGGAGCTGTGTTATTCCCCCTCATATATCACTGTACAGTCCCCTATCCCCTATATAATACCACATATCAGTGTGTGCTGGGAGCTGTGTTATTCCCCTCATATATCACTGTACAGTCCCCTCTCCCTATATAATAATAATACCACATATCAGTGTGTGCTGGGAGCTGTGTTATTTCCCCTCATATATCACTGTACGGTCCCCTCTCCCCTATATAATAATAATACCACATATCAGTGTGTGCTGGGAGCTGTGGTATTCCTCATAATATATCACTGTACAGTCCCCTCTCCCCTATATAATAATAATAATAGCACATATAAGTATGTGCTGGGAGCTGTGTTATTCCCCCTCATATATCAATGTACAGTCTCCTCTCCCTATATAATAATAATACCACTTATCAGTGTGTGCTGGGAGCTGTGTTATTCCCCCTCATATATCACTGTACAGTCCCCTCTCCCCTATATAATAATAATAGCACATATCAGTGTGTGCTGGGAACTGTGTTATTCCCCCTCATATATCACTGTACAATCCCCTCTCCCCTATATAATAATAATAATAATAATACCACATAGTGTGTGCTGGGAGCTGTATTATTCTCCCTCATATATCACTGTACAGTCCCCTCTCCCCTATATAATAATAATACCACATATCAGTGTGTGCTGGGAGCTGTGTTATTCCTCATAATATATCACTGTACAGTCCCCTCTCCCCTATATAATAATAATAATAATACCACATAGTGTGTGCTGGGAGCTGTGTTATTCCCCCTCATATATCACTGTACAGTCCCCTATCCCCTATATAATAATACCACATATCAGTGTGTGCTGGGAGCTGTGTTATTCCCCTCATATATCACTGTACAGTCCCCTCTCCCTATATAATAATACCACATATCAGTGTGGGCTGGGAGCTGTGTTATTTCCCCTCATATCACTGTACAGTCCCCTCTCCCCTATATTATAATAATACCACATATCAGTGTGTGCTGGGAGCTGTGTTATTCCCCCTCATATATCACTGTACAGTCCCCTCTCCCCTATATAATAATAATACAACATATCAGTGTGTGCTGGGAGCTGTGTTATTCCCCCTCATATATCACTGTACGGTCCCCTCTCCCCTATATAATAATAATACCACATATCAGTGTGTGCTGGGAGCTGTGTTATTCCCCCTCATATATCACTGTACAGTCCCCTCCCCTATATAATAATAATACCACATATCAGTGTGTGCTGGGAGCTGTGTTATTCCCCCTCATATATCAGTGTACAATCCCCTCTCCCCTATATAATAATAATACCACATATCAGTGTGTGCTGGGAGCTGTGTTATTCCCCCTCATATATCACTGTACAGTCCCCTATCCCCTATATAATAATACCACATATCAGTGCGTGCTGGGAGCTGTGTTATTTCCCCTCATATATCACTGTACAGTCCCCTCTCCCCTATATAATAATAATACCACATATCAGTGTGTGCTGCGAGCTGTGTTATTCCCCCTCATATATCACTGTACGGTCCCCTCTCCCCTATATAATAATAATACCACATATCAGTGTGTGCTGGGAGCTGTGTTATTCCCCCTCATATATCACTGTACGGTCCCCTCTCCCCCTATATAATAATACCAGTGTTCGCAAATACGCGCTATAGCGCGTATTTTACCCAGTTTCTAGGACTGGGGACTCACTTTTGTAAAAGAGCCAGGTCCCTGGGGACACGCTGTGCCGCTGTCAATCCCTGTCAGGCTGTCAGGAATGGCCGCGGTACAGCGCGTCTCCGGGGACACGACCCAGTCGCCCTGCACACATACTGTAGCTAAAAGCGCCGCTGTCAAATAGGCGCCGGTCGTCAGCCAATTGGAGCTCGCAGACCGGCAGCCAATCAGCGGTGGTTGGTGGCGCCAGGTTTGTATGACAGCGATATTTTCAAGGGCTGCTATGAGTGCAGTGGGATGGTGCGGCTGTTTGCTGATGTGCCCGGCCCACCGGTGTGCAGACTGGTCCAGACAGCCCCCAAGTGTGCAGACTGGTCCCGGCGCGCCCTACCCCCCCGGCGTGCAGACTGGTCCCGGCTGCGCCCGGCCCGAACACTGCGTCTGGTCCTGGAGGCCCAACTGGATCAAATACTGCGCTCTGCCGCGGCGTGAACACTCCGGCCCCCCGATTTGAAGGTACTTGTTTTTATAAATGAGGAGGGGGGTAGTGTTGTTGTTATTAATGCTTGGAGTAGCGGGTGGGTTGTTATTGATGTAGGGAGTAGTGGGGGGATGTTATTAATGCTGGGAGTAGTGGGGGGGTAATTAATGCTGGGAGTAGTGGGGGGGGTCGTTATTAATGCAGGGAGTAGTGGGGGGGGTCGTTATTAATGCAGGGAGTAGTGGGGGGGTTGTTATTAATGTAGGGAGTAGTGGGGGGGTTGTTATTAATGCAGGGAGTAGTGGGGGGGTAATTAATGCAGGGAGTAGTGGGGGGGATGTTATTAATGCAGGGAGTAGTGGGGGGGATGTTATTAATGCAGGGAGTAGTGGGGGGGATGTTATTATTGCAGGGAGTAGTGGGGGGTTGTTATTAATGCAGGGAGTAGTGGGGGGGTTGTTATTAATGCAGGGAGTAGTGGGGGGTGTTATTAATGCAGGGAGTAGTGGGGGGGTTGTTATTAATGTATGGAGTAGTGGGGGGGTTATTAATGCAGGGAGTAGTGGGGGGGGTGTTATTAATGCTGGGAGTAGTGGGGGGGTTGTTATTAATGCTGGGAGTAGTGGGGGGTTGTTATTAATGCTGGGAGTAGTGGGGGGATGTTATTAATGCTGGGAGTAGTGGGGGGTTGTTATTAATGCTGGGAGTAGTGGGGGGGTTGTTATTAATGTAGGGAGTAGTGGGGGGGTTATTAATGCTGGGAGTAGTGGGGGGGTGTTATTAATGCTGGGAGTAGTGGGGGGGTGTTATTAATGCTGGGAGTAGTGGGGGGGTTGTTATTAATGTAGGGAGTAGTGGGGGGGTTATTAATGTTGGGAGTAGTGGGGGGTGTTATTAATGTTGGGAGTAGTGGGGGGTTATTAATGCTGGGAGTAGTGGGGGGGTGTTATTAATGCTGGGAGTAGTGGGGGGGGATGTTATTAATGTATGGAGTAGTGGGGGGGATGTTATTAATGCTGGGAGTAGTGGGGGGATGTTATTAATGCTGGGAGTAGTGGGGGGGGTTATTATTAATGCTGGGAGTAGTGGGGGGGATGTTATTAATGCAGGGAGTAGTGGGGGGGTTATTAATGTTGGGAGTAGTGGGGGGTGTTATTAATGTTGGGAGTAGTGGGGGGTTATTAATGCTGGGAGTAGTGGGGGGGTGTTATTAATGCTGGGAGTAGTGGGGGGGGATGTTATTAATGTAGGGAGTAGTGGGGGGATGTTATTAATGCTGGGAGTAGTGGGGGGATGTTATTAATGCTGGGAGTAGTGGGGGGGATTATTATTAATGCTGGGAGTAGTGGGGGGGATGTTATTAATGCAGGGAGTAGTGGGGGGATGTTATTAATGCTGGGAGTAGTGGGGGGTTGTTATTAATGCTGGGAGTAGTGGGGGGGTTGTTATTAATGTAGGGAGTAGTGGGGGGGTTATTAATGCTGGGAGTAGTGGGGGGGGGGTGTCATTAATGCTGGGAGTAGTGGGGGAGTGTTATTAATGCTGGGAGTAGTGGGGGGGTTGTTATTAATGTAGGGAGTAGTGGGGGGGGTGTTATTAATGCTGGGAGTAGTGGGGGGGTTGTTATTAATGCTGGGAGTAGTGGGGGGGTGTTATTAATGCTGGGAGTAGTGGGGGGGTGTTATTAATGCTGGGAGTAGTGGGGGGGTTGGTATTAATGCAGGGAGTAGTGGGGGGGTTGTTATTAATGTAGGGAGTAGTGGGGGGGTTATTAATGCAGGGAGTAGTGGGGGGGTTGTTATTAATGCAGGGAGTAGTGGGGGGGTTGTTATTAATGCAGGGAGTAGTGGGGGGGTTGTTATTAATGCAGGGAGTAGTGGGGGGGTTGTTATTAATGCAGGGAGTAGTGGGGGGGTTGTTATTAATGTAGGGAGTAGTGGGGGGGTTGTTATTAATGCAGGGAGTAGTGGGGGGGTTGTTATTAATGCAGGGAGTAGTGGGGGGGTTGTTATTAATGCAGGGAGTAGTGGGGGGGTTGTTATTAATGCACGGAGTAGTGGGGGGGTTGTTATTAACGTAGGGAGTAGTGGGGGGGTTGTTATTAATGCAGGGAGTAGTGGGGGGGTTGTTATTAATGCAGGGAGTAGTGGGGGGTTGTTATTAATGCTGGGAGTAGTCAGGGAGATTGTTAGTGATGCTGGGAGTAGTGGGGGGGGGGATCAGTGTTTGCAAAATACGCGCTACAGGCAGAGAGGGACTCGTATTTTAAAAGTGTCCGGGTCCTGGAGGATGCGCTATTGTCTCCCTAACCAATCACATCGGCGGCAGCGACTCCTCACCCAATCGCCACCTGATACCTCCATCCTTCCCTCCTCTCGGGTATGACAAGGTAGGAGTGGCCCTAGCTCTCCGCCCTCTTCACTCCCGTCGGCCGCTCTCAGGACGCCGCCTGAGACCTCGGTGATACACTCCTCCCGGGTGTCGCATTAGTAGGGGCCGCGGCTCTAGCCTCCACCCTCTCCATTCCCGTCGGCCACACTGAGGCCGCTGTGATACTCCTCCCGGGTGTCATGTTAGTAGGGGCCATGGCTTTCAGCCCTCTCCACTCCCGTCAGCCGCACTCAGGACACCGATGAGACCTTTGTGACACACTCCACTCGGGTGTCACATGTTAGTAGGGGCTACGGCACTCTGCTTCCATTAGCCGCACTCCAGGCAGAGCACTGGGCAAGCAGAAATGGGCTTCAGCAGGTAACTGCACCCCCTGGGGGCCTCGCATACTCTCAGCTTAGGTTACACAGTGTCCTCTTCTCCCAGAGTCATCTAATACCCCACAGGACATGTAGGATCCCCACACACAACACATCGTAGGGGCATCAAGCCCCTCACATACAGCCCCTCACATACAGTTATGGCACAGATACCACTGACACATAACACACATTATAAGTCACACACACTTCATACATTTTGCACTCGCCCTGATGATCAGTCTCTGGGCCTAATTCAGAGCCGGACGCTCTGACCAGAGCGCTCGCTCTGAATCAGGGCCCTCCTACCTCAATTTGGAGCGGCCTCTTGGACACTCGCATAGCTGTGGGTTACCATCCACAGCTATAGCGAGCGTCCATGATGATGCTTGCGACGAGACCCTACGGTAGGGTCTCGCTGCCGCAAGCCCTGGAGTGATTTTGGCTCTATCAGAGTCAAAATCACTTCCACTGACATCACTAGTGATGTCAGTGCGGCCGGACCCAGACGGTAGGCGTTCCCATGGGAACGCCTCCGTCTGGCAGCCACTCACCATCGACAGCACGCCCCCTTTGGTGCGATTCCCCGTCGCTCGCCGGAGCTCCCTCCGTCGTGCGCATGCGCACTTCGGCACCATCGACCTGCTTGCGAGAGTACAGCGCTCGTGAGCGGGTCAGAATCAGACCCTCTGTTCCCACAGCAATTCACTTACAGTACCCTTTTATTACATTTTCAGTGTGGTGTTGCACTACAAAAACCTTTACATACAACAATATGAACTAAGGGCCTGATTCAGAGCCGTTCGCTATTTGTAGTCGTTCGTTCAAAAACAAGGGGTGGCTATTCAAATGATCCGTTCGCAAATTGCAGTCTGTTCCCACCTCTAAGTCTGAACGAGCAAAACATACGCTCGTTTTTTTGATAAAAACGCCCCCTGGCCGCACGCACCATACGTCATGTCCGCTATTTATTAGATTAATCGAGTACATCGTACAGCGTATGAACTGCTCGCTATTCTTGTGGTTGGTGTTTTCAACCGCTATTTTGCGAGCAGTTCTGAGTTAAAAAAAAACAAGTGACGTGGTCAATGACGCTGCTGTATTAATTATGCACACCCTTAAAACGCCCGTTTTGACCTTTAAGCACGTCTGCGTTCGGATCTCCACTCCCCGTTTTCAAGCACCTTCCCCTGTTACCACCCACATACGCCTCATTCTGTCACTCAAAATAGCAGGCATTCGCTATATTGCGTACCAACGATTTTCGGCCGCACTGACTGGTTCGCGCATGCGTACTAAAAACCGTACGCATGCGCAGATGTGCGAACATCGCTCGGAACGAGCGTACTGCCGCTAGCGAGTGGCTCTGAATGAGGGCCTAAGTTTTTTTCTCACTGTATAAAAGTGTACTTGTAAAGAAAAGTATTTAGGATAAAATGACAGTGTCTTTTAAAAAATCACTTGGAAGGGCTTATAGTCTGTGCTCATTTCATATGCTTTATTGATTTGGGTGCTGTTATGGAAATGGTGTCTGCAGAGCTTCCAACGTTGCTGGCGGGCCCCGGTACTGGGGGTGGTGTGTGGCCAGGCTGCCTACTTACAAATCCTAAAAAAAATAATGGGGTGCTAGATCTGGAGGGGGTGCGAGTGCGATCGCGTGCTGGGGAGAGAGGCTGCAGGATCCTGGTCCTTGGTGGGCCCGGGTAAAGAGTATCTGCTGCCCCCAGCTCTCAGCGGCCCAGGGGGCGGGGGGGAGATCCCAATGATAACACTAATGGGATGCAGAAGATATCTGGGTTTTCACCTGTGAGGGATGTAAAGGTTTCTTTAAAAGTAATATATGTAGAAAACCACGGCTACTGGCATGGATTTGAAGGCTATGCTGTATAAATTTAAGTCATTCTATCTGTGAAAATGTTTTTTATGCTTCAAAATTTACTTATATTTTGGAAGCTCACTGTCCTTAGTTTCTTTGCTTATAATGACTGCTGCAGATTATTCCATTAGCACGGACAACAATATTGCCTGGTGTTTGGTGCCCGAATTTCCATAGTGTCCTATGTCTTTAATGTATGTGGGGTGATCTCATAGCATATGGGGAGTTTAAAAGCAAAAATTGTGATGGGGACCCAGAAAATGTGGAGTAGGACCCCAATTTTTTAAAGTGAGGGGTCCCTGGGACCCACATTTTTTTCCGCTCAGCGCGATCACTGAATACCACATATCAGTGTGTGCTGGGAGCGGTGTTATTCCCCCTCATATATCACTGTACAGTCCCCTCTCCCTATATAATAATAATAGCACATATCAGTGTGTGCTGGGAGCTGTGTTCTTCCCCCTCATATATCACTGTACGGTCCCCTCTCCCCTATATAATAATACCACATATCAGTGTGTGCTGGGAGCTGTGTTCTTCCCCCTCATATATCACTGTAAGGTCCCCTCTCCCCTATATAATAATATCACATATCAGTGTGTGCTGGGAGCGGTGTTATTCCCCCTCATATATCACTGTACGGTCCCCTCCCCCTATATTATAATAATACCACATATCAGTGTGTGCTGGGAGCTGTGTTATTCCCCCTCATATATCACTGTACAGTCCCCTCTCCCCTATATAATAATAACACATATCAGTGTGTACTGGGAGCTGTGTTATCCCCCCTCATATATCACTGTACAGTCCCCTCTCCTCTAAATAATAATAATAGCACATATCAGTATGTGCTGGGAGCTGTTATTCTCCCTCATATATCACTGTACAGTCCCCTCCCCCCTATATAATAATACCACATATCAGTGTATGCTGGGAGCTGTGTTATTCCCCCTCATATATCACTGTACAGTCCCCTCTCCCCCTATATAATAATAGCACATATCAGTGTGTGCTGGGAGCTGTGTTATTCCCCCTCATATATCACTGTACTGTCTCCTCCCCCCTATATAATAGTAATACCACATATTAGTGTGTGCTGGGAGCTGTGTTATCCCCCCTCATATATCACTGTACAGTCCCCTCTCCCTATATAATAATAGCACATATCAGTGTGTGCTGGGAGCTGTGTTATTCCCCCTCATATATCACTGTACAGTCCCCTCCCCCCCTATATAATAATAGCACATATCAGTGTGTACTGGGAGCTGTGTTATTCCCCCTCATATATCACTGTACAGTCCCCTCTCCTCTATATAATAATACCACATATCAGTGTGTGTGCTGGGAGCTGTGTTATTCCCCCTCATATATCACTGTACAGTCCCCTTTCCCCTATATAATAATAATACCACATATCAGTGTGTGCTGGGAGCTGTGTTATTCCCCCTCATATATCACTGTACAGTCCCCTCTCCCCTATATAATAATAATACCACATATCAGTGTGTGCTGGGAGCTGTGTTATTCCCCCTCATATATCACTGTACGGTCCCATCTCCCCTATATAATAATAATAGCACATATCAGTGTGTACTGGGAGCTGTGTTATTCCCCCTCATATATCACTGAACAGTCCCCTCTCCCCTATATAATAATACCACATATCAGTGTGTGCTGGGAGCTGTGTTATTCCCCTCATATATCACTGTACAGTTCCCTCTCCCCTATATAATAATAATACCACATATCAGTGTGTGCTGGGAGCTGTGTTATTCCCCCTCATATATCACTGTACAGTTCCCTCCGTCTATATAATAATAATACCACATATCAGTGTGTGCTGGGAGCTGTGTTATTCCCCCTCATATCACTGTACAATCACCTCTCCCTATATAATAATACCACATATCAGTGTGTGCCGGGAGCTGTGTTATTCCCCCTCATATATCACTGTACAGTCCCCTCTCCCCTATATAATAATAATACCACATATCAGTGTGTGCTGGGAGCTGTGTTATTCCCCCTCATATATCACTGTACAGTCCCCTCTCCCTATATAATAATAATACCACATATCAGTGTGTGCTGGGAGTTGTGTTATTCCCCCTCAAATATCACTGTACAGTCCCCTCTCCCCCTATATAATAATAATACCACATATCAGTGTGTGCTGGGAGCTGAGTTATTCCCCCTCATATATCACTGTACGGTCCCCTCTCCCCCTATATAATAATAATACCACATATCAGTGTGTGCTGGGAGTTGTGTTATTCCCCCTCATATATCACTGTACGGTCCCCTCTCCCCTATATAATAATAATACCACATATCAGTGTGTGCTGGGAGTTGTGTTATTCCCCCTCATATATCACTGTACGGTCCCCTCCCCCCTATATAATAATAATACCACATATCAGTGTGTGCTGGGAGCTGAGTTATTCCCCCTCATATATCACTGCACAGTCCCCTCCCCCCTATATAATAATAATACCACATATCAGTGTGTGCTGGGAGCTGTGTTATTCCCCCTCATATATCACTGTACAGTCCCCTCTCCCTATATAATAATAATACCACATATCAGTGTGTGCTGGGAGCTGTGTTATTCCCCCTCATATATCACTGTACAGTCCCCTCTCCCCCTATATAATAATAATACCACATATCAGTGTGTGCTGGGAGCTGAGTTATTCCCCCTCATATATCACTGTACGGTCCCCTCTCCCCCTATATAATAATAATACCACATATCAGTGTGTGCTGGGAGTTGTGTTATTCCCCCTCATATATCACTGTACGGTCCCCTCTCCCCTATATAATAATAATATCACATATCAGTGTGTGCTGGGAGTTGTGTTATTCCCCCTCATATATCACTGTACGATCCCCTCTCCCCTATATAATAATAAAACCACATATCAGTGTGTGCTGGGAGCTGTGTTATTCCCCCTCATATATCACTGTACGCTCCCCTATATAATAATACCACATATCAGTGTGTGCTGGGAGCTGTGTTATTCCCCCTCATATATCACTGCACAGTCCCCTCCCCCCTATATAATAATAATACCACATATCAGTGTGTGCTGGGAGCTGTGTTATTCCCCCTCATATATCACTGTACAGTCCCCTCTCCCCTATATAATAATAATACCACATATCAGTGTGTGCTGGGAGCTGTGTTATTCCCGCTCATATATCACTGTACGGTCCCCTCTCCCCCTATATAATAATAATACTACATATCAGTGTGTGCTGGAAGCTGTGTTATTCCCGCTCATATATCACTGTACGGTCCCCTCTCCCCCTATATAATATGATAGATATATATTACCTCAGCCTCGCTGTATAATATCAGCCTACAGGTCTGTGACGTCCAAAAAACAATATGGCGTCAGGCACTCTGTGGCTCCGCCCACGTCCACATCACATGCCCACAGCTGGCGTATAAAGTGTAACTTGGGAGTCTATAAACTACACAAAAATGGCCGCCGCCATACAGCTCAGAAAAAAGGCTGATCCTCTAGTGATGAATGTTCTAAACCAATCTAATGCTGGCTGCTGGTCACATGACACGGAAAGTCTGTGTTACTATAGAAACTAAATAGCTTTCGGCTTTAATAGGAAGAGATGTGACAGTGCCTGTACTACAGGAAAATGGCCGCCGCTCCCATATATACTGCTGTGTATATGTAATGTTCTCCCTTCATCACAGGGGGCCTCACCCCTATAAGTGCCAACCCCTAACCTACAGCAACTCTCACACCTACACAGGGTCACACTCACGGCAGCTCTCACACATACACAGGGTCACACTCACGGCAGCTCTCACACATACACAGGGTCACACTCACAGCAGCCTCTCACACATACACAGGGTCACACTCACAGCAGCTGTCACACATACACAGGGTCACACTCACGGCAGCTCTCACACCTACACAGGGTCACACTCACGGCAGCTGTCACACATACACAGGGTCACACTCACGGCAGCTCTCACACATACACAGGGTCACACTCACAGCAGCTCTCACATACACAGGGTCACACTCACAGCAGCTCTCACATACACAGGGTCACCCTCACAGCAGCTCTGACACATACACAGGGTCACACTCACAGCAGCTCTCACACATACATAGGGTCACACTCACAGCAGCTCTCACACATACACAGGGTCACACTCACGGCAGCTCTCACACATACACAGGGTCACACTCACAGCAGCTCTCACATACACAGGGTCACACTCACAGCAGCTCTCACATACACAGGGTCACCCTCACAGCAGCTCTGACACATACACAGGGTCACACTCACAGCAGCTCTCACACATACATAGGGTCACACTCACGGCAGCTCTCACACATACACAGGGTCACACTCACGGCAGCCTCTCACACATACACAGGGTCAGACTCACGGCAGCTCTCACACATACACAGGGTCACACTCACGGCAGCCTCTCACACATACACAGGGTCACACTCACGGCAGCTCTCACACATAAATAGGGTCACACTCACGGCAGCTCACACATACACAGGGTCACACTCACGGCAGCTCTCACACGTACATAGGGTCACACTCACAGCAGCTCTCACATACACAGGGTCACACTCACAACAGCAAACACACACATACACAGGGTCACACTCACGGCAGCCTCTCAAACACACTAACAGCAGCTCTCACACATACACAGGGTCACACTCACAGCAGCTCTCACATATACACAGGGTCACACTCACAGCAGCTCTCACACATACACAGGGTCACACTCACAGCAGCTCTCACATACACAGGGTCACACTCACAGCAGCTCTCACACATACAAAGGGTCACACACACAAGGTCACACTGACAGCAGCTCTCACACATACACAGGGTCACACTCACAGCAGCTCTCACACATACAGAGGGTCACACTCACAGCAGCTAACACACATACACAGGGTCATACTCACAGCAGCTATCACCCATACACAGGGTCACTCTCAGCAGCTCTCACACATACACAGGGTCACACTCACATCAGCTCTCACACATACACAGGGTCACACTCACAGCAGCTCTCTCACATACACAGGGTCACACTCACAGCAGCTCTCACGCATACACAGGGTCACACTCACAGCAGCTCTCACACATACACAGGGTCACACTCACAGCAGCTCTCACACATACACAGGGTCACACTCACAGCATCTATCACACATACACAGGGTCACACTCACAGCAGCTCTCACATATACACAGGGTCACACTCACAGCAGCAGCCTCTCACACATTCACAGGGTCACACTCACAGCAGCTCTCACACGTACACAGGGTCACACTCACAGCAGCTCTCACACGTACACAGGGTCACACTCACAGCAGCTCTCACACATACACAAGGTCACACACACAGCAGCTCTCACACATACATAGGGTCACACTCACAGCAGCTCTCACACATACATAGGTTCACACTCATGGCAGCCTCTCAAACACTCACAGCAGCTCTCACACATACGTAGGGTCACACTCACACATACACAGGTTCACACTCACGGCAGCTCTCACACATACACAGGGTCACACTCACAGAAGCTCGCACACATACATAGGGTTACACTCAGGGCAGCTTCTCACACATACATAGGGTCACACTCACAGCATCTCTCACACAGGCTCTCACACATACACAGGGTCACACTCACAGCAGCTATCACACATACATAGGGTCCCACTCACAGCAGCTCTCACATACACAGGGTCACACTCACAGCAGCTCTCACACATACATAGGGTCACCCTCACAGCAGCTCTCACACATACATAGGGTCACACTCACAGCATCTCTCACACAGGCTCTCACACATACACAGGGTCACACTCACAGCAGCTATCACACATACATAGGGTCCCACTCACAGCAGCTCTCACATACACAGGGTCACACTCACAGCAGCTCTCACACATACACAGGGTCACACTCACAGCAGCTCTCACACATACACAGGGTCACACTCACAGCAGCTCTCACACATACACAGGGTCACACTCACAGCAGCTCTCACACATACACAGGGTCACACTCACAGCAGCTCTCACACATACACAGGGTCACACTCACAGCAGCCTCTCACACATACACAGGGTTACACTCACAGCAGCCTCTCACACATACACAGGGTCACACTCACAGCAGCTCTCACACATACACAGGGTCAAACTCACAGCAGCTCTCACACATACACAGGGTCACACTCACAGCAGCTATCACACAAACACAGGGTCACACTCACAGCAGCTCTCACACATACATAGGGTCACACTCACAGCAGCTCACACATACATAGGGTCACACTCACAGCAGCTCTCACACATACACAGGGTCACACTCACAGCAGCTCTCACACATACATAGGGTTACACTCAGGGCAGCTTCTCACACATACATAGGGTCACACTCACAGCATCTCTCACACAGGCTCTCACACATACACAGGGTCACACTCACAGCAGCTATCACACATACATAGGGTCCCACTCACAGCAGCTCTCACATACACAGGGTCACACTCACAGCAGCTCTCACACATACATAGGGTCACCCTCACAGCAGCTCTCACACATACATAGGGTCACACTCACAGCATCTCTCACACAGGCTCTCACACATACACAGGGTCACACTCACAGCAGCTATCACACATACATAGGGTCCCACTCACAGCAGCTCTCACATACACAGGGTCACACTCACAGCAGCTCTCACACATACACAGGGTCACACTCACAGCAGCTCTCACACATACACAGGGTCACACTCACAGCAGCTCTCACACATACACAGGGTCACACTCACAGCAGCTCTCACACATACACAGGGTCACACTCACAGCAGCTCTCACACATACACAGGGTCACACTCACAGCAGCCTCTCACACATACACAGGGTTACACTCACAGCAGCCTCTCACACATACACAGGGTCACACTCACAGCAGCTCTCACACATACACAGGGTCACACTCACAGCAGCTATCACACAAACACAGGGTCACACTCACAGCAGCTCTCACACATACATAGGGTCACACTCACAGCAGCTCACACATACACAGGGTCACACTCACAGCAGCTCTCACATACATAGGGTCACACTCACAGCAGCTCTCACACATACACAGGGTCACACTCACAGCAGCTCTCACACATACATAGGGTCACACGCAAAGCAGCTCTCACACATACACAGGACCACACTCACAGCAGCTCACACATACACAGGGTCACACTTACAGCAGCTATTACACATACACAGGGTCACACTCACAGCAGCTCTCACACATACATAGGTTCACACTCACGTCAGCCTCTCAAACACTCACAGCAGCTCTCACACATACGTAGGGTCACACTCACAGCAGCTCTCACACATACATAGGTTCACACTCACGGCAGCCTCTCAAACACTCACGGCTGCTCTCACACATACACACCGTCACACTCACGGAAGCTCTCATATACACAGGGTCACACTCACAGCAGCTCTCACACATACACAGGGTTACACTCACAGCAGCAGCCTCTCACACATACACAGGGTCACACTCACAGCAGCTCTCACACATACAGAGGGTCACACTCACAGCAGCCTCTCACACACATAGGGTCACACTCACAGCAGCTCTCACACATACATAGTGTCACACACACAGCAGCTTTCACGCATACACAGGGTCACACTCACGGCAGCTCTCAGACATACACAGGGTCACACTCACAGCAGCAGCCTCTCACACATACACAGGGCCACACTCATAGCAGCCTCTCACACATACACAGGGTCACACTCACAGCAGCTCTCACACATACACAAGGTCACACTCACAGCAGCTCTCAAACATACAGAGGGTCACACCCACAGCAGCTAACACACATACACAGGGTCACACTCTCAGCAGCTCTCACACATACACAGGATCACATTTACGGCAGCTGTCACACATACACAGGGTCACATTTACGGCAGCTGTCACACATACACAGGGCGACACTTACGGCAGCTGTCACACATACACAGTGTCACATTTACGGCAGCTGTCACACATACACAGGGTCACATTTACGGCAGCTGTCACACATACACAGGGTCACACTCACGGCAGCTCTCACACATACAGAGGGTCACACTCACAGCAGCTAACACACATACACAGGGTCACACTCACAGCATCTCTCACACATACACAGGGTCACACCCACAGCAGCTATCACACATACACAGGGTCACACTCACAGCAGCTCTCACAAATACACAGGGTCACACTCACAGCATCTCTCACACATACACAGGGTCACACTCACAGCAGCTAACACACATACACAGGGTCACACTCACAGCATCTCTCACACATACACAGGGTCACACTCACAGCAGCTATCACACATACACAGGGTCACACTCACAGCAGCTAACACACATACACAGGGTCACACTCACAGCATCTCTCACACATACACAGGGTCACACCCACAGCAGCTATCACACATACACAGGGTCACACGCAAAGCAGCTCACACATACACAGGGTCACACTTACAGCAGATATTACACATACACAGGGTCACACTCACAGCAGCTCTCACACATACATAGGTTCACACTCACGGCAGCCTCTCAAACACTCACAGCAGCTCTCACACATACGTAGGGTCACACTCACAGCAGCTCTCACACATACATAGGTTCACACTCACGGCAGCCTCTCAAACACTCACAGAAGCTCTCACACATACGTAGGGTCACACTCACACAAACAGGTTCACACTCACGGCTGCTCTCACACATACACAGGGTCACACTCACGGAAGCTCTCACATACACACAGGGTCACACTCACAGCAGCTCTCACACATACACAGGGTTACACTCACAGCAGCAGCCTCTCACACATACACAGTGTCACACTCACAGCAGCTCTCACACATACAGAGGGTCACACTCACAGCAGCCTCTCACACACATAGGGTCACACTCACACACATACACAGGGTCACACTCACAGCCGCTCTCACACATACATAGGGTCACACACACAGCAGCCTCTCACACACATAGGGTCACACTCACAGCAGCTCTCACACATACACAGGGTCACACTCACGGCAGCTCTCACACATACACAGGGTCACACTCACAGCAGCTCTCACACATACACCTGGTCACACTCACAGCAGCTCTCAGACAAACACAGGGTCACACTCACAGCAGCAGCCTCTCACACATACACAGGGCCACACTCATAGCAGCCTTTCACACATACACAGGGTCACACTCACAGCATCTCTCACACATACACAAGGTCACACTCACAGTAGCTCTCAAACATACAGAGGGTCACACTCACAGCAGCTAACACACATACACAGGGTCACACTCACAGCAGCTCTCACACATACACAGGGTCACACTCACAGCAGCCTCTCACACATACAAAGGGTCACACACACAGGGTCACACTCACAGCAGCCTCTCACACATACACAGGGTCACACGCAAAGCAGCTCACACATACACAGGGTCACACTTACAGCAGATATTACACATACACAGGGTCACTCTCAGCAGCTCTCACATATACACAGGGTCACACTCACAGCAGCTCTCACACATATACAGGGTCACACTCACAGCAGCTCTCACACATACACAGGGTCACACTCACAGCAGCTCTCACACATACACAGGGTCACTCTCACAGCAGCTCTAACACATACACAGGGTCACACTCACAGCAGCTCTCACACATACACAGGGTCACACTCACAGCAGCTCTCAAACATACACAGGGACACACTCACAGCAGCTCTCACTAATACACAGGGTCACACTCACGGCAGCTCTCACACATACACAGGGTCACACTCACAGCAGCCTCTTACACATACATAGGGTCACACTCTCAGCATCTCTCACACATACACAAGGTCACACTCACAACAGCTCTCACACATACACAGGGTCACACTCACAGCAGCTCTCACACATACACAGGGTCACACTCACAGCAGCCTCTCACACATTCACAAGGTCACACTCACAGCAGCCTCTCACACATACACAGGGTCACACTCACAGCAGCCTCTTACACATACATAGGGTCACACTCTCAGCATCTCTCACACATACACAAGGTCACACTCACAGCAGCTCTCACACATACACAGGGTCACACTCACAGCAGCTCTCACACATACACAGGGTCACACTCACAGCAGCCTCTCACACATTCACAAGGTCACACTCACAGCAGCCTCTCACACATACACAAGGTCACACTCACAGCAGCTCTCAAACATACACAGGGTCACACTCACAGCAGCTAACACACATACACAGGGTCACACTCACAGCAGCTCTCACAAATACACAGGGTCACACTCACAGCAGTTCTCACACAAACACAAGGTCACACGCACAGCAGCTCTCACTAATACACATGGTCACACTCACAGCAGCTCTCACACATACACAGGGTCACACTCACAGCAGCTATCACACATACACAGGGTCACACTCACAGCAGGTCTCACACATACACAGGGTCACACTCACAGCAGCTCTCACACATACACAGGGCCACACTCACAGCAGCTCTCACACATACACAGGGTCACACTGACAGCAGCTCTCACACATACAGAGGGTCACACTGACAGCAGCTCTCACACATACAGAGGGTCACACTGACAGCAGCTCTCACACATACATAGGGTCACACTGACAGCAGCTCTCACACATACAGAGGGTCACACTCACGGCAGCTCTCACACATACAAAGGTTCACACTCACGGAAGCTCTCACACATACACGGTCACATTCACAGCAGTTCTCACACATACATAGGGTCACACATACAGCAGCTCTCACACATACACAGGGTCACACTCACAGCAGCTCTCACATACATACGGTCACACTCACAGCAGCTCTCACACATACACAGGGTCACACTCACAGCAGCTCTCACACATACACAGGGTCACACTCACAGCAGCCTCTCACACATACACAGGGTCACATTTAAGGCAGCTCTCACACATACAGAGGGCCACACTCACAGCAGCTAACACACATACACAGGGTCACACTCACAGCAGCTCTCACACATACACAGGGTCACACTCACAGCAGCTCTCACACATACACAGGGTCACACTCACAGCAGCCTCTCACACATACAAAGGGTCACACATACAGGGTCACACTGACAGCAGCTCTCACACATACACAGGGTCACACTCACAGCAGCCTCTCACACATACACAGGGTCACACGCAAAGCAGCTCACACATACACAGGGTCACACTTACAGCAGATATTACACATACATAGGGTCACACACACAGCAGCCTCTCACACACATAGGGTCACACTCACAGCAGCTCTCACACATACACAGGGTCACACTCACGGCAGCTCTCACACATACACAGGGTCACACTCACAGCAGCTCTCACACATACACCTGGTCACACTCACAGCAGCTCTCAGACAAACACAGGGTCACACTCACAGCAGCAGCCTCTCACACATACACAGGGCCACACTCATAGCCGCTCTCACACATACATAGGGTCACACACACAGCAGCCTCTCACACACATAGGGTCACACTCACAGCAGCTCTCACACATACACAGGGTCACACTCACGGCAGCTCTCACACATACACAGGGTCACACTCACAGCAGCTCTCACACATACACCTGGTCACACTCACAGCAGCTCTCAGACAAACACAGGGTCACACTCACAGCAGCAGCCTCTCACACATACACAGGGCCACACTCATAGCAGCCTTTCACACATACACAGGGTCACACTCACAGCATCTCTCACACATACACAAGGTCACACTCACAGTAGCTCTCAAACATACAGAGGGTCACACTCACAGCAGCTAACACACATACACAGGGTCACACTCACAGCAGCTCTCACACATACACAGGGTCACACTCACAGCAGCCTCTCACACATACAAAGGGTCACACACACAGGGTCACACTCACAGCAGCCTCTCACACATACACAGGGTCACACGCAAAGCAGCTCACACATACACAGGGTCACACTTACAGCAGATATTACACATACACAGGGTCACTCTCAGCAGCTCTCACATATACACAGGGTCACACTCACAGCAGCTCTCACACATATACAGGGTCACACTCACAGCAGCTCTCACACATACACAGGGTCACACTCACAGCAGCTCTCACACATACACAGGGTCACTCTCACAGCAGCTCTAACACATACACAGGGTCACACTCACAGCAGCTCTCACACATACACAGGGTCACACTCACAGCAGCTCTCAAACATACACAGGGACACACTCACAGCAGCTCTCACTAATACACAGGGTCACACTCACGGCAGCTCTCACACATACACAGGGTCACACTCACAGCAGCCTCTTACACATACATAGGGTCACACTCTCAGCATCTCTCACACATACACAAGGTCACACTCACAGCAGCTCTCACACATACACAGGGTCACACTCACAGCAGCTCTCACACATACACAGGGTCACACTCACAGCAGCCTCTCACACATTCACAAGGTCACACTCACAGCAGCCTCTCACACATACACAGGGTCACACTCACAGCAGCCTCTTACACATACATAGGGTCACACTCTCAGCATCTCTCACACATACACAAGGTCACACTCACAGCAGCTCTCACACATACACAGGGTCACACTCACAGCAGCTCTCACACATACACAGGGTCACACTCACAGCAGCCTCTCACACATTCACAAGGTCACACTCACAGCAGCCTCTCACACATACACAAGGTCACACTCACAGCAGCTCTCAAACATACACAGGGTCACACTCACAGCAGCTAACACACATACACAGGGTCACACTCACAGCAGCTCTCACAAATACACAGGGTCACACTCACAGCAGTTCTCACACAAACACAAGGTCACACGCACAGCAGCTCTCACTAATACACATGGTCACACTCACAGCAGCTCTCACACATACACAGGGTCACACTCACAGCAGCTATCACACATACACAGGGTCACACTCACAGCAGGTCTCACACATACACAGGGTCACACTCACAGCAGCTCTCACACATACACAGGGCCACACTCACAGCAGCTCTCACACATACACAGGGTCACACTGACAGCAGCTCTCACACATACAGAGGGTCACACTGACAGCAGGTCTCACACATACAGAGGGTCACACTGACAGCAGCTCTCACACATACATAGGGTCACACTGACAGCAGCTCTCACACATACAGAGGGTCACACTCACGGCAGCTCTCACACATACAAAGGTTCACACTCACGGAAGCTCTCACACATACACGGTCACATTCACAGCAGTTCTCACACATACATAGGGTCACACATACAGCAGCTCTCACACATACACAGGGTCACACTCACAGCAGCTCTCACATACATACGGTCACACTCACAGCAGCTCTCACACATACACAGGGTCACACTCACAGCAGCTCTCACACATACACAGGGTCACACTCACAGCAGCCTCTCACACATACACAGGGTCACATTTAAGGCAGCTCTCACACATACAGAGGGCCACACTCACAGCAGCTAACACACATACACAGGGTCACACTCACAGCAGCTCTCACACATACACAGGGTCACACTCACAGCAGCTCTCACACATACACAGGGTCACACTCACAGCAGCCTCTCACACATACAAAGGGTCACACATACAGGGTCACACTGACAGCAGCTCTCACACATACACAGGGTCACACTCACAGCAGCCTCTCACACATACACAGGGTCACACGCAAAGCAGCTCACACATACACAGGGTCACACTTACAGCAGATATTACACATAGTCACTCTCAGCAGCTCTCACATATACACAGGGTCACACTCACAGCAGCTCTCACACATATACAGGGTCACACTCACAGCAGCTCTCACACATACACAGGGTCACACTCACAGCAGCTCTCACACATACACAGGGTCAGACTCACAGCAGCTCTCACACATACACAGGGTCACACTCACAGCAGCCTCTCACACATACACAGGGTCACACTCACAGCAGCCTCTCACACATACACAGGGTCACACTCACAGCAGCTCTCACACATACACAGGGTCACACTCACAGCAGCTCTCAAACATACACAGGGACACACTCACAGCAGCTCTCACTAATACACAGGGTCACACTCACGGCAGCTCTCACACATACACAGGGTCACACTCACAGCAGCCTCTTACACATACATAGGGTCACACTCTCAGCATCTCTCACACATAACAGGGTCACACTCACAGCAGCTCTCACACATACACAGGGTCACACTCACAGCAGCCTCTCACACATTCACAAGGTCACACTCACAGCAGCCTCTCACATATACACAGGGTCACACTCGCAGCAGCTGTCACACATACACAGGATCACATTCAGAGCAGCTCTCACACATACACAAGGTCACACTCACAGCAGCTCTCAAACATACACAGGGTCACACTCACAGCAGCTAACACACATACACAGGGTCACACTCACAGCAGCTCTCACAAATACACAGGGTCACACTCACAGCAGTTCTCACACAAACACAGGGTCACACTCACAGCATCTATCACACATACACAGGGTCACACGCACAGCAGCTCTCACTAATACACATGGTCACACTCACAGCAGCTCTCACACATACACAGGGTCACACTCACAGCAGCTATCACACATACACAGGGTCACACTCACAGCAGCTCTCACACATACACAGGGTCACACTCACAGCAGCTCTCACACATACACAGGGCCACACTCACAGCAGCTCTCACACATACACAGGGTCACACTCACAGCAGCTCTCACACATACACAGGGTCACACTGACAGCAGCTCTCACACATACAGAGGGTCACACTCACAGCAGCTCTCACACATACATAGGGTCACACTGACAGCAGCTCTCACACATACAGAGGGTCACACTCACGGCAGCTCTCACACATACAAAGGTTCACACTCACGGAAGCTCTCACACATACACGGTCACATTCACAGCAGTTCTCACACATACATAGGGTCACACATACAGCAGCTCTCACACATACACAGGGTCACACTCACAGCAGCTCTCACATACATACGGTCACACTCACAGCAGCTCTCACACATACACAGGGTCACACTCACAGCAGCTCTCACACATACATAGGGTCACACTCACAGCAGCTCTCACACATACACAGGGTCACACTCACAGCAGCCTCTCACACATACACAGGGTCACATTTAAGGCAGCTCTCACACATACAGAGGGCCACACTCACAGCAGCTAACACACATACACAGGGTCACACTCACAGCAGCTCTCACACATACACAGGGTCACACTCACAGCAGCCTCTCACACATACACAGGGTCACACTCACGGCAGCTCTCACACATACATAGGGTCACACTCACAGCAGCTCTCACACATACACAGGGTCACACTCACAGCAGCCTCTCACACATACACAGGGTCACACTCACGGCAGCTCTCACACATACAGAGGGCCACACTCACAGCAGCTAACACACATACACAGGGTCACACTCACAGCATCTCTCACACAAACAAAGGGCCACACTCACAGCAGCTATCACACATACACAGGGTCATACTCACAGCAGCTATCACACATACACAGGGTCACTCTCAGCAGCTCTCACACATACACAGGGTCACACTCACAGCAGCTCTCACACATACACAGGGTCACACTCACAGCAGCTCTCACATATACACAGGGTCACACTCACAGCAGCTCTCACACATACACAGGGTCACACTCACAGCAGCTCTCACACATACACAGGGTCACACTCACAGCAGCTCTCAAACATACACAGGGTCACACTCACAGCAGCTCTCAAACATACAGAGGGTCACACTCACAGCAGCTAACACACATAACAGGGTCACACTCACAGCAGCTCTCACACATACACAGGGTCACACTCACAGCAGCCTCTCACACATACACAGGGTCACACTCACAGCAGCCTCTCACACATACACAGGGTCACACTCACAGCAGCTCTCACACATACACAGGGTCACACTCACAGCAGCCTCTCACACATACACAGGGTCACACTCACAGCAGCCTCTCACACATACACAGGGTCACACTCACAGCAGCTCTCACACATACATATGGTCACACACACAGCAGCCTCTAACACACATAGGGTCACACTCACAGCAGCTCTCACACATACATAGTGTCACACACACAGCAGCTCACAGCAGCTCTCACACAAACACAGGGTCACACTCACGGCAGCTCTCACACATACATAGGGTCACACTCACAGCAGCTCTCACATATACATGGTCACACTCACAGCAGCTCTCACACATACACAGGGTCACACTCACGGAAGCTCTAACACATACAAAGGTTCACACTCACGGAACCTCTCACACATGCATAGGGTCACACACACAGCAGCTCTCACACATACACAGGGTCACACTCACGGCAGCTCTCACACATACACAGGGTTACACTCACGGCAGCTCTCACACATACACAGGGTCACACTCACGGCAGCTCTCACACATACACAGGGTAACACTCGCGCCAGCTCTCACACATACACAGGGTAACACTCGCGCCAGCTCTCACACATACACAGGGTCACACTCAGAGCAGCTCTCACACATACACAGGGTCACACTCACAGCAGCTCTCACATATATACAGAGTCTCACAGCAGCTATCACACATACACAGGGTCACACTCACAGCAGCTATCACATAAACAGGGTCACACTCACAGAAACTCTCACACATACACAGGGTCACACTCACAGCTGTTCTCACACATACACAGGGTCACACTCACAACAGCTCTCACACATACACAGGGTCACACTCAGAGCAGCCTCTCTCACATACACAGGGTCACACTCAAAGCAGCTCTCGCATACATAGGGTCACACTCACAACAGCTCACATACCCAGGGTCACACTCACAGCAGCCTCTCACACAAACACAGAGTCACACTCACAGCAGCTCACAGCAGCTCTCACACAAACACAGGGTCACACTCACAGCAGCTCTCACATATACACAGGGTCACACTCACACAAACACAGGGTCACACTCACAGCAGCTCTCACACATACATAGGGTCACACTCAGAGCAGCTATCACACATACACAGGGTCACACTCACAGCAGCCTCTCACACATACACAGGGTCACACTCACAGCAGCTCTCACACATAAACAGGGTCACACTCACAGCAGCTCTCACTAATACATAGGGTCAGACTCACAGCAGCTCTCACACAAACACAGGGTCACACTCACAGCAGCTCTCACACAAACACAGGGTCACACTCACAGCAGCTCTCACATATACACAGGGTCACACTCACAGCAGCTCTCACACATACACAGGGTCACACTCACAGCAGCTATCACACATACACAGGGTCACACTCACAGCAGCTCTCACACATACACAGGGTCACACTCACAGCAGCTCTCACAAATACACAGGGTCACACTCACAGCAGTTCTCACACAAACACAAGGTCACACTCACAGCAGCTCTCATATATACAAAGGGTCACACTCACAGCAGCTCTCACTAATACACAGGGTCACACTCACAGCAGCTCTCACACATACATAGGGTCACACTCACAGCAGCTCTCACACATACACAGGGTCACACTCACAGCAGCTCTCACACATACATAGGGTCACACTCACAGCAGCTCTCACACATACACAGGGTCACACTCACGGCAGCTCTCACACATACATAGGGTCACACT
Source organism: Taudactylus pleione (assembly GCA_031769625.1). Classification (NCBI taxonomy): domain Eukaryota; kingdom Metazoa; phylum Chordata; class Amphibia; order Anura; family Myobatrachidae; genus Taudactylus; species Taudactylus pleione. The sequence goes on from JAUIMM010000284.1 coordinate 459,130, forward strand.
CACAGCAGCTCTCACATATACATGGTCACACTCACAGCAGCTCTCACACATACACAGGGTCACACTCACGGAAGCTCTAACACATACAAAGGTTCACACTCACGGAACCTCTCACACATGCATAGGGTCACACACACAGCAGCTCTCACACATACACGGTCACACTCACAGCAGCTCTCACACATACACAGGGTCACACTCACGGAAGCTCTCACACATACATAGGGTCACACACACAGGGTCACACTCACAGCAGCTCTCACACATACATAGGGTCACACACATGGCAGCCTTACACATACACAGCACAGGGTCACACTCACAGCAACCTCTCACACATCCACAGGGTGACACTCACAGCAGCTCTCACACATACACAGGGTCACACTCACAGCAGCTCTCACACATACATAGGGTCACACTCACAGCAGCTCTCACACATACATAGGGTCACACTCCAGCAGCTCTCACATATATACAGAGTCTCACAGCAGCTATCACACATACACAGGGTCACACTCACAGCAGCTATCACATAAACAGGGTCACACTCACAGAAACTCTCACACATACACAGGGTCACACTCACAGCTGTTCTCACACATACACAGGGTCACACTCACAACAGCTCTCACACATACACAGGGTCACACTCAAAGCAGCCTCTCTCACATACACAGGGTCACACTCAAAGCAGCTCTCGCATACATAGGGTCACACTCACAACAGCTCACATACCCAGGGTCACACTCACAGCAGCCTCTCACACAAACACAGAGTCACACTCACAGCAGCTCACAGCAGCTCTCACACAAACACAGGGTCACACTCACAGCAGCTCTCATATATACACAGGGTCACACTCACACAAACACAGGGTCACACTCACAGCAGCTCTCACACATACATAGGGTCACACTCAGAGCAGCTATCACACATACACAGGGTCACACTCACAGCAGCCTCTCACACATACACAGGGTCACACTCACAGCAGCTCTCACACATAAACAGGGTCACACTCACAGCAGCTCTCACTAATACATAGGGTCAGACTCACAGCAGCTCTCACACAAACAGGGTCACACTCACAGCAGCTCTCACACAAACACAGGGTCACACTCACAGCAGCTCTCACATATACACAGGGTCACACTCACAGCAGCTCTCACACATACACAGGGTCACACTCACAGCAGCTATCACACATACACAGGGTCACACTCACAGCAGCTCTCACACATACACAGGGTCACACTCACAGCAGCTCTCACAAATACACAGGGTCACACTCACAGCAGTTCTCACACAAACACAAGGTCACACTCACAGCAGCTCTCATATATACACAGGGTCACACTCACAGCAGCTCTCACACAAACACAAGGTCACACTCACAGCAGCTCTCATATATACAAAGGGTCACACTCACAGCAGCTCTCACTAATACACAGGGTCACACTCACAGCAGCTCTCACACATACATAGGGTCACACTCACAGCAGCTCTCACACATACACAGGGTCACACTCACAGCAGCTCTCACACATACATAGGGTCACACTCACAGCAGCTCTCACACATACACAGGGTCACACTCACGGCAGCTCTCACACATACATAGGGTCACACTCACAGCAGCTCTCACATATACATGGTCACACTCACAGCAGCTCTCACTAATACACAGGGTCACACTCACAGCAGCTCTCACACATACATAGGGTCACACTCACAGCAGCTCTCACACATACACAGGGTCACACTCACAGCAGCTCTCACACATACATAGGGTCACACTCACAGCAGCTCTCACACATACACAGGGTCACACTCACGGCAGCTCTCACACATACATAGGGTCACACTCACAGCAGCTCTCACATATACATGGTCACACTCACAGCAGCTCTCACACATACACAGGGTCACACTCACGGAAGCTCTAACACATACAAAGGTTCACACTCACGGAACCTCTCACACATGCATAGGGTCACACACACAGCAGCTCTCACACATACACGGTCACACTCACAGCAGCTCTCACACATACACAGGGTCACACTCACGGAAGCTCTCACACATACATAGGGTCACACACACAGGGTCACACTCACAGCAGCTCTCACACATACATAGGGTCACACACATGGCAGCCTTACACATACACAGCACAGGGTCACACTCACAGCAACCTCTCACACATCCACAGGGTGACACTCACAGCAGCTCTCACACATACACAGGGTCACACTCACAGCAGCTCTCACACATACATAGGGTCACACTCACAGCAGCTCTCACACATACATAGGGTCACACTCCAGCAGCTCTCACACATACACAGGGTCACACTCACAGCAGCTCTCACACATACATAGGGTCACACTCACAGCAGCTCTCACACATACACGGTCACACTCACAGCAGCTCTCACACATACACAGGGTCACACTCACGGAAGCTCTCACACATACATAGGGTCACACACACAGGGTCACACTCACAGCAGCTCTCACTAATACACAGGGTCACACTCACAGCAGCTCTCACACATACACAGGGTCACACTCACAGCAGCTCTCACATACATACGGTCACACTCACAGCAGCTCTCACACATACACAGGGTCACACTCACAGCAGCTCTCACACATACATAGGGTCACACTCACAGCAGCTCTCACACATACACAGGGTCACACTCACAGCAGCCTCTCACACATACACAGGGTCACATTTAAGGCAGCTCTCACACATACAGAGGGCCACACTCACAGCAGCTAACACACATACACAGGGTCACACTCACAGCAGCTCTCACACATACACAGGGTCACACTCACAGCAGCCTCTCACACATACACAGGGTCACACTCACGGCAGCTCTCACACATACATAGGGTCACACTCACAGCAGCTCTCACACATACACAGGGTCACACTCACAGCAGCCTCTCACACATACACAGGGTCACACTCACGGCAGCTCTCACACATACAGAGGGCCACACTCACAGCAGCTAACACACATACACAGGGTCACACTCACAGCATCTCTCACACAAACAAAGGGCCACACTCACAGCAGCTATCACACATACACAGGGTCATACTCACAGCAGCTATCACACATACACAGGGTCACTCTCAGCAGCTCTCACACATACACAGGGTCACACTCACAGCAGCTCTCACATATACACAGGGTCACACTCACAGCAGCTCTCACACATACACAGGGTCACACTCACAGCAGCTCTCACACATACACAGGGTCACACTCACAGCAGCTCTCAAACATACACAGGGTCACACTCACAGCAGCTCTCAAACATACAGAGGGTCACACTCACAGCAGCTAACACACATAACAGGGTCACACTCACAGCAGCTCTCACACATACACAGGGTCACACTCACAGCAGCCTCTCACACATACACAGGGTCACACTCACAGCAGCCTCTCACACATACACAGGGTCACACTCACAGCAGCTCTCACACATACACAGGGTCACACTCACAGCAGCCTCTCACACATACACAGGGTCACACTCACAGCAGCTCTCACACATACATATGGTCACACACACAGCAGCCTCTAACACACATAGGGTCACACTCACAGCAGCTCTCACACATACATAGTGTCACACACACAGCAGCTCACAGCAGCTCTCACACAAACACAGGGTCACACTCACGGCAGCTCTCACACATACATAGGGTCACACTCACAGCAGCTCTCACATATACATGGTCACACTCACAGCAGCTCTCACACATACACAGGGTCACACTCACGGAAGCTCTAACACATACAAAGGTTCACACTCACGGAACCTCTCACACATGCATAGGGTCACACTCACAGCAGCTCTCACACATACACAGGGTCACACTCACGGCAGCTCTCACACATACACAGGGTTACACTCACGGCAGCTCTCACACATACACAGGGTCACACTCACGGCAGCTCTCACACATACACAGGGTAACACTCGCGCCAGCTCTCACACATACACAGGGTAACACTCGCGCCAGCTCTCACACATACACAGGGTCACACTCAGAGCAGCTCTCACACATACACAGGGTCACACTCACAGCAGCTCTCACATATATACAGAGTCTCACAGCAGCTATCACACATACACAGGGTCACACTCACAGCAGCTATCACATAAACAGGGTCACACTCACAGAAACTCTCACACATACACAGGGTCACACTCACAGCTGTTCTCACACATACACAGGGTCACACTCACAACAGCTCTCACACATACACAGGGTCACACTCAGAGCAGCCTCTCTCACATACACAGGGTCACACTCAAAGCAGCTCTCGCATACATAGGGTCACACTCACAACAGCTCACATACCCAGGGTCACACTCACAGCAGCCTCTCACACAAACACAGAGTCACACTCACAGCAGCTCACAGCAGCTCTCACACAAACACAGGGTCACACTCACAGCAGCTCTCACATATACACAGGGTCACACTCACACAAACACAGGGTCACACTCACAGCAGCTCTCACACATACATAGGGTCACACTCAGAGCAGCTATCACACATACACAGGGTCACACTCACAGCAGCCTCTCACACATACACAGGGTCACACTCACAGCAGCTCTCACACATAAACAGGGTCACACTCACAGCAGCTCTCACTAATACATAGGGTCAGACTCACAGCAGCTCTCACACAAACACAGGGTCACACTCACAGCAGCTCTCACACAAACACAGGGTCACACTCACAGCAGCTCTCACATATACACAGGGTCACACTCACAGCAGCTCTCACACATACACAGGGTCACACTCACAGCAGCTCTCACACATACACAGGGTCACACTCACAGCAGCTATCACACATACACAGGGTCACACTCACAGCAGCTCTCACACATACACAGGGTCACACTCACAGCAGCTCTCACAAATACACAGGGTCACACTCACAGCAGTTCTCACACAAACACAAGGTCACACTCACAGCAGCTCTCATATATACAAAGGGTCACACTCACAGCAGCTCTCACTAATACACAGGGTCACATTCACAGCAGCTCTCACACATACATAGGGTCACACTCACAGCAGCTCTCACACATACACAGGGTCACACTCACAGCAGCTCTCACACATACACAGGGTCACACTCACAGCAGCTCTCACACATACACAGGGTCACACTCACGGCAGCTCTCACACATACATAGGGTCACACTCACAGCAGCTCTCACATATACATGGTCACACTCACAGCAGCTCTCACTAATACACAGGGTCACACTCACAGCAGCTCTCACACATACATAGGGTCACACTCACAGCAGCTCTCACACATACACAGGGTCACACTCACAGCAGCTCTCACACATACATAGGGTCACACTCACAGCAGCTCTCACACATACACAGGGTCACACTCACGGCAGCTCTCACACATACATAGGGTCACACTCACAGCAGCTCTCACATATACATGGTCACACTCACAGCAGCTCTCACACATACACAGGGTCACACTCACGGAAGCTCTAACACATACAAAGGTTCACACTCACGGAACCTCTCACACATGCATAGGGTCACACACACAGCAGCTCTCACACATACACGGTCACACTCACAGCAGCTCTCACACATACACAGGGTCACACTCACGGAAGCTCTCACACATACATAGGGTCACACACACAGGGTCACACTCACAGCAGCTCTCACACATACATAGGGTCACACACATGGCAGCCTTACACATACACAGCACAGGGTCACACTCACAGCAACCTCTCACACATCCACAGTTGTGACACTCACAGCAGCTCTCACACATACACAGGGTCACACTCACAGCAGCTCTCACACATACATAGGGTCACACTCACAGCAGCTCTCACACATACATAGGGTCACACTCCAGCAGCTCTCACATATATACAGAGTCTCACAGCAGCTATCACACATACACAGGGTCACACTCACAGCAGCTATCACATAAACAGGGTCACACTCACAGAAACTCTCACACATACACAGGGTCACACTCACAGCTGTTCTCACACATACACAGGGTCACACTCACAACAGCTCTCACACATACACAGGGTCACACTCAAAGCAGCCTCTCTCACATACACAGGGTCACACTCAAAGCAGCTCTCGCATACATAGGGTCACACTCACAACAGCTCACATACCCAGGGTCACACTCACAGCAGCCTCTCACACAAACACAGAGTCACACTCACAGCAGCTCACAGCAGCTCTCACACAAACACAGGGTCACACTCACAGCAGCTCTCACATATACACAGGGTCACACTCACACAAACACAGGGTCACACTCACAGCAGCTCTCACACATACATAGGGTCACACTCAGAGCAGCTATCACACATACACAGGGTCACACTCACAGCAGCCTCTCACACATACACAGGGTCACACTCACAGCAGCTCTCACACATAAACAGGGTCACACTCACAGCAGCTCTCACTAATACATAGGGTCAGACTCACAGCAGCTCTCACACAAACAGGGTCACACTCACAGCAGCTCTCACACAAACACAGGGTCACACTCACAGCAGCTCTCACATATACACAGGGTCACACTCACAGCAGCTCTCACACATACACAGGGTCACACTCACAGCAGCTATCACACATACACAGGGTCACACTCACAGCAGCTCTCACACATACACAGGGTCACACTCACAGCAGCTCTCACAAATACACAGGGTCACACTCACAGCAGTTCTCACACAAACACAAGGTCACACTCACAGCAGCTCTCATATATACACAGGGTCACACTCACAGCAGCTCTCACACAAACACAAGGTCACACTCACAGCAGCTCTCATATATACAAAGGGTCACACTCACAGCAGCTCTCACTAATACACAGGGTCACACTCACAGCAGCTCTCACACATACATAGGGTCACACTCACAGCAGCTCTCACACATACACAGGGTCACACTCACAGCAGCTCTCACACATACATAGGGTCACACTCACAGCAGCTCTCACACATACACAGGGTCACACTCACGGCAGCTCTCACACATACATAGGGTCACACTCACAGCAGCTCTCACATATACATGGTCACACTCACAGCAGCTCTCACTAATACACAGGGTCACACTCACAGCAGCTCTCACACATACATAGGGTCACACTCACAGCAGCTCTCACACATACACAGGGTCACACTCACAGCAGCTCTCACACATACATAGGGTCACACTCACAGCAGCTCTCACACATACACAGGGTCACACTCACGGCAGCTCTCACACATACATAGGGTCACACTCACGGAACCTCTCACACATGCATAGGGTCACACACACAGGGTCACACTCACAGCAGCTCTCACACATACATAGGGTCACACACATGGCAGCCTTACACATACACAGCACAGGGTCACACTCACAGTAACCTCTCACACATCCACAGGGTGACACTCACAGCAGCTCTCACACATACACAGGGTCACACTCACAGCAGCTCTCACACATACATAGGGTCACACTCACAGCAGCTCTCACACATACATAGGGTCACACTCCAGCAGCTCTCACACATACACAGGGTCACACTCACAGCAGCTCTCACACATACATAGGGTCACACTCACAGCAGCTCTCACACATACACGGTCACACTCACAGCAGCTCTCACACATACACAGGGTCACACTCACGGAAGCTCTCACACATACATAGGGTCACACTCACAGGGTCACACTCACAGCAGCTCTCACTAATACACAGGGTCACACTCACAGCAGCTCTCACACATACATAGGGTCACACTCACAGCAGCTCTCACACATACACAGGGTCACACTCACAGCAGCTCTCACACATACATAGGGTCACACTCACAGCAGCTCTCACACATACACAGGGTCACACTCACAGCAGCTCTCAAACATACACAGGGTCACACTCACAGCAGCTCTCACACATACACAGGGTCACACTCACAGCAGCTTCTCACACATACACAGGGTCACATTTAAGGCAGCTCTCACACATACACAGGGTCACACTCACAGCAGCTATCACACATATACAGGGTCACACTCACAGCAGCTCTCACACATACACAGGGTCACACTCACAGCAGCTCTCACACATACGTAGGGTCGCACTCACACTCACGGCAGATCTCACACATACACAGGGTCACACTCACGGAAGCTCGCACACATACACAGGGTTACACTCAGGGCAGCTTCTCACACATACATAGGGTCACACTCACAGCAGCTCTCACACAAACACAGGGTTACACTCACAGCAGCTCTCACACAAACACAGGGTCACACTCACAGCAGCTCTCACATATACACAGGGTCACACTCACAGCAGCTCTCACACATACACAGGGTCACACTCACAGCAGCTATCACACATACACAGGGTCACACTCACAGCAGCTCACACATACACAGGGTCACACTCACAGCAGCTCTCACACATACACAGGGTCACACTCACAGCAGCTCTCACAATTACACAGGGTCACACTCACAGCGGTTCTCACACAAACACAAGGTCACACTCACAGCAGCTCTCACTAATACACAGGGTCACACTCACAGCAGCTCTCACACATACATAGGGTCACACTCACAGCAGCTATCACACATATACAGGGTCACACTCACAGCAGCTCTCACACATACATAGGGTCACACTCACAGCAGCTCTCACACATACAGAGGGTCACAATCACGGCAGCTCTCACACATACAAAGGTTCACACTCACGGAAGCTCTCACACATACATAGGGTCACACATACAGCAGCTCTCACAAATACACAGGGTCACACTCACAGCAGCTCAAACATACACAGGGTCACACTCACAGCAGCTCTCACATACATAGGGTCACACTCACAGCAGCTCTCACACATACACAGGGTCACACTCACAGCAGCTCTCACACATACATAGGGTCACACTCACAGCAGCTCTCACACATACATAGGGTCACACACACAGCAGCTCTCACACATACACAGGACCACACTCACAGCAGCTCACACACATACACAGGGACACACTCACAGCAGCTCACACACATACACAGGGTCACACTCACAGCAGCTCTCAAACATACATAGTGTCACACACACAGCAGCTCTCACACATACATAGCGTCACTCACAGCAGCTATCACACATACACAGTGTCACACTCACAGCAGCTCTCACACATACATAGGTTCACACTCACGGCAGCCTCTCAAACACTCACAGCAGCTCTCACACATACATAGGGTCACACTCACAGCAGCTCTCACACATACACAGGGTCACACTTACAACAGCTCTCAAACATACTTAGCGTCACTCACAGCAGCTCTCAAACATACATAGTGTCACACACACAGTAGCTCTCACACATACACAGGTTCACACTCACGGCAGCTCTCACATATACACAGGGTCACACTCACAGCAGCTCTCACACATACAGTGTCACACACACTGCAGCTCTCACACATACACAGGGTCACACTCACAGCAGCTCTCACATATACACAGGGTCACACACACGGCAGCTCTCACACATACATAGGGTCACGTTCAGAGCAGCTCTCACACATACACAGGGTCACACTCACAGCAGCTCTCACACATACACAGGGTCACACTCACAGCAGCTCTCACACATACACAGGGTCACACTCACAGCAGCTCTCACACATACACAGGGTCACACTCACAGCAGCTCTCACACATACACAGTGTCACACTCACAGCAGCTCTCACAAATACACAGGGTCACACTCACAGCAGTTCTCACACAAACACAAGGTCACACTCACAGCAGCTCTCACATATACACAGGGTCACACTCACAGCAGCTCTCACTAATACACAGGGTCACTCTCACAGCAGCTCTCACACATACATAGGGTCACACTCACAGCAGCTATCACACATACACAGGGTCACACTCACAGCAGCTCTCACACATACACAGGGTCACACTCACAGCAGCTCTCACACATACACAGGGTCACACTCACAGCAGCTCTCACACATACACAGGGTCACACTCACAGCAGCTCTCACATATACACAGGGTCACACTCACAGCAGCTCTCACACATACACAGTGTCACACTCACAGCAGCTCTCACAAATACACAGGGTCACACTCACAACAGTTCTCACACAAACACAAGGTCACACTCACAGCAGCTCTCACTAATACAAAGGGTCACACTCACAGCAGCTCTCACACATACACAGGGTCACACTCACAGCAGCTATCACACATACACAGGGTCACACTCACAGCAGCTCTCACACATACACAGGGTCACACTCACAGCAGCTCTCACACATACACAGGACCACACTCACCGCAGCTCACATATACACAGGGTCACACTCACAGCAGCTCTCACACATACATAGGGTCACACTCACAGCAGCTCTCACACATACAGAGGGTCACACTCATGGCAGCTCTCACACATACAAAGGTTCACACTCACGGAAGCTCTCACACATACATAGGGTCACACACACAGGGTCACACTCACAGCAGCTCTCACACATACACGGTCACACTCACAGCAGTTCTCACACAAACATAGGGTCACACATACAGCAGCTCTCACACTCACAGCAGCTCACACACATACACAGGGTCAATCTCACAGCAGCTCTCACACATACATAGGGTCACACTCACAGCAGCTCTCACACATACACAGGGTCACACTCACAGCAGCTCTCACACATACACAGGGTCAATCTCACAGCAGCTCTCACACATACATAGGGTCACACTCACAGCAGCTCTCACACATACATAGGGTCACACACACAGCAGCTCTCACACATACACAGGACCACACTCACATCAGCTCTCACATACACAGGGTCACACTTACAACAGCTCTCAAACATACATAGTGTCACACACACAGCAGCTCTCACACATACATAGCGTCACTCACAGCAGCTCTCACACATACACAGGGTCACACTCACAGCAGCTCTCACACATACACAGGGTCACACTCACAGCAGCCTCTCATATATACACAGGGTCACACTCACAGCAGCTCTCACACAAACACAGGGTCACACTCACAGCAGCTCTCATATATACAAAGGGTCACACTCACAGCAGCTCTCACTAATACACAGGGTCACACTCACAGCAGCTCTCACACATACATAGGGTCACACTCACAGCAGCTCTCACACATACACAGGGTCACACTCACAGCAGCTCTCACACATACATAGGGTCACACTCACAGCAGCTCTCACACATACACAGGGTCACACTCACGGCAGCTCTCACACATACATAGGGTCACACTCACAGCAGCTCTCACATATACATGGTCACACTCACAGCAGCTCTCACTAATACACAGGGTCACACTCACAGCAGCTCTCACACATACATAGGGTCACACTCACAGCAGCTCTCACACATACACAGGGTCACACTCACAGCAGCTCTCACACATACATAGGGTCACACTCACAGCAGCTCTCACACATACACAGGGTCACACTCACGGCAGCTCTCACACATACATAGGGTCACACTCACGGAACCTCTCACACATGCATAGGGTCACACACACAGGGTCACACTCACAGCAGCTCTCACACATACATAGGGTCACACACATGGCAGCCTTACACATACACAGCACAGGGTCACACTCACAGTAACCTCTCACACATCCACAGGGTGACACTCACAGCAGCTCTCACACATACACAGGGTCACACTCACAGCAGCTCTCACACATACATAGGGTCACACTCACAGCAGGTCTCACACATACATAGGGTCACACTCCAGCAGCTCTCACACATACACAGGGTCACACTCACAGCAGCTCTCACACATACATAGGGTCACACTCACAGCAGCTCTCACACATACACGGTCACACTCACAGCAGCTCTCACACATACACAGGGTCACACTCACGGAAGCTCTCACACATACATAGGGTCACACTCACAGCAGCTCTCACTAATACACAGGGTCACACTCACAGCAGCTCTCACACATACATAGGGTCACACTCACAGCAGCTCTCACACATACACAGGGTCACACTCACAGCAGCTCTCACACATACATAGGGTCACACTCACAGCAGCTCTCACACATACACAGGGTCACACTCACAGCAGCTCTCAAACATACACAGGGTCACACTCACAGCAGCTCTCACACATACACAGGGTCACACTCACAGCAGCCTCTCACACATACACAGGGTCACATTTAAGGCAGCTCTCACACATACACAGGGTCACACTCACAGCAGCTATCACACATATACAGGGTCACACTCACAGCAGCTCTCACACATACACAGGGTCACACTCACAGCAGCTCTCACACATACGTAGGGTCGCACTCACACTCACGGCAGATCTCACACATACACAGGGTCACACTCACGGAAGCTCGCACACATACACAGGGTTACACTCAGGGCAGCTTCTCACACATACATAGGGTCACACTCACAGCAGCTCTCACACAAACACAGGGTTACACTCACAGCAGCTGTCACACAAACACAGGGTCACACTCACAGCAGCTCTCACATATACACAGGGTCACACTCACAGCAGCTCTCACACATACACAGGGTCACACTCACAGCAGCTATCACACATACACAGGGTCACACTCACAGCAGCTCACACATACACAGGGTCACACTCACAGCAGCTCTCACACATACACAGGGTCACACTCACAGCAGCTCTCACAATTACACAGGGTCACACTCACAGCGGTTCTCACACAAACACAAGGTCACACTCACAGCAGCTCTCACTAATACACAGGGTCACACTCACAGCAGCTCTCACACATACATAGGGTCACACTCACAGCAGCTATCACACATATACAGGGTCACACTCACAGCAGCTCTCACACATACATAGGGTCACACTCACAGCAGCTCTCACACATACAGAGGGTCACAATCACGGCAGCTCTCACACATACAAAGGTTCACACTCACGGAAGCTCTCACACATACATAGGGTCACACATACAGCAGCTCTCACAAATACACAGGGTCACACTCACAGCAGCTCAAACATACACAGGGTCACACTCACAGCAGCTCTCACATACATAGGGTCACACTCACAGCAGCTCTCACACATACACAGGGTCACACTCACAGCAGCTCTCACACATACATAGGGTCACACTCACAGCAGCTCTCACACATACATAGGGTCACACTCACAGCAGCTCTCACACATACACAGGACCACACTCACAGCAGCTCACACACATACACAGGGACACACTCACAGCAGCTCACACACATACACAGGGTCACACTTACAACAGCTCTCAAACATACATAGTGTCACACACACAGCAGCTCTCACACATACATAGCGTCACTCACAGCAGCTATCACACATACACAGTGTCACACTCACAGCAGCTCTCACACATACATAGGTTCACACTCACGGCAGCCTCTCAAACACTCACAGCAGCCTCTCACACATACATAGGGTCACACTCACAGCAGCTCTCACACATACACAGGGTCACACTTACAACAGCTCTCAAACATACTTAGCGTCACTCACAGCAGCTCTCAAACATACATAGTGTCACACACACAGTAGCTCTCACACATACACAGGTTCACACTCACGGCAGCTCTCACATATACACAGGGTCACACTCACAGCAGCTCTCACACATACAGTGTCACACACACTGCAGCTCTCACACATACACAGGGTCACACTCACAGCAGCTCTCACATATACACAGGGTCACACACACGGCAGCTCTCACACATACATAGGGTCAAGTTCAGAGCAGCTCTCACACATACACAGGGTCACACTCACAGCAGCTCTCACACATACACAGGGTCACACTCACAGCAGCTCTCACACATACACAGGGTCACACTCACAGCAGCTCTCACACATACACAGGGTCACACTCACAGCAGCTCTCACACATACACAGTGTCACACTCACAGCAGCTCTCACAAATACACAGGGTCACACTCACAGCAGTTCTCACACAAACACAAGGTCACACTCACAGCAGCTCTCACATATACACAGGGTCACACTCACAGCAGCTCTCACTAATACACAGGGTCACTCTCACAGCAGCTCTCACACATACATAGGGTCACACTCACAGCAGCTATCACACATACACAGGGTCACACTCACAGCAGCTCTCACACATACACAGGGTCACACTCACAGCAGCTCTCACACATACACAGGGTCACACTCACAGCAGCTCTCACACATACACAGGGTCACACTCACAGCAGCTCTCACATATACACAGGGTCACACTCACAGCAGCTCTCACACATACACAGTGTCACACTCACAGCAGCTCTCACAAATACACAGGGTCACACTCACAACAGTTCTCACACAAACACAAGGTCACACTCACAGCAGCTCTCACTAATACAAAGGGTCACACTCACAGCAGCTCTCACACATACACAGGGTCACACTCACAGCAGCTATCACACATACACAGGGTCACACTCACAGCAGCTCTCACACATACACAGGGTCACACTCACAGCAGCTCTCACACATACACAGGACCACACTCACCGCAGCTCACATATACACAGGGTCACACTCACAGCAGCTCTCACACATACATAGGGTCACACTCACAGCAGCTCTCACACATACAGAGGGTCACACTCATGGCAGCTCTCACACATACAAAGGTTCACACTCACGGAAGCTCTCACACATACATAGGGTCACACACACAGGGTCACACTCACAGCAGCTCTCACACATACACGGTCACACTCACAGCAGTTCTCACACAAACATAGGGTCACACATACAGCAGCTCTCACACTCACAGCAGCTCACACACATACACAGGGTCAATCTCACAGCAGCTCTCACACATACATAGGGTCACACTCACAGCAGCTCTCACACATACACAGGGTCACACTCACAGCAGCTCTCACACATACACAGGGTCAATCTCACAGCAGCTCTCACACATACATAGGGTCACACTCACAGCAGCTCTCACACATACATAGGGTCACACACACAGCAGCTCTCACACATACACAGGACCACACTCACATCAGCTCTCACATACACAGGGTCACACTTACAACAGCTCTCAAACATACATAGTGTCACACACACAGCAGCTCTCACACATACATAGCGTCACTCACAGCAGCTCTCACACATACACAGGGTCACACTCACAGCAGCTCTCACACATACATAGGTTCACACTCACGGCAGCCTCTCACACATACACAGTGTCACACTCACAGCAGCTCTCACAAATACACAGGGTCACACTCACAGCAGTTCTCACACAAACACAAGGTCACACTCACAGCAGCTCTCACTAATACACAGGGTCACACTCACAGCAGCTCTCACACATACACAGGGTCACACTCACCGCAGCTATCACACATACACAGGTTCACACTCACGGCAGCTCTCACATATACACAGGGTCACACTCACGGCAGCTCTCACACATACACAGGGTCACACTCACAGCAGCTCTCACACATTCACAGGGTCACACTCACAGCAGCAGCCTCTCACACATACACAGGGTCACACTCACAGCAGCCTCTCACACATACACAGGGTCACACTCACAGCAGCTCAAACATACACAGGGTCACACTCACAGCAGCTCAAACATACACAGGGTCACACTCACAGCAGCTCAAACATACACAGGGTCACACTCACAGCAGCTCTCACATACATAGGGTCACACTCACAGCAGCTCTCACACATACACAGGGTCACACTCACAGCAGCTCTCACACATACATAGGGTCACACTCACAGCAGCTCTCACACATACATAGGGTCACACACACAGCATCTCTCACACATACACAGGACCACACTCACAGCAGCTCACACATACACAGGGTCACACTTACAACAGCTCTCAAACATACATAGTGTCGCACACACAGCAGCTCTCACACATACATAGCGTCACTCACAGCAGCTCTCACACATACATCGGGTCACACTCACAGCAGCTCTCACACATACATAGGTTCACACTCACAGCAGCCTCTCAAACACTCACAGCAGCTCTCACACATACGTAGGGTCACACTCACAGCAGCTCTCACACATACACAGGGTCACACTCACAGCAGCTCTCACACATACACAGGGTCACACTCACAGCAGCTCTCACACATACACAGGGTCACACTCACAGCAGCTCTCACTAATACATAGGGTCAGACTCACAGCAGCTCTCACACAAACACAGGGTCACACTCACAGCAGCTCTCACACAAACACAGGGTCACACTCACAGCAGCTCTCACACATACACAGGGTCACACTCACAGCAGCTCTCACACATACACAGGGTCACACTCACAGCAGTTCTCACACAAACACAAGGTCACACTCACAGCAGCTCTCACATATACACAGGGTCACACTCACAGCAGCTCTCACTAATACACAGGGTCACACTCACAGCAGCTCTCACACATACATAGGGTCACACTCACAGCAGCTCTCACACATACACAGGGCCACACTCACAGCAGCTTTCACACATACACAGGGTCACACTCACAGCAGTTCTCACACATACACAGGACCACACTCACAGCAGCTCACACATACACAGGGTCACACTCACAGCAGCTCTCACACATACATAGGGTCACACTCACAGCAGCTCTCACAAATACAGAGGGTCACACTCACGGTAGCTCTCACACATACAAAGGTTCACACTCACGGAAGCTCTCACACATACATAGGGTCACACACACAGGGTCACACTCACAGCAGTTCTCACACATACATAGGGTCACACACACACAGCAGCTCTCACACATACACAGGGTCACACTCACAGCAGCTCACACATCCACAGGGTCACACTCACAGCAGCTCTCACATACATACGGTCACACTCACAGCAGCTCTCACACATACACAGGGTCACACTCACAGCAGCTCTCACACAAACATAGGGTCACACTCACAGCAGCTCTCACACATACATAGGGTCACACACACAGCAGCTCTCACACATACACAGGACCACACTCACAGCAGCTCACACATACACAGGGTCACACTTACAACAGCTCTCAAACATACATAGTGTCACACATACATAGCGTCACTCACAGCAGCTCTCACACATACGTAGGGTCACACTCACAGCAGCTCTCACACATACACAGGGTCACACTCACAGCAGCTCACACACCTACACAGGGTCACACTCACAGCAGCTCTCACACATACACAGGGTCACAATGACAGCAGCTCTCACACATACACAGGGTCACACTCATAGCAGCTCTCACACATACACAGGGTCACACTTACAGCAGCTCTCAAACATACATAGTGTCACACACACAGCAGCTCTCACACATACACAGGTTCACACTCACGGCAGCTCTCACATATACACAGGGTCACACTCACGGCAGCTCTCACACATACACAGGGTCACACTCACAGCAGCTCACACATTCACAGGGTCACACTCACAGCAGCAGCCTCTCACACATACACAGGGTCACACTCACAGCAGCCTCTCACACATACACAGGGTCACACTCACAGCAGCTCAAACATACACAGGGTCACACTCACAGCAGCTCAAACATACACAGGGTCACACTCACAGCAGCTCAAACATACACAGGGTCACACTCACAGCAGCTCTCACATACATAGGGTCACACTCACAGCAGCTCTCACACATACACAGGGTCACACTCACAGCAGCTCTCACACATACATAGGGTCACACTCACAGCAGCTCTCACACATACATAGGGTCACACACACAGCAGCTCTCACACATACACAGGACCACACTCACAGCAGCTCACACACATACACAGGGTCACACTTACAACAGCTCTCACACACACATAGCGTCACTCACAGCAGCTATCACACATACACAGTGTCACACTCACAGCAGCTCTCACACATACATAGGTTCACACTCACGGCAGCCTCTCAAACACTCACAGCAGCTCTCACACATACATAGGGTCACACTCACAGCAGCTCTCACACATACATAGGGTCACACACAGAGCAGCTCTCACACATACACAGGACCACACTCACAGCAGCTCTCACACATACACAGGGTCACACTGAGAGCAGCTCTCACACATACACAGGGTCACACTCACAGCAGCTCTCACACATACACAGGGTCACACTCACAGCAGCTCTCAAACATACATAGTGTCACACACACAGCAGCTCTCACACATACACAGGTTCACACTCACGGCAGCTCTCACATATACACAGGGTCACACTCACAGCAGCTCTCACACATACAGTGTCACACACACTGCAGCTCTCACACATACACAGGGTCACACTCACAGCAGCTCTCACATATACACAGGGTCACACACACGGCAGCTCTCACACATACATAGGGTCACATTCAGAGCAGCTATCACACATACACAGGGTCACACTCACAGCAGCCTCTCACACATACACAGGGTCACACTCACAGCAGCTCTCACACAAACACAGGGTCACACTCACAGCAGCTCTCACACATACACAGGGTCACACTCACAGCAGCTCTCACACATACACAGGGTCACACTCACAGCAGCTCTCACACATACACAGTGTCACACTCACAGCAGCTCTCACACATACACAGTGTCACACTCACAGCAGCTCTCACAAATACACAGGGTCACACTCACAGCAGTTCTCACACAAACACAAGGTCACACTCACAGCAGCTCTCACATATACACAGGGTCACACTCACAGCAGCTCTCACTAATACACAGGGTCACACTCACAGCAGCTCTCACACATACATAGGGTCACACTCACAGCAGCTATCCACATACACAGGGTCACACTCACAGCAGTTCTCACACATACACAGGGTCACACTCACAGCAGCTCTCACACATACACAGGGTCACACTCACAGCAGCTCTCACATATACACAGGGTCACACTCACAGCAGCTCTCACACATACACAGTGTCACACTCACAGCAGCTCTCAAAAATACACAGGGTCACACTCACAGCAGTTCTCACACAAACACAAGGTCACACTCACAGCAGCTCTCACTAATACACAGGGTCACACTCACAGCAGCTCTCACACATACACAGGGTCACACTCACAGCAGCTATCACACATACACAGGGTCACACTCACAGCAGCTCTCACACATACACAGGGTCACACTCACAGCAGCTCTCACACATACACAGGACCACACTCACAGCAGCTCACATATACACAGGGTCACACTCACAGCAGCTCTCACACATACATAGGGTCACACTCACAGCAGCTCTCACACATACAGAGGGTCACACTCACAGCAGCTCTCACACATACACAGGGTCACACACACAGCAGCTCTCACACATACATAGGGTCACACTCACAGCAGCTCTCACACATACAAAGGTTCACACTCACGGAAGCTCTCACACATACATAGGGTCACACACACAGGGTCACACTCACAGCAGCTCTCACACATACACGGTCACACTCACAGCAGTTCTCACACAAACATAGGGTCACACATACAGCAGCTCTCACACTCACAGCAGCTCACACATACACAGGGTCACACTCACAGCAGCTCTCACACATACGCAGGGTCAATCTCACAGCAGCTCTCACACATACATAGGGTCACACTCACAGCAGCTCTCACACATACATAGGGTCACACACACAGCAGCTCTCACACATACACAGGACCACACTCACAGCAGCTCACACACATACACAGGGACACACTCACAGCAGCTCACACACATACACAGGGTCACACTTACAACAGCTCTCAAACATACATAGTGTCACACACACAGCAGCTCTCACACATACATAGCGTCACTCACAGCAGCTCTCACACATACACAGGGTCACACTCACAGCAGCTCTCACACATACATAGGTTCACACACACGGCAGCCTCTCAAACACTCACAGCAGCACTCACACATACATAGGGTCACACTCACAGCAGCTCTCACACATACATAGGGTCACACACACAGCAGCTCTCACACATACACAGGACCACACTCACAGCAGCTCACACATACACAGGGTCACACTTACAACAGCTCTCAAACATACATAGTGTCACACACACAGCAGCTCTCACACATACATAGCGTCACTCACAGCAGCTCTCACACATACATAGGGTCACACTCACAGCAGCTCTCACACATACATAGGTTCACACTCACGGCAGCCTCTCAAACACTCACAGCAGCTCTCACACATACATAGGGTCACACTCACAGCAGCTCTCACACATACACAGGGTCACACTCACAGCAGCTCTCACACATACACAGGGTCACACTCACAGCAGCTCTCACACATACACAGGGTCACACTCACAGCAGCTCTCACTAATACATAGGGTCAGACTCACAGCAGCTCTCACACAAGCACAGGGTCACACTCACAGCAGCTCTCACACAAACACAGGGTCACACTCACAGCAGCTCTCACATATACACAGGGTCACACTCACAGCAGCTCTCAGACATACACAGGGTCACACTCACAGCAGCTCTCACACATACACAAGGTCACACTCACAGCAGCTCTCACACATACACAGGCTCACACTCACCACAGCTCTCACACATACACAGGGTCACACTCACAGCAGTTCTCACACAAACACAAGGTCACACTCACAGCAGCTCTCACATATACACAGGGTCACACTCACAGCAGCTCTCACTAATACACAGGGTCACACTCACAGCAGCTCTCACACATACATAGGGTCACAATCACAGCAGCTCTCACACATACACAGGGCCACACTCACAGCAGCTCTCACACATACACAGGGTCACACTCACAGCAGCTCTCACACATACACAGGACCACACTCACAGCAGCTCACACATACACAGGGTCACACTCAAAGCAGCTCTCACACATACAGAGGGTAACACTCACGGTAGCTCTCACACATACAAAGGTTCACGCTCACGGAAGCTCTCACACATACATAGGGTCACACACACAGGGTCACACTCACAGCAGTTCTCACACATACATAGGGTCACACATACAGCAGCTCTCACACATACACAGGGTCACACTCACAGCAGCTCACACATCCACAGGGTCACACTCACAGCAGCTCTCACATACATACGGTCACACTCACAGCAGCTCTCACACATACACAGGACCACACTCACAGCAGCTCACACATACACAGGGTCACACTTACAACAGCTCTCAAACATACATAGTGTCACACATACATAGCGTCACTCACAGCAGCTCTCACACATACGTAGGGTCACACTCACAGCAGCTCTCACACATACACAGGGTCACACTCACAGCAGCTCTCACACATACACAGGGTCACACTCACAGCAGCTCTCACACATACACAGGGTCACAATGACAGCAGCTCTCACACATACACAGGTTCACACTCACGTCAGCTCTCACATATACACAGGGTCACACTCACGGCAGCTCTCACACTTACACAGGGTCACACTCACAGCAGCAGCCTCTCACACATACACAGGGTCACACTCACAGCAGCCTCTAACACACATTGGGTAACACTCACAGCAGCTCTCACACATACACAGGGTCACACTCACAGCAGCTCTCACATATACACAGGGTCACACTCATGGCAGCTCTCACACATACATAGGGTCACGTTCAGAGCAGCTATCACACATACACAGGGTCACACTCACAGCAGCCTCTCACACATACACAGGGTCACACTCACAGCAGCTCTCACACAAACACAGGGTCACACTCACAGCAGCTCTCACATATACACAGGGTCACACTCATGGCAGCTCTCACACATACATAGGGTCACGTTCAGAGCAGCTCTCACATATACACAGGGTCACACTCACAGCAGCTCTCACACATACACAGGGTCACACTCACAGCAGCTCTCACACATACACAGGGTCACACTCACAGCAGCTATCACACATACACAGGGTCACACTCACAGCAGATCTCACATATACACAGGGTGACACTCAAGGCAGCTCTCAAACATACACAGGGTCACACAGCAGCTCTCACAAATATACAGGGTCACACTCACAGCAGTTCTCACACAAACACAAGGTCACACTCACAGCAGCTCTCACATATACACAGGGTCACACTCACAGCAGCTCTCAAACATACATAATGTCACACACACAGCAGCTCTCACACATACACAGGTTCACACTCACGGCAGCTCCCACATATACACAGGGTCACACTCACAGCAGCTCTCACTTACACAGGGTCACACTCACAGCAGCAGCCTCTCACACATACACAGGGTCACACTCACAGCAGCCTCTCACACATACACAGGGTCACACTCACAGCAGCTCTCACACATACATAGGGTCACACACACAGCAGCCTCTAACACACATAGGGTCACACTCACAGCAGCTCTCACACATACACAGGGTCACACTCACAGCAGCTCTCACATATACACAGGGTCACACTCACGGCAGCTCTCACACATACATAGATTCACGTTCAGAGCAGCTATCACACATACACAGGGTCACACTCACAGCAGCCTCTCACACATACACAGGGTCACACTCACAGCAGCTCACACATACACAGGGTCACACTCACAGCAGCTCTCACATATACACAGGGTCACACTCACAGCAGCTCTCACACATACACAGGGTCACACTCACAGCAGCTATCACACATACACAGGGTCACACTCACAGCAGCTATCACACATACACAGTGTCACACTCACAGCAGCTCTCACACATACACAGGGTCACAATCACAGCAGCTCTCACAAATATACAGGGTCACACTCACAGCAGTTCTCACACAAACACAAGGTCACACTCACAGCAGCTCTCACATATACACAGGGTCACACTCACAGCAGCTCTCACACATACAGAGGGTCACACTCACGGCAGCTCTCACACATACAAAGGTTCACACTCACGGAAGCTCTCACACATACATAGGGTCACACACACAGGGTCACACTCACAGCAGCTCTCACACATACACGGTCACACTCACAGCAGTTCTCACACATACATAGGGTCACACATACAGCAGCTCTCACACATACACAGGGTCACACTCACAGCAGCTCACACACAGGGTCACACTCACAGCAGCTCTCACATACATAGGGTCACACTCACAGCAGCTCTCACACATACATAGAGTCACACTCACAGCAGCTCTCACACATACACAGGACCACACTCACAGCAGCTCTCACACATACATAGTGTCACACTCACAGCAGCTCTCACACATACATAGGGTCACACACATGGCAGCCTCTTACACATACACAGCACAGGGTCACACTCACATCAGCTCTCACACATACACAGGATCGCACTCACTTCAGCTATCACACATACACAGGGTCACACTCACAGCAGCTCTCACACATACACAGGGTCACACTCACAGCAGCACTCACACATACACAGGGTCACACTCACAGCAGCTCTCACGCATACACAGGGTCACACTCACAGCAGATCTCACATATACACAGGGTCACACTAAAGGCAGCTCTCAAACATACACAGGGTCACACTCACAGCAGCTCTCACAAATATACAGGGTCACACTCACAGCAGTTCTCACACAAACACAAGGTCACACTCACAGCAGCTCTCACATATACACAGGGTCACACTCACAGCAGCTCTCACTAATACACAGGGTCACACTCACAGCAGCTCTCACACATACACAGGGTCACACTCACAGCAGCTATCACACATACACAGGGTCACACTCACAGCAGCCTCTCACACATACACAGGGTCACACTCAAGGCAGCTCTCACACATACACAGGACCACACTCACAGCAGCTCACACATACACAGGGTCACACTCACAGCAGCTCTCACACATACAGAGGGTCACACTCACGGCAGCTCTCACACATACAAAGGTTCACACTCACGGAAGCTCTCACACATACATAGGGTCACACACACAGGGTCACACTCACAGCAGCTCTCACACTAACAGCAGTTCTCACACATACATAGGGTCACACATACAGCAGCTCTCACACATACACAGGGTCACACTCACAGCAGCTCACACATACACAGGGTCACACTCACAGCAGCTCTCACATACATAGGGTCACACTCACAGCAGCTCTCACACATACACAGGACCACACTCACAGCAGCTCTCACACATACATAGTGTCACACTCACAGCATCTCTCACACATACATAGGGTCACACACATGGCAGCCTCTTACACATACACAGCACAGGGTCACACTCACAGCAACCTCTCACACATACACAGGGTCACACTCACAGCAGCTCTCACACATACACGGTCACACTCACAGCAGCTCTCACACATACATAGGGTCACACACATGGCAGCCTCTTACACATACACAGGGTCACACTCATAGCAGCTCTCACACATAAACAGTCACACTCCCAGCAGCTCTCACACATACACAAGGTCACACTCACAGCAGCTCTCACACATACACAGGGTCACACTCACATCAGCTCTCACACATACACAGGATCACACTCACTTCAGCTATCACACATACACAGGGTCACACTCACAGCAGCTCTCACACATACACAGGGTCACACTCACAGCAGCTCTCACACATACACAGGGTCACACTCACAGCAGATCTCACATATACACAGGGTCACACTCAAGGCAGCTCTCAAACATACACAGGGTCACACTCACGGCAGCCTCTCACACATACATAGGGTCACACACACGGCAGCTCTCACATACACAGGGTCACAATCACAGCAACTCTCACATACACAGGGTCACACTCACAGCAGCTCACACATACACAGGGTCACACTCAAGGCAGCTCTCACATATACACAGGGTCACACTCACAGCAGCTCTCACACATACACAGAGTCACACTCACAGCAGCAGCCTCTCACACATACACAGGGTCACACTCACAGCAGCTCTCACACATACACGGTCTCACTGACAGCAGCTCTCACACATACATAGGGTCACACACATGGCAGCCTCTTACACATACACAGCACAGGGTCACACTCACAGCAGCTCTCACACATAAACGGTCACACTCCCAGCAGCACTCACACATACATAGGGTCAAACTCCCAGCAGCTCTCACACATACACAGGGTCACACTCACAGCAGCTCTCACACATACACAGGGTCACACTCACATCAGCTCTCACACATACACAGGTTCACACTCACTTCAGCTATCACACATACACAGGGTCACACTCACAGCAGCTCTCACACATACACAGGGTCACACTCACAGCAGCTCACACATATACAGGGTCACACTCACAGCAGCGCTCACACATACACAGGGTCACACTCACAGCAGATCTCACATATACTTAGGGTCACACTCAAGGCAGCTCTCAAACATACACAGGGTCACACTCACGGCAGCCTCTCACACACACATGGCAGCTCTCACACATACATAGGATCACACTCACGGCAGCTCTCACATACACAGGGTTACACTCACAGCAGCTCTCACATACACAGGGTCACACTCACAGCAGCTCTCACACATACACAGGGTCACACTCACAGCAGATCTCACATATACACAGGGTCACACTCAAGGCAGCTCTCAAATATACACAGGGTCACACTCAAGGCAGCTAACACACATACACAGGGTCACACTCACAGCAGCTCTCACACATACACAGGGTCACACTCACAGCAGCTATCACACATACACAGTGTCACACTCACAGCAGCTCTCACATATACACAGGGTTACACTCACAGCAGCTCTCACACATACACAGGGTCACACTCACAGCAGCAGCCTCTCACACATACACAGGGTCACACTCACAACAGCTCACACACACACAGGGTCACACTCACAGCAGTTCTCACACATACACAGGGTCACACTCACAGCTGTTCTCACACATATACAGGGTCACACTCACAGCAGCTCTCACACATACATAAGGTCACACTCACAGCAGCTCTCACACATACACAGGGTCACACGCACAGCAGCTCTCACATACACAGGGTCACACTCATGGCAGCTCTCATACATACACAGGGTCACACTCACAGCAGCTCTCACATATACAGGGTCACACTCACAGCAGCTCTCACACATACATAAGGTCACACTCACAGCAGCTATCACACATACACAGGGCCACACTCACAGCAGCTCTCACACATACACAGGGTCACACTCACAGCAGCTCTCACACATACACAGGGTCACACTCACAGCAGCTCACACATACACAGGGCCACACTCACAGCAGCTCTCACACATACATAGGGTCACACTCACAGCAGCTCTCACACATACAGAGGGTCACACTCACGGCAGCTCTCACACATACAAAGGTTCACACTCACGGAAGCTCTCACACATACATAGGGTCACACACACAGGGTCACACTCACAGCAGTTCTCACACATACATAGGGTCACACATACAGCAGCTCTCACACATACACAGGGTCACACTCACAGCAGCTCACACATACACAGGGTCACACTCACAGCAGCTCTCACATACATACGGTCACACTCACAGCAGCTCTCACACATACACAGGGTCACACTCACAGCAGCTCTCACATACATAGGGTCACACACACAGCAGCTCTCACACATACACAGGACCACACTCACAGCAGCTCACACATACACAGGGTCACACTTACAACAGCTCTCAAACATACATAGTGTCACACATACATAGCGTCACTCACAGCAGCTCTCACACATACATAGGGTCACACTCAGAGCAGCTCTCACACATACACAGGGTCACACTCACAGCAGCTCTCACACATACACAGGGTCACACTCACAGCAGCTCTCACACATACACAGGGTCACACTCACAGCAGCTCTCACACATACACAGGGTCACAATGACAGCAGCTCTCACACATACACAGGGTCACACTCACAGCAGCTCTCACACATACACAGGGTCACACTTACAGCAGCTCTCAAACATACACAGGGTCACACTCACAGCAGCAGCCTCACACATACACAGGTTCACACTCACGGCAGCTCTCACATATACACAGGGTCACACTCACAGCAGCTCTCACACTTACACAGGGTCACACTCACAGCAGCAGCCTCTCACACATACACAGGATCATACTCACAGCAGCCTCTCACACATACACAGGGTCACACTCACAGCAGCTCTCACACATACATAGGGTCACACACACAGCAGCCTCTAACACACATAGGGTCACACTCACAGCAGCTCTCACACATACACAGGGTCACACTCACAGCAGCTCTCACATATACACAGGGTCACACTCACGGCAGCTCTCACACATACACAGGGTCACGTTCAGAGCAGCTATCACACATACACAGGGTCACACTCACAGCAGCTCTCACATATACACAGGGTCACACTCACAGTAGCTATCACACATACACAGGGTCACACTCACAGCAGCCTCACACATACACAGGGTCACACTCACAGCAGCTCTCACACATACACAGGACCACACTCACAGCAGCTCTCACACATACACAGGACCACACTCACAGCAGCTCACACATACACAGGGTCACACTCACAGCAGCTCTCACACATACAGAGGGTCACACTCACGGCAGCTCTCACACATACAAAGGTTCACACTCACGGAAGCTCTCACACATACATAGGGTCACACACACAGGGTCACACTCACAGCAGCTCTCACACATACACGGTCACACTCACAGCAGCTCTCACACATACATAGGGTCACACACATGGCAGCCTCTTACACATACACAGCACAGGGTCACACTCATAGCAGCTCTCACACATAAACGGTCACACTCCCAGCAGCTCTCACACATACATAGGGTCAAACTCACAGCAGCTCTCACACATACACAAGGTCACACTCACAGCAGCTCTCACACATACACAGGGTCACACTCACATCAGCTCTCACACATACACAGGATCACACTCACTTCAGCTATCACACATACACAGGGTCACACTCACAGCAGCTCTCACACATACACAGGGTCACACTCACAGCAGCACTCACACATACACAGGGTCACACTTACAGCAGCTCTCACGCATACACAGGGTCACACTCACAGCAGATCTCACATATACACAGGGTCACACTCAAGGCAGCTCTCAAACATACACAGGGTCACACTCACAGCAGCTCTCACAAATATACAGGGTCACACTCACAGCAGTTCTCACAAAAACACAAGGTCACACTCACAGCAGCTCTCACATATACACAGGGTCACACTCACAGCAGCTCTCACTAATACACAGGGTCACACTCACAGCAGCTCTCACACATACACAGGGTCACACTCACAGCAGCTATCACACATACACAGGGTCACACTCACAGCAGCCTCTCACACATACACAGGGTCACACTCAAGGCAGCTCTCACACATACACAGGACCACACTCACAGCAGCTCACACATACACAGGGTCACACTCACAGCAGATCTCACACATACAGAGGGTCACACTCACGGCAGCTCTCACACATACAAAGGTTCACACTCACGGAAGCTCTCACACATACATAGGGTCACACACACAGGGTCACACTCACAGCAGCTCTCACACTAACAGCAGTTCTCACACATACATAGGGTCACACATACAGCAGCTCTCACACATACACAGGGTCACACTCACAGCAGCTCACACATACACAGGGTCACACTCACAGCAGCTCTCACATACATAGGGTCACACTCACAGCAGCTCTCACACATACACAGGACCACACTCACAGCAGCTCTCACACATACATAGTGTCACACTCACAGCAGCTCTCACACATACATAGGGTCACACACATGGCAGCCTCTTAAACATACACAGCACAGGGTCACACTCACAGCAACCTCTCACACATACACAGGGTCACACTCACAGCAGCTCTCACACATACACGGTCACACTCACAGCAGCTCTCACACATACATAGGGTCACACACATGGCAGCCTCTTACACATACACAGGGTCACACTCATAGCAGCTCTCACACATAAACGGTCACACTCCCAGCAGCTCTCACACATACACAAGGTCACACTCACAGCAGCTCTCACACATACACAGGGTCACACTCACATCAGCTCTCACACATACACAGGATCACACTCACTTCAGCTATCACACATACACAGGGTCACACTCACAGCAGCTCTCACACATACACAGGGTCACACTCACAGCAGCTCTCACACATACATAGGGTCACACACATGGCAGCCTCTCACACATACATAGGGTCACACACACGGCAGCTCTCACATACACAGGGTCACAATCACAGCAACTCTCACATACACAGGGTCACACTCACAGCAGCTCACACATACACAGGGTCACACTCAAGGCAGCTCTCACATATACACAGGGTCACACTCACAGCAGCTCTCACACATACACAGAGTCACACTCACAGCAGCAGCCTCTCACACATACACAGGGTCACACTCACAGCAGCTCTCACACATACACGGTCTCACTGACAGCAGCTCTCACACATACATAGGGACACACACATGGCAGCCTCTTACACATACACAGCACAGGGTCACACTCACAGCAGCTCTCACACATAAACGGTCACACTCCCAGCAGCACTCACACATACATAGGGTCAAACTCCCAGCAGCTCTCACACATACACAGGGTCACACTCACAGCAGCTCTCACACATACACAGGGTCACACTCACATCAGCTCTCACACATACACAGGTTCACACTCACTTCAGCTATCACACATACACAGGGTCACACTCACAGCAGCTCTCACACATACACAGGGTCACACTCACAGCAGCTCAAACATATACAGGGTCACACTCACAGCAGCGCTCACACATACACAGGGTCACACTCACAGCAGATCTCACATATACTTAGGGTCACACTCAAGGCAGCTCTCAAACATACACAGGGTCACACTCACGGCAGCCTCTCACACACACATGGCAGCTCTCACACATACATAGGATCACACTCACGGCAGCTCTCACATACACAGGGTTACACTCACAGCAGCTCTCACATACACAGGGTCACACTCACAGCAGCTCTCACACATACACAGGGTCACACTCACAGCAGATCTCACATATACACAGGGTCACACTCAAGGCAGCTCTCAAATATACACAGGGTCACACTCAAGGCAGCTAACACACATACACAGGGTCACACTCACAGCAGCTCTCACACATACACAGGGTCACACTCACAGCAGCTATCACACATACACAGTGTCACACTCACAGCAGCTCTCACATATACACAGGGTTACACTCACAGCAGCTCTCACACATACACAGGGTCACACTCACAGCAGCAGCCTCTCACACATACACAGGGTCACACTCACAACAGCTCACACACACACACACAGGGTCACACTCACAGCAGTTCTCACACATACACAGGGTCACACTCACAGCTGTTCTCACACATATACAGGGTCACACTCACAGCAGCTCTCACACATACATAAGGTCACACTCACAGCAGCTCTCACACATACACAGGGTCACACGCACAGCAGCTCTCACATACACAGGGTCACACTCATGGCAGCTCTCATACATACACAGGGTCACACTCACAGCAGCTCTCACATATACAGGGTCACACTCACAGCAGCTCTCACACATACATAAGGTCACACTCACAGCAGCTCTCACACATACACAGGGTCACACGCACAGCAGCTCTCACATACACAGGGTCACACTCATGGCAGCTCTCATACATACACAGGGTCACACTCACAGCAGCTCTCACACATACACAGGGTCACACACACGGCAGCTCTCACATACACAGGGTCACAATCACAGCAACTCTCACATACACAGGGTCACACTCACAGCAGCTCACACATACACAGGGTCACACTCAAGGCAGCTCTCACATATACACAGGGTCACACTCACAGCAGCTCTCACACATACACAGAGTCACACTCACAGCAGCAGCCTCTCACACATACACAGGGTCACACTCACAGCAGCTCTCACACATACACGGTCTCACTGACAGCAGCTCTCACACATACATAGGGACACACACATGGCAGCCTCTTACACATACACAGCACAGGGTCACACTCACAGCAGCTCTCACACATAAACGGTCACACTCCCAGCAGCACTCACACATACATAGGGTCAAACTCCCAGCAGCTCTCACACATACACAGGGTCACACTCACAGCAGCTCTCACACATACACAGGGTCACACTCACATCAGCTCTCACACATACACAGGTTCACACTCACTTCAGCTATCACACATACACAGGGTCACACTCACAGCAGCTCTCACACATACACAGGGTCACACTCACAGCAGCTCAAACATATACAGGGTCACACTCACAGCAGCGCTCACACATACACAGGGTCACACTCACAGCAGATCTCACATATACTTAGGGTCACACTCAAGGCAGCTCTCAAACATACACAGGGTCACACTCACGGCAGCCTCTCACACACACATGGCAGCTCTCACACATACATAGGATCACACTCACGGCAGCTCTCACATACACAGGGTTACACTCACAGCAGCTCTCACATACACAGGGTCACACTCACAGCAGCTCTCACACATACACAGGGTCACACTCACAGCAGATCTCACATATACACAGGGTCACACTCAAGGCAGCTCTCAAATATACACAGGGTCACACTCAAGGCAGCTAACACACATACACAGGGTCACACTCACAGCAGCTCTCACACATACACAGGGTCACACTCACAGCAGCTATCACACATACACAGTGTCACACTCACAGCAGCTCTCACATATACACAGGGTTACACTCACAGCAGCTCTCACACATACACAGGGTCACACTCACAGCAGCAGCCTCTCACACATACACAGGGTCACACTCACAACAGCTCACACACACACAGGGTCACACTCACAGCAGTTCTCACACATACACAGGGTCACACTCACAGCTGTTCTCACACATATACAGGGTCACACTCACAGCAGCTCTCACACATACATAAGGTCACACTCACAGCAGCTCTCACACATACACAGGGTCACACGCACAGCAGCTCTCACATACACAGGGTCACACTCATGGCAGCTCTCATACATACACAGGGTCACACTCACAGCAGCTCTCACATATACAGGGTCACACTCACAGCAGCTCTCACACATACATAAGGTCACACTCACAGCAGCTCTCACACATACACAGGGTCACACGCACAGCAGCTCTCACATACACAGGGTCACACTCAT
Organism: Taudactylus pleione; assembly: GCA_031769625.1. NCBI lineage: Eukaryota > Metazoa > Chordata > Amphibia > Anura > Myobatrachidae > Taudactylus > Taudactylus pleione. Next base: position 491,693 of record JAUIMM010000284.1, read on the forward strand.
GGCAGCTCTCATACATACACAGGGTCACACTCACAGCAGCTCTCACACATACACAGGGTCACACTCACAGCAGATCTCACACATACACAGGGTCACACTCACAGCAGATCTCACATATACATAGGGTCACACTCAAGGCAGCTCTCAAACATACACAGGGTCACACTCACGGCAGCCTCTCACACATACATAGGGTCACACACACGGCAGCTCTCACACATACACAGGATCACACTCACGGCAGCTCTCACATACACAGGGTCACACTCACGGCAGCTCTCACATACACAGGGTCACACTCACAGTAGCTCTCACATACACAGGGTCACACTCACAGTAGCTCTCACATACACAGTGTCACACTCACAGCAGATCTCACACATACACAGGGTCACACTCACATCAGCTCTCACACATACACAGGGTCACACTCACATCAGCTCTCACATACACAGGGTCACACTCACATCAGCTCTCACACATACACAGGGTCACACTCACAGCAGAACTCACACATACACAGGGTCACACTCACGGCAGCTCTCACACATACACAGAACCACACTCACAGCAGCTCTCACACATACACAGAACCACACTCACAGCAGCTCTCATACATACACAGGGTCACACTCACAGCAGCAGCCTCTCACACATACACAGGGTCACACTCACAGCAGCCTCTCACACATACACAGGGTCACACTCACAGCAGCACTCACACATACATAGGGTCACACACACAGCAGCCTCTAACACACATAGGGTCACACTCACAGCAGCTCTCACACATACAGTGTCACACACACAGCAGCTCTCACACATACACAGGATCACACTCACAGCAGCTCTCACATATACACAGGGTCACACTCACGGCAGCTCTCACACATACATAGGGTCACGTTCAGAGCAGCTATCACACATACACAGGGTCACACTCATAGCAGCTCTCACACAAACACAGGGTCACACTCACAGCAGCTCTCACATATACACAGGGTCACACTCACAGCAGCTCTCACTAATACATAGGGTCAAACTCACAGCAGCTCTCACACAAACACAGGGTCACACTCACAGCAGCTCTCACACAAACACAGGGTCACACTCACAGCAGCTCTCACACATACACAGGGTCACACTCACAGCAGCTCTCACACATACACAGGGTCACACTCACAGCAGCTCTCACACATACACAGGGTCACACTCACAGCAGTTCTCACACAAACACAAGGTCACACTCACAGCAGCTCTCACTAATACACAGGGTCACACTCACAGCAGCTCTCACACATACATAGGGTCACACTCACAGCAGCTATCACACATACACAGGGCCACACTCACAGCAGCTCTCACACATACACAGGGTCACACTCACAGCAGCTCTCACACATACACAGGACCACACTCACAGCAGCTCACACATACACAGGGCCACACTCACAGCAGCTCTCACACATACATAGGGTCACACTCACAGCAGCTCTCACACATACAGAGGGTCACACTCACGGCAGCTCTCACACATACAAAGGTTCACACTCACGGAAGCTCTCACACATACATAGGGTCACACACACAGGGTCACACTCACAGCAGTTCTCACACATACATAGGGTCACACATACAGCAGCTCTCACACATACACAGGGTCACACTCACAGCAGCTCACACATACACAGGGTCACACTCACAGCAGCTCTCACATACATACGGTCACACTCACAGCAGCTCTCACACATACACAGGGTCACACTCACAGCAGCTCTCACATACATAGGGTCACACACACAGCAGCTCTCACACATACACAGGACCACACTCACAGCAGCTCACACATACACAGGGTCACACTTACAACAGCTCTCAAACATACATAGTGTCACACATACATAGCGTCACTCACAGCAGCTCTCACACATACATAGGGTCACACTCAGAGCAGCTCTCACACATACACAGGGTCATACTCACAGCAGCTCTCACACATACACAGGGTCACACTCACAGCAGCTCTCACACATACACAGGGTCACACTCACAGCAGCTCTCACACATACACAGGGTCACAATGACAGCAGCTCTCACACATACACAGGGTCACACTCACAGCAGCTCTCACACATACACAGGGTCACACTTACAGCAGCTCTCAAACATACACAGGGTCACACTCACAGCAGCAGCCTCACACATACACAGGTTCACACTCACGGCAGCTCTCACATATACACAGGGTCACACTCACAGCAGCTCACACTCACAGCAGCAGCCTCTCACACATACACAGGATCATACTCACAGCAGCCTCTCACACATACACAGGGTCACACTCACAGCAGCTCTCACACATACATAGGGTCACACACACAGCAGCCTCTAACACACATAGGGTCACACTCACAGCAGCTCTCACACATACACAGGGTCACACACACAGCAGCTCTCACACATACACAGGGTCACACTCACAGCAGCTCTCACATATACACAGGGTCACACTCACGGCAGCTCTCACACATACACAGGGTCACGTTCAGAGCAGCTATCACACATACACAGGGTCACACTCACAGCAGCTCTCACATATACACAGGGTCACACTCACAGTAGCTCTCACTAATACACAGGGTCACACTCACAGCAGCTCTCACACAAACACGGTCACACTCACAGCAGCTCTCACACAAACACAGGGTCACACTCACAGCAGCTCTCACATATACACAGGGTCACACTCACAGCAGCTCTCACACATACACAGGGTCACACTCACAGCAGCTATCACACATACACAGGGTCACACTCACAGCAGCTATCACACATACACAGGGTCACACTCACAGCAGTTCTCACACAAACACAAGGTCACACTCACAGCAGCTCTCACATATACACAGGGTCAAACTCACAGCAGCTCACTACTACAAAGGGTCACACTCACAGCAGCTCTCACACATACACAGGGTCACACTCACAGCAGCTATCACACATACACAGGGTCACACTCACAGCAGCCTCACACATACACAGGGTCACACTCACAGCAGCTCTCACACATACACAGGGTCACACTCACAGCAGCTATCACACATACACAGGGTCACACTCACAGCAGCCTCACACATACACAGGGTCACACTCACAGTAGCTCTCACACATACACAGGGTCACACTCACAACAGCTCACACATACACAGGGTCACACTCACAGCAGCTCTCACACATACAGAGGGTCACACTCACGGCAGCTCTCACACATACTAAGGTTCACACTCACGGAAGCTCTCACACATACATAGGGTCACACACACAGGGTCACACTCACAGCAGCTCTCACACTAACAGCAGCTCTCACACATGCACGTCACACTCACAGCAGTTCTCTCACATACATAGGGTCACACATACTGCATCTCTCACACATACACAGGGTCACACTCACAGCAGCTCACACATACACAGGGTCACACTCACAGCAGCTCTCACATACATAGGGTCACACTCACAGCAGTTCTCACACATACACAGAGTCACACTCACAGCAGCTCTCACACATACACAGGACCACACTCACAGCAGCTCTCACACATACATAGGGTCACACTCACAGCAGCTATCACACATACACAGGGCCACACTCACAGCAGCTCTCACACATACACAGGGTCACACTCACAGCAGCTCTCACACATACACAGGACCACACTCACAGCAGCTCACACATACACAGGGCCACACTCACAGCAGCTCTCACACATACATAGGGTCACACTCACAGCAGCTCTCACACATACAGAGGGTCACACTCACGGCAGCTCTCACACATACAAAGGTTCACACTCACGGAAGCTCTCACACATACATAGGGTCACACACACAGGGTCACACTCACAGCAGTTCTCACACATACATAGGGTCACACATACAGCAGCTCTCACACATACACAGGGTCACACTCACAGCAGCTCACACATACACAGGGTCACACTCACAGCAGCTCTCACATACATACGGTCACACTCACAGCAGCTCTCACACATACACAGGGTCACACTCACAGCAGCTCTCACATACATAGGGTCACACACACAGCAGCTCTCACACATACACAGGACCACACTCACAGCAGCTCACACATACACAGGGTCACACTTACAACAGCTCTCAAACATACATAGTGTCACACATACATAGCGTCACTCACAGCAGCTCTCACACATACATAGGGTCACACTCAGAGCAGCTCTCACACATACACAGGGTCATACTCACAGCAGCTCTCACACATACACAGGGTCACACTCACAGCAGCTCTCACACATACACAGGGTCACACTCACAGCAGCTCTCACACATACACAGGGTCACAATGACAGCAGCTCTCACACATACACAGGGTCACACTCACAGCAGCTCTCACACATACACAGGGTCACACTTACAGCAGCTCTCAAACATACACAGGGTCACACTCACAGCAGCAGCCTCACACATACACAGGTTCACACTCACGGCAGCTCTCACATATACACAGGGTCACACTCACAGCAGCTCACACTCACAGCAGCAGCCTCTCACACATACACAGGATCATACTCACAGCAGCCTCTCACACATACACAGGGTCACACTCACAGCAGCTCTCACACATACATAGGGTCACACACACAGCAGCCTCTAACACACATAGGGTCACACTCACAGCAGCTCTCACACATACACAGGGTCACACACACAGCAGCTCTCACACATACACAGGGTCACACTCACAGCAGCTCTCACATATACACAGGGTCACACTCACGGCAGCTCTCACACATACACAGGGTCACGTTCAGAGCAGCTATCACACATACACAGGGTCACACTCACAGCAGCTCTCACATATACACAGGGTCACACTCACAGTAGCTCTCACTAATACACAGGGTCACACTCACAGCAGCTCTCACACAAACACGGTCACACTCACAGCAGCTCTCACACAAACACAGGGTCACACTCACAGCAGCTCTCACATATACACAGGGTCACACTCACAGCAGCTCTCACACATACACAGGGTCACACTCACAGCAGCTATCACACATACACAGGGTCACACTCACAGCAGCTATCACACATACACAGGGTCACACTCACAGCAGTTCTCACACAAACACAAGGTCACACTCACAGCAGCTCTCACATATACACAGGGTCAAACTCACAGCAGCTCACTACTACAAAGGGTCACACTCACAGCAGCTCTCACACATACACAGGGTCACACTCACAGCAGCTATCACACATACACAGGGTCACACTCACAGCAGCCTCACACATACACAGGGTCACACTCACAGCAGCTCTCACACATACACAGGGTCACACTCACAGCAGCTATCACACATACACAGGGTCACACTCACAGCAGCCTCACACATACACAGGGTCACACTCACAGTAGCTCTCACACATACACAGGGTCACACTCACAACAGCTCACACATACACAGGGTCACACTCACAGCAGCTCTCACACATACAGAGGGTCACACTCACGGCAGCTCTCACACATACTAAGGTTCACACTCACGGAAGCTCTCACACATACATAGGGTCACACACACAGGGTCACACTCACAGCAGCTCTCACACTAACAGCAGCTCTCACACATGCACGTCACACTCACAGCAGTTCTCTCACATACATAGGGTCACACATACTGCATCTCTCACACATACACAGGGTCACACTCACAGCAGCTCACACATACACAGGGTCACACTCACAGCAGCTCTCACATACATAGGGTCACACTCACAGCAGTTCTCACACATACACAGAGTCACACTCACAGCAGCTCTCACACATACACAGGACCACACTCACAGCAGCTCTCACACATACATAGTGTCACACACACAGCAGCTCTCACACATACATAGCGTCACTCACAGCAGCTCTCACACATACATAGGGTCACACACATGGCAGCCTCTTACACATACACAGCACAGGGTCACACTCACAGCAACCTCTCACACATACACAGGGTTACACTCACAGCAGCTCTCACACATACATGGTCACACTCACAGCAGCTCTCACACATACATAGGGTCACACACATGGCAGCCTCTTACACATACACAGCACAGGGTCACACTCATAGCAGCTCTCACACATAAACGGTCACACTCCCAGCAGCTCTCACACATACATAGGGTCAAACTCACAGCAGCTCTCACACATACACAGGGTCACACTCACATCAGCTCTCACACATACACAGGATCACACTCACTTCAGCTATCACACATACACAGGGTCACACTCACAGCAGCTCTCACACATACACAGGGTCACACTCACAGCAGATCTCACATATACACAGGATCACACTCAAGGCAGCTCTCAAACATACACAGGGTCACACTCACGGCAGCCTCTCACACATACATAGGGTCACACACACGGCAGCTCTCACACATACATAGGGTCACACTCATGGCAGCTCTCACATACACAGGGTCACACTCACAGCAACTCTCACATACACAGGGTCACACTCACAGCAACTCACACATACACAGGGTCACACTCAAGGCAGCTCTCACATATACACAGGGTCACACTCACAGCAGCTCTCACACATACACAGGGTCACACATACAGCAGCTCTCACACATACACAGGGTCACACTCACAGCAGCTATCACACATACACAGGGTCACACTCACAGCAGCTCTCACATATACACAGGGTCACACTCACAGCAGCTCTCACACATACATAGGGTCACACTCACAGCAGCTCTCACACATACACGGTCACACTCACAGCAGTTCTCACATAAACATAGGGTCACACATACAGCAGCTCTCACACATACACAGGGTCACACTCACAGCAGCTCTCACACATACACAGGGTCACACTCACAGCAGCTCTCACACATACATAGGGTCACACTCACAGCAGCTCTCACACATACATAGGGTCACACACACAGCAGCTCTCACACATACACAGGACCACACTCACAGCAGCTCTCACACATACACAGGGTCACACTCACAGCAGCTCTCACACATACATAGGGTCACACACACAGCAGCTCTCACACATACACAGGACCACACTCACAGCAGCTCTCACACATACATAGGGTCACACACACAGCAGCTCTCACACATACACAGGACCACACTCACAGCAGCTCACACACATACACAGGGTCACACTTACAACAGCTCTCAAACATACATAGTGTCACACACACAGCAGCTCTCACACATACACAGGATCACACTCACAGCAGCTCTCACACATACACAGGGTCACACTCACAGCAGCACTCACAGCAGCTCTCACACATACACAGGGACACACTCACAGCAGTTCTCACACATACACAGGGTCACACTCACAGCAGCTCTCACAAGTACACAGGGTCACACTCACAGCAGCTCTCACATACACACAGGGTCACACTCACAGCAGCAGCCTCTCACACATACACAGGGTCACACTCAGCAGCTCTCACATACACACGGTCACACTCACTGCAGCTATCACACATACACAGTCACACTCACAGCAGCTCTCACATATACACAGGGTCACACTCACAGCAGCTTTCACACATACACAGGGTCACACTCACAGCAGCAGCCTCTCACACATACACAGGGTCACACTCACAGCAGCCTCTAACACATACACAGGGTCACACTCACAGCAGCCTCTAACACATACACAGGGTCACACTCACAACAGCTCTCACACTCACACCAGTTCTAACACATACACAGGGTCACACTCACAGCTTTTCTCGCACATATACAGGGTCACACTCACAGCAGCTGTCACACATACAAAGGGTAACACTCACAGCAGCTCTCACACATACACAGGGTCACACTCACAGCAGCTCTCACATACACACAGGGTCACACTCACAGCAGCTCTCACACATACGTACGGTCCACTCACAGCAGCGCTCACATACACAGGGTCACACTCACAGCAGTTCTCACACATACACAGGGTCACACTCACATCAGCTATGTTTTCCCTGCCCTGCGGGGTATTGTTATGTGAGGTCAGACACTATTGTGTGTATGGGTCCGATGGTTCTCCATGTTACCGATGTTTTCCCTGTCCTGCAGGGTATTGTTATGTGAGCGAGGTCAGACACTACTGTGTGTATGGGGCCGATGGTTCTCCATGTTACCGATTTTTTCCCTGTCCTGCGGGATATTATGTGAGTGAGGTCAACACTATTATGTGTATGGGACAGATGGTTCTCCATGTTACCGATGTTTTCGCTGTCCTGCGGGGTATTATGTGAGGTCAAACACTATTGTGTGTATGAGACAGATGGTTCTCCATGTTACCGATGTTTCCCTGTCCTTCAGGGTATTATGTGAGGTCAGACACTATTGTGCTAATGCATCCGATGGTTCTCCATGTTACTGATGTTTTCCGTCCTGCAGGGTATTGTTATGCGAGTGAGGTCAGACACAATTGTGTGTATGGGGCCGATGGTTCTCCATGTTACGTGTTTTCCCTGTCCTGCGGGGTATTGTTATGTGAGTGAGGTCAAGTCAGACACTATTGTGTTTATGGGGCCGATGTTTTCCCTGTCCTGCGGGGTTATTGTTGTGAGTGAGGTCAGACACTATTGTGTGTATGGGTCAATGGTTCTCCATGTTACTGAGGTTTTCCCTGTCCTGCGGGGTATTGTTATTTGAGTGAGGTCAGACACTATTGTGTGTATGGGACGATGTTTCTCCATGTTACCGATGTTTTCCCTGTCCTGCGGGGTTATTGTTATGTGAGTGAGGTCAGACACTATTGTGTGTATGGGACAATGGTTCTCCATGTTACTGCGGTTTTCCCTGTCCTGCGGGGTATTGTTATGTGAGGTCAGACACTATTGTGTGTATGGGACAGATGGTTCTCCATGTTACCGATGTTTCCCTGTCCTGCGGGGTATTGTTATGTGAGTGAGGTCAGACACTATTGTGTGTATGGGACAGATGGTTCTCCATGTTACCGATGTTTTCCTGTCCTGCGGGGTATTATTATGTGAGTGAGGTCAGACACTATTGTGTGTATGGGACAGATGGTTCTCCATGTTACCGATGTTTTCCTGTCTTGCGGGGTATTATTATGTGAGTGAGGTCAGACACTATTGTGTGTATGGGACAGATGGTTCTCCATGTTACCGATGTTTTCCTGTCCTGCGGGGTATTGTTATGTGAGGTCAGACACTATTGTGTGTATGGGACAGATGGTTCTCCATTTTACCGATGTTTTCCCTGTCCTGCGGAGTATTGTTATGTGAGTGAGGTCAGACACTATTGTGTGTATGGGACAGATGGTTCTCCATGTTACCGATGTTTTCCTGTCCTGCGGGGTATTGTTATGTGAGGTCAGACACTATTGTGTGTATGGGACAGATGGTTCTCCATTTTACCGATGTTTTCCCTGTCCTGCGGAGTATTGTTATGTGAGTGAGGTCAGACACTATTGTGTGTATGGGACAGATGGTTCTCCGCGTTACCGATGTTTCCCTGTCCTGCGGGGTATTGTTAGGTGAGTGAGGTCAGACACTATTGTGTGTATGGGACAGATGGTTCTCCATGTTACCGATGTTTTCCCTGTCCTGCGCGGTATTGTTATGTGAGTGAGGTCAGACACTATTGTGTGTATGGGACAGATGGTTCTCCGCGTTACCGATGTTTCCCTGTCCTGCGGGGTATTGTTATGTGAGTGAGATCAGACAATATTGTGTGTATTGGGCCGATGGTTCACCATGTTACCGATGTTTCCCTGTCCTGCGGGGTATTGTTATGTGAGTGAGGTCAGACACTATTGTGTGTATGGGACAGATGGTTCTCCATGTTACCGATGTTTCCCCTGTCCTACGGGGTATTGTTATGTGAGTGAGGTCAGACACTATTGTGTGTATGGGACAGATGGTTCTCCATTTTACCGATGTTTTCCCTGTCCTGCGGGGTATTGTTATGTGAGTGAGGTCAGACACTATTGTGTGTATGGGGCCGATGGTTCTCCATGTTACTGATGTTTACCCTGTCCTGCGGGGTATTGTTATGTGAGGTCAGACGCTATTGTGAGTATGGAGCCGATGGTTCTCCATCTACTGATGTTTTCCCTGTCCTGCGGGGTATTGTTATGTGAGTGAGGTCAGACACTATTGTGTATATCCATCCGATGTTTTACCTGTCCTGCGGGGTATTGTTATGTGAGTGAGGTCAGACACTATTTTGTGTATGGGACAGATGGTTCTCCATGTTACCGATGTTTCCCTGTCCTGCGGGGTATTGTTATGTGAGTCAGGTCAGACACTATTGTGTGTATGGGACCGATGGTTCTCCATGTTACCGATGTTTTCCCTGTCCTGCGGGGTATTGTTATGTGAGTGAGGTCAGGTACTATTGTGTGTATTGGACAGATGGTTCTCCATGTTACCGATGTTTTCCCTTTCCTGCGGGGTATTGCGGATGTCAGTAAACAGAAATGGGCGGCATTAGTGATCCGGGACATCTGGTTATCATGGAGCGGATGCATTGCGTTTGGGGTCAGTAACATATCACAGTGGCCGGGTGCGTGCGTGAGCAGACCTGCGTTCATTGCGGAATCACAGACCTGTGTTAGTAAATGCAATAATTCTGGATTACCTAAAAAAGTGATATAAACAATCGCCAATAGGGGTGTCACTACTTATACACACAACAAAGACAATAATATATAAGTATATGATTTATTAATTACAAAAACATTTAGGTGTTACTGAGCGCACAATAAAATATAATATGCAATAAAAATTGATAAGGACTAAATATCTCAGATATCACTACAGACAGCAACTGCGAGACAGACCAATGTCACTGTCACCCTGACACTGTACCACCTTGTACAATACGTGTTACTAACCCAGAGTGTTATAGGGTCCAATTCAGTAATAATATTGTTAAATGTACAATCACACACAATGTCACCGTGTATAGAGATGGCGATAAGCTTCTACTCACTGACTAATGTAATCATACACCTGTACATGTAACACAATGTATAGTCCTCCTAGTGCTGTGTCCTAGGTCTGTATGTCACCCAGCAGTGGTAGAATGATGTGCTGTGTCCTAGGTCTGTATGTCACCCAGCAGTGGTAGAATGATGAGCTGTAACACTATAACCACACACTAGTGCTGTGTCCTAGGTCTGTATGTCACCCAGCAGTGGTAGAATGATGAGCTGTAACACTATAACCACACACTAGTGCTGTGTCCTAGGTCTGTATGTCACCCAGCAGTGGAAGAATGATGAGCTGTAACACTATAACCACACACTAGTGCTGTGTCCTAGGTCTGTATGTCACCCAGCAGTGGTAGAATGATGAGCTGTAACACTATAACCACACACTAGTGCTGTGTCCTAGGTCTGTATGTCACCCAGCAGTGGTAGAATGATGAGATGTAACACTATAACCACACACTAGTGCTGTGTCCTAGGTCTGTATGTCACCCAGCAGTGGTAGAATGATGAGCTGTAACACTATAACCACACACTAGTGCTGTGTCCTAGGTCTGTATGTCACCCAGCAGTGGAAGAATGATGAGCTGTAACACTATAACCACACACTAGTGCTGTGTCCTAGGTCTGTATGTCACTCAGCAGTGGTAGGATGATGAGCTGTAACACTATGACCACACACTAGTGCTGTGTCCTAGGTCTGTATGTCACCCAGCAGTGGTAGAATGATGAGCTGTAACACTATAACCACACACTAGTGCTGTGCCCTAGGTCTGTATGTCACCCAGCAGTGGTAGAATGATGAGCTGTAACACTATAACCACACACTAGTGCTGTGTCCTAGGTCTGTATGTCACCCAGCAGTGGTAGAATGATGAGCTGTAACACTATAACCACACACTAGTGCTGTGTCCTAGGTCTGTATGTCACCCAGCAGTGGTAGAATGATGAGCTGTAACACTATAACCACACACTAGTGCTGTGTCCTAGGTCTGCATGTCACCCAGCAGTGGTAGAATGATGAGCTGTAACACTATAACCACACACTAGTGCTGTGCCCTAGGTCTGTATGTCACCCAGCAGTGGTAGGATGATGAGCTGTAACACTATGACCACACACTAGTGCTGTGCCCTAGGTCTGTATGTCACCCAGCAGTGGTAGGATGATGAGCTGTAACACTAAAACCACACACTAGTCCTCTGTCCTAGGTCTGTATGTCACCCAGCAGTGGTAGAATGATGAGCTGTAACACCACAGTATAACCACACTAATTACTAGGGTAAAATTCCCATACTTAGGGCATGTAACTGGTTTATCACCTCTATGAGTTTCTCTGATGTGTAGCAAGAGGTGGTTTCTGTATAAAATGCTTCCCACACTCAGAACTAGGAATGGATATCAGAAACCGATGGTTACCACCCATCAATGTTCCCAATCCGATTGAAGTACTCTTTCCATTGATGAGAGGGGTATGCGACAATATGAATTAAGCGGAAAACACCATAAAGTGGTGTCTTCGGTGCCTATTGCAGTGCTGTTTTTTTCTACGCATGGTTTAACCACCAATGGTTATACCATTGCATAGTTATGATGTGATAGCTAGTAGCTATCGTATCACATGATTTGATGTCAGAAGCCTGGCAATCATTCGACACCAAGCTCCTCATGTCCATCCCTATTCAGAGCATGGAAATGGCCTCTCATTTGTGTGACTTCTCACATGTTTAACAAGAGCCGATTTCTCTATATAACATTTCCCACACTCAGAACATGGAAATGGTTTCTCACCTGTGTGACTTCTTTGATGTGTAACAAGAGATGATTTATGTATAAAACATTTCCCACACTCAGAACATGGAAATGGTTTCTCACCTGTGTGACTTCTCTCATGTATAACAAGACCTGATTTCCTTGTAAAACATTTCCCACACTCAGAGCATGAAAATGGATTCCCACCAGTGTGACTTCTCTGATGTGTAACAAGCAGTGTTTTAGTTGTAAAACATTTCCCACACTCAGAACATGGAAATGGTTTCTCACCTGTGTGACTTCTCTTATGTATAATAAGATGTGATATCTGTGTAAAACATTTCCCACATTCAGAACATGGAAATGGTTTCTCACCTGTGTGACTTCTCTGATGTGCAACAAGAGCTGATATATGTGGATAACATTTCCCACATTCAGAACATGGAAATTGTTTCTCACCTGTGTGACTTCTCTCATGTATAACAAGCAGTGATTTTGTTGTAAAACATTTCTCACACTCAGGGCATGAAAATGGCTTCTCACCTGTGTGACGTCTCTCGTGTATAACAAGAGATGATTTCTGTGCAAAACATTTCCAACATTTAGAGCATGGAAATGGTTTCTCACCTGTGTGACTTCTCTCATGTATTACAAGACATGATTTATGTGTAAAACATTTCCCACATTCAGAACATGAAAATAATTTCTCACCTGTGTGACATCTCTGATGTGTAGCAAGAGATGATTTATGTGGAAAACATTTCCCACACTCAGAACATGGAAATGGTTTCTCACCTGTGTGACATCTCTGATGTGTAATAAGATGTGATATCTGTGCAAAACATTTCCCACACACAGAACATGGAAATGGTTTCTCACCTGTATGACTTCTCTCATGTAGAACAAGCTGTGATTTATATGTAAAACATTTCCCACACTCAGAACATGGAAATGGCCTTTCGCCTCCGTGACTTCTCTTGTGTCTAACAAGAGCTGATTTGGGAGTAAAACATTTCCCACACTCAGATGTAACAGTATCACTGCTATGATCAGTACTATGTGCAGCAATATGTGAGTTACCAGAAGTACATTCCTCAAGAATAGAGGGATCAGATGATATATCTGCACTAAGAAAAACTGGATGTTGATTTAGGGTAATGCAGTTTTCTACTGGCGATCCTTGTGTGGGGTTATCTTCTAATTTAAAATCTGGAGACAAAACGAGATGCCCCTCCGAGGTCTTCCTTGTATTCTGTCCATCTGGTAGAAATAAAATAGTTATCCAAGTATCCCACAGCAAAAGCATCATTAATCATTGTTTATCTCACCCATATTCCCATAGATTTGTGCTTAGTACATCATGCGGAACACTTTGGAACATCTAAAATGTGGAGTAATCAAATATAAAGATACTCAGGAGCCATCCATCTGTTGAGCATGGGGTCAGACTAAGTTTCTCTACCTTCTCTAGGATAATGCACTGTAACCTAGTGGCCACTGACATCCACAAGCAAATGCTAAGAAAAGCCCCAGCGATAACGGTAGCCATGTTCTCCCAGGACCCCAGTGATATCCCAAACATCATGACATTTAGCAATAGTTCTAAGGGCCAAATCTTGGACAACATAAAAATAAGACATAAGGAAGATGAAACAATACTGTTCTTTGTCCTCAAAGAGAGAAATTTCAAAAGAAGATCCCTAGAGGAAAGGGTGGGGGGGGTCAGAGTCTGCAGGTTTAGGGTGCAGAGCAAAGCGAGCCCATTTAATATGGATGGAGGAATCAGATAGAGATGGAACCAGAAAATGAAAGAACAGAAGATAGCTTTCCATACCTGAAGCATCTACCGACTCAGGGATGCCACAAAGTGTGAGGTTGTTACGTCTTTGAAAGTTCTCAAGGTCCCCCGCATTAAGGAACACATTCTCCTGGTGAGGGAAGTCAATATTATGTAGAGCAGAATCATGGAGTTTATAGTCATCGTTCAGTTTAGATTCCGCAGCCACCACCCATTGGGACAAATCGGAAATATCCTTATGAATTTTCCAATCATTGTTTGAAGGTCAGCAGTGAGTGTGTGCCGAAACTGAGACACCCACAAGTGTGATCCATATCACCATCTGTAACCAGAGGAGTGAAGGAAGGAGGGGATTGAGGTGGAGGCACTTCCGAGCTGAACGTCTATCCCTTCTTAGATTTAGGTGCACTATATAAACATATCGTACAATCAACCGTACAAAAAGACATTTAGGTGAGAGGAGGTAGCTAAACCTCATGGGAGGGCTTCCAAGGGAAAACAATATATTTAGCACCCCAAAATAAAGGTCCTTACTGGTAAAGAGCTGTACAAGGAAATGGAGATGCACCCCAAATCAGGACTAGGGGAGGACAGGCAGCAGACAACTGAGGAAGAGAGGCCAGCCAAAATGACAGGAGCTGTACAGGGTCCATTGGAAACAGGTGAAAGCGGAGGAGAGGTACAGGTGGTGAGACAATTGCAGAATGCAGGGAGACAGCACGGTGAGTTTCCAGAGTCCAGCAGGTGCCAACAAAAACCACACTGTTCGGCCATGCTTGCCATGAAGGCTACTCAGGGGAGGAGGGAGAGCCAGAATATGGTGCAGTGAGTGACAGACAGCCTTCATCATATCAGCAGGACAATCCAGGAGAGGACAGTACCTCAGGTCTGCTGGCACTGACAGTCCAATGTGCGTCATAAACTCCTCAGTGAGCTGCAGCCATCAGAATGGACCCCTACAGCCTTCACAACCCTCTTCCAGAAAGAAACCTCATCTGCTGGAGCAACCGGAGAAGAGATGTACAGCACTCCCTCAGGTGTACAGCAGCCATCAACCCCCAGGAGGGAGACAGATGAGACAGTCTTAGCAACTAAGACAGCAGGTAGACACCGGAGGGCTGTCATGGAAACCAGAACGGAGACCAGCCCAGTCAGGTACAGCTGTCATAGCCTGCAAGTGCCAGGGACTCAGCACAACCAAGGAACAGAGGAGGAGACCAGCCCAGTCATGTACAGCTGTCATAGCCTGCGAGTGCCAGGGACTCAGGGCAACCAGGGAAAAGAGGAGAACAGCCCAGTCAGGTACAGCTGTTATAGCCTGCAAGTGCCAGGGACTCAGCGCAACCAGGTAAAGGAGGAGGAGAACAGCCCAGTCAGGTACAGCTGTCATAGCCTGCAAGTGCCAGAGACTCAGCGCAACCAGGGCAAAGAGGAGAACAGCCCAGTCATGTACAGCTGTCATGGCCTGCAAGTGCCAGAGACTCAGCGCAACCGGGGAAAAGAGGAGAACAGCCCAGTCAGGTACAGCTGTTATAGCCTGCAAGTGCCAGGGACTCAGAGCAACCAGGGAAAAGAGGAGGAGAACAGTCCAGGAAATCCTTGCAGACCTCACAGTGTAGGAAAATAGCAGTTGTAGCAGTTGTGAGACATAACGTTATAAGGGAGGAAAATATAAAACACTAGTTATAATCCCCCTAATCTAGACCACAATATGTATTGTAACTTAATAGTAAATCAACAGACTGACACAATGATTGTAGTCACAATCACTTTACTTAATGTACTATTGCAATCAATTAAAGCCAATGGATGAGAATAACATGGATATAAGGGTGTGTGTGATGTAATACAATGGGTGAGAATAACATGGATATAAGGGTGTGTGTGATGTAATACAATGCGTGAGAATAACATGGATATAAGGGTGTGTGTGATTTAATACAATGGGTGAGAATAACATGGATATAAGGGTGTGTGTGATGTAATACAATGGGTGAGAATAACATGGATATAAGGGTGTGTGTGATGTAATACAATGGGTGAGAATAACAAGGATATAAGGGTGTGTGATGTAATACAATGGGTGAGAATAACATGGATATAAGGGTGTGTGTGATGTAATACATTGGGTGAGAATAACATGGATACAAGGGTGTGTGATGTAATACAATGGGTGAGGATAACATGGATATAAGGGTGTGTGTGATGTAATACATTGGGTGAGAATAACATGGATACAAGGGTGTGTGATGTAATATAATGGGTGAGAATAACATGGATATAAGGGTGTGTGATGTAATACAATGGGTGAGAATAACATGGATATAAGGGTGTGTGTGATGTAATACAATGGGTGAGGATAACATGGATATAAGGGTGTGTGATGTAATACAATGGGTGAGGATAACATGGATATAAGGGTGTGTGATGTAATACAATGGGTGAGAATAACATGGATATAAGGGTGTGTGTGATGTAATACAATGGGTGAGAATAACATGGATATAAGGGTGTGTGTGATGTAATACAATGGGTGAGAATAACATGGATATAAGGGTGTGTGTGATGTAATACAATGGGTGAGAATAACATGGATATAAGGGTATGTGTGATAATAACATGGATATAAGGGTGTGTGAGACGTAAAACCAATGGGTGAGAATAACATGGATATAAGGGTGTGTGTGATGTAATACAATGGGTGAGAATAACATGGATATAAGGGTGTGTGTGATGTAATACAATGGGTGAGGATAACATGGATATAAGGGTGTGTGATGTAATACAATGGGTGAGAATAACATGGATATAAGGGTATGTGTGATGTAATACAATGGGTGAGAATAACATGGATACAAGGGTGTGTGTGATGTAATACAATGGGTGAGAATAACATGGATATAAGGGTGTGTGTGATGTAATACAATGGGTGAGAATAACATGGATATAAGGGTGTGTGATGTAATACAATGGGTGAGAATAACATGGATATAAGGGTGTGTGATGTAATACAATGGGTAAGATTAACATGAATATAAGGGTGTGTGTGATGTAATACAATGGGTGAGAATAACATGGATATAAGGGTGTGTGTGATGTAATACAATGGGAGAGAATAACATGGATATAAGGGTGTGTGTGATGTAATACAATAGGTGAGGATAACATGGATATAAGGGTGTGTGTGATGTAATACAATAGGTGAGGATAACATGGATATAAGGGTGTGTGTGATGTAATACAATGGGTGAGGATAACATGGATATAAGTGTGTGTGTGATGTAATACAATGGGTGAGAATAACATGGATATAAGAGTGTGTGTGATGTAATACAATGGATGAGAATACCATGGATATAAGGGTGTGTGTGATGTAATACAATGGGTGAGAATAACATGGATATAAGGGTGTGTGTGATGTAATACAATGGGTGAGGATAACATGGATATAAGGGTGTGTGTGATGTAATACAATGGGTGAGAATAACATGGATATAAGGGTGTGTGTGATGTAATACAATGGGAGAGAATAACATGGATATAAGGGTGTGTGTGATGTAATACAATAGGTGAGGATAACATGGATATAAGGGTGTGTGTGATGTAATACAATAGGTGAGGATAACATGGATATAAGGGTGTGTGTGATGTAATACAATGGGTGAGGATAACATGGATATAAGTGTGTGTGTGATGTAATACAATGGGTGAGAATAACATGGATATAAGGGTGTGTGTGATGTAATACAATGGATGAGAATACCATGGATATAAGGGTGTGTGTGATGTAATACAATGGGTGAGAATAACATGGATATAAGGGTGTGTGTGATGTAATACAATGGGTGAGAATAACATGGATATAAGGGTGTGTGTGATGTAATACAATGAGTGAGAATAACATGGATATAAGGGTGTGTGTGATGTAATACAATGGGTGAGGATAACATGGATATAAGGGTATGTGTGATGTAATACAATGGGTGAGGATAACATGGATATAAGGGTATGTGGTAAGTAAAACCAATGGGTGTGAATAATGGTGACATGATGTGAGGAGGAGAGCAGGAGTATAATAGGGGCTGATGGCTGCTGATGTATGAGATACACCAGAGAATGTGGTGAGGTGACTGGTCAGATCTTCTGGCTGGTAACACACAGTGACATGACAGGATTAGGGGAATTGGAGTCTAGTAAGGGTTGATTACATTTACCTCATTAGCTTGTACTGACAGAGGAGGGTGTAGGATAAGAATTTGCTGTAGTGACTGAACAAGAGGAATATGCGACTCTATTCTGTAATAAGTGTTTATTACTTACCAGTGCTGATATCTGTAGGGATTTCCTCCTCCTTACACTGCTGATCACCCATCACATTCGTCTCTTCTTCTCCCTCTATATCTTCTGCCTTCATATCAGTCACATACGTCTCTTTTTCTCCCACTATATCTTCTGCCTTTATATCAGTCACATACGTCTCTTCTTCTCCCTCTATATCTTCTGCCTTCATATCAGTCACATACGTCTCTTCTTCTCCCTCTATATCTTCTGCCTTTATATCAGTCACATACGTCTCTTCTCCCTCTATATCTTCTGCCTTCATATTAGTCACATACGTCTCTTCTTCTCCCTCTATATCTTCTGCCTTTATATCAGTCACATACGTTTCTTCTTCTCCCTCTATATCTTCTGCCTTTATATCAGTCACATACGTCTTTTCTTCTCCCTCTATATCTTCTGCCTTTATATCAGTCACATACATCTCTTCTTCTCCCTCTATGTCTTCTGACTTCATATCAGTCACATACGTCTCGTCTTCTCTCTCTGACTTTATATCAGTCACATACGTCTCTTCTTCTCTCTCTATATCTTCTTCCTTAATATCAGTCAGAACATAAACCATATTAATCCATTAAACAAAAAAAAACTTTAGTGATATTTCTTAACAATAATGGAGATTACACAAAATAATTTAAGTACATAAAACACAAACAGCTTCTCTACCTGATGCTCCTGTGGGATCCTGTGATTCTCCTCTGTGCAATCCTGTGAATAAAGACGACGGGGACATCTCTCTGGGGTATTTCTGTTACTGAGTCCATCTGTGGGATACACACAGTGAGTGAGTACATTGTATATATGTGATTATCAGGTGATATGTGTATGTTGGGGGCCGCCATACCTGATCCCCCAGCAAATAAATGAGTCTCCTCTTACCCAGTGATGTGAGGGGCCGGTGATTCTCCATCATCAAGTCCTTCTACAGACCCCTGTGTTCCTCTATATACTCCCCCTCCTGCATGGAGACATAGACAGTGACATCCTGACACCTTATAGGAACCTGACACAATGATACT
Source organism: Taudactylus pleione (assembly GCA_031769625.1). Lineage (NCBI taxonomy): Eukaryota > Metazoa > Chordata > Amphibia > Anura > Myobatrachidae > Taudactylus > Taudactylus pleione. Next base: position 511,658 of record JAUIMM010000284.1, read on the forward strand.
GTAATCACCCAGACACATCCCCTGGTGTAACTGTATAATGTCCCATTCCCAGCAGTCACCTCACCAGTCATCACCCAGACACATCCCCTGGTATTACTGTATAATGTCCACTTCCCAGCAGTCACCCCTCCAGTCATCACCCAAATATATCCTCTGGTGTTACTGTATATTGTCCCATTCCCAGCAGTCACCTCCCCATTCATCACCCAGGCACATCCCCTCGTGTTACTGTATATTGTCCCATTCCCAGCAGTCACCTCCCCATTCATCACCCAGGCACATCCCCTCGTGTTACTGTATAATGTCCCATTCCCAGCAGTCACCTCTCCTGTTATCACCCAGACACATCCCCTGGTGTTACTGTAAAATGTCCAATTCCCAGCAGTCACCTCTCCAATCAGCAGCTGAATGATCTTGTTGGTAAGTTCCAGGATCTTTTGGTTTTTGTATCTTTCATGTATCAGTGAGTGAGGTGGAGGCACCGTGATGGGTCTCTGGGTCCTGCACAGTCCTCCTGACACACAGGGACAGCAGCTGGGTGACACACTCACCGAATGTCTTCTTCACAACTGTCTATTCCTGTGTATTGAGGCAGACACAAAATATCACTGTGACACTCCCAGATCCCCTCACCTCCCCAATCATGTCCCTGTATTATTACTATAGATATAAGTGATGTCACTGTGACACTCCCAGATCTCCTCACCTCCCCAGTCATGTCCCTGTATTATTAGATATGTGATGTCTCTGTGACACTCCCAGATCCCCTCACCTCCCCAGTCATGTCCCTGTATTATTACTCTATATATAATCGATGTCTCTGTGACACCTCCAGATTCCCTCACCTCCCCGGTCATATCCCTTTATTACTATAGATATAAGTGATGTCACTGTGACACTCCCAGATCCCATCACCATCCCAGTCATGTTCCTGTATTACTACTATAGGTATAAGTGATGCCACTGTGACACTCCCAGATCCCCATCACCTCCCCCGTCATGTCCCTGTATTATTACTATAGATATAAGTGATGTCACTGTGACACTCCCAGATCCTCTCACCTCCCCAGTCATGTCCGTGTATTATTACTATAGATACAAGCGGTCACTGTGACACTCCCAGATCCCCTCACCTCCCCAGTCATGTTCCTGTATTACTACTAGAGGTATAAGTGATGCCTCTGTGACACTCCCAGATCTCCTCACCTCCCCGGAATGTCCCTGTATTATTACTATAGATATAAGTGATGTCACTGTGACACACCCAGATCCTCTCACCTCCCCAGTCATGTCCATGTATTATTAATATATAGTGATGTCACTGACTCCCCCAGATTCCCTCACCTCCCCATTCATGTCCATGTATTATTACTATAGATATAGGTGATGTCACTGTGATACCTCCAGATTCTCTCACCTCCCCAGTCATATCCCTGTATTATTACTATAGATATAAGTGATGTCACTGTGACACACCCAGACCACCTCACCTCCCCAGTCATATCCCTGTATTATTACTATAGATATAAGTGATGTCACTGTGACACCTCCAGATCCCCTCACCTCCCCAGTCATATCCCTGTATTATTAAAATATATATATATATATATATATATACACACACACACACACATACATACATACACACACATAAGTGAGGTCACTGTGACACTCCCAGATCCCCTCACCTCGCCAGTCAGCAAATAGATTATCTCCAGGGTGTCATCGCACTGTTATCCTTGTCCATCCTCAGATGAATGGTAATTAGAAGATATATTTATTTTCTTCTAATTTAAAAAAATCAGTTTTGCAGCCTGGAAAAAATTGGATTTATAAAGATTATTTGACATATTCTATTTATGTGAAAATAAACTTGAGAGAGCGCTGGAATGTGTCAGATGCTATGTGTACCACGATAAAATTGTTACACTAAAAATCTATAAATACAATAGAATAAAATAGATCTTCTCATACACACTTGTTTATAGCTCTTTTTGTGAACAAGTGGTATGGAGTGGAAATGTCCGTGGGTGGCCGGATGAATGAGGGAACTTATGATTCTTAAAAAAACTTTAGATTCTATTTATGGTCACTGACGTCCAATTTTCTGAATTTTTTTAAAATTAAGTCGGCATCTGCCATATAATATTAGCCGCTCCTACTCCGCACCGCCCTGTTACACGGAACCCGCTTCCCAGTCATCTTGGCTGACACAGACATGATGGCCTAAGTTTTATAATAATGGTCCAATTTTATAATAATAGATACAAATAAAGCAAAACATTTAGAAACAGCACAAGTAGCAGAAAATGAGAGATATGGTAAGAGCTTACCTTTGTTATCTCTCTTTCTACGAAGTCCATAGGGTCCACAGGGTCACCTTGGGGTATAGGTGATGCAGAGTCATCCGGGCACCTTACATAGTAAATTTTTCCCCCTCGATGCACTGGGTCTCCCTCCTATACCCCGCCCCCGGGCCAGAGGCAGCTCAGTATCGTAGCAAGCCAAAGGCCGGAGGAGGATAAGAAAGTCTGGAACATTCAAGAATCACTTTCTCACCCAGAAGGAGACGGAAAACCGGTGACCAGAGCGAAGCCCATTTGAAGCACAGGTTCGTCAGGGTGGGTGCCCTGTGGACCCTATGGACTTCATAGAAAGAGAGATAACAAAAGGTAAGTTCTTACCGTATCTCTCATTTTCTACTTCAGGGTCCACAGGGAGACCTTGGGGATGACTAAAAAGCAGTACCTTTAAGGGTGGGGACGCTTCTGTGCAGAGAGGAGAATCCACCGCCTGAAGGAAGCATCCTAAGAGGCAAAGGTATCGAAAGCATAATACCTCACAAAAGTATGGACAAAAGACCACGTGGCTGCCTTGCAAAGATGAACCACTGAGGCACCACGTCGAGCTGCCCATGAAGGACCCACAGACATAGTGGAATGAGCCCTAACAGAGGATGGAACAGGAAGGCCTTCATGAACATAAGCTTCAGAAATTGCAATGCGAATCCATCCTGCCAAAGTTTGCTTAGTGGCAGGCCAACCCTTCTTTCGGAAGCCATAGACGACAAACAACGAGTCCGACTTCCTAAAAGAATTGGTGCCATCAACATAAATCCTACGGTGAGCTGCCCACGAAGGACCCACAGACCTAGTAGAATGAGCAGTAACAGAGAGTGGCACTGGAAGGCCCTAATGAGTGTAAGCCTCAGAGAGAGCCATTCAAAGCCATCTAGTCACAGTTTGTTTATTGGCTGGCCATCCCTTCTTGTGGAAACCATAGAGTACAAACAAGGAGTCTGACTTCCGAAGGGAGTTAGTATGGTCCACATAAATCCTGAGGGCACGCACCACATCCAATGAGGCCTCACCTGCGGAGAGGTCTGGAGAATTAAAGGTCGGCACAATAATTTCCCCATTAATGTGGAAACTACAGACCACCTTAGGAAGGAACCCAGGGTGAGTCTGAAGCACCGCCCTGTCCTGGTGAAAAACATGAGAGCACCCCCAAATCTGACACCCTTCTGGCAGAAGCAATAGCCAGAAGAAAAACTGTTTTAGCAGTAAGTCATTTGAGATCCACTGAGTCCAGGGGCTCAAATGAAGGGCCCAAAGGTCAACAGCCAAATCCCAAGTCTCCACAGGAGGGACAAAGGGAGGCTGGATGCGAAGGACCCCCTGTAGGAAAGTGCAGATATCAGGAAGGAGCAATCCATCGCTGGAATCACACTGAAAGGGCAGAGACATGCACCTTCAGCAAAGCAAGGTGGAAACCAAGGTCCAAACCCGCCTGCGGAAAAGCCAAAACTCTAGATATCCTAAACCCTTTTGGGTCATAACCTCTGGGACGACACCATTCAAAGAACGTATGTCACACCCTGTGGTAAATCCTAGCAGAGGCAGGTTTTCGTGCTCTAAACATGGTGTTAACCACAGAGCCGGAAAAACACTTGGACCCAAGGAGGGATGTCTCAAGAGCCACACCGTCAAAGACAGATGACCCAGGTCCGGGTAAAAGCAAGGACCTTGAGACAACATTCAGACGTTGAGGCAACAGCAATGGAGTGTCGATGGAGACACTCCGAAATCACAGTAATAAAAAATTAAAGTGGCAAAAGCGCTTGAAGTATTAAATAGTGGTTTAAAAATGATTTCATTGATAACATGGAAATTTAACAAACATTTCCCAAACACTTTGGGAAGGCAAAAATAAAAATACACAAATCCAATAAGAAACAGATTTAAAGTGCATAAAAGTAGGGCAAGTAGATAATTCAATAAACAGTAGATGACTTAGGTGCATCTATTGTAGCAACAAAAATGGTATATCAATAAATAAGGGATTCCAGTTCCATAAAGTATAGATCGAAATGTCCTGGTGGTGTATAGCATACCGTGAATGGTAGATGAGTGTCTATTTGGGCAAGGAGACAGGGGTTCCGGACAGCACCCTGATCCAGACACTAACAGGCTGAAATTTGATGATATCCTGCACACTAGCGACGACAATAAAATATACAACATTGGTAGTGTGGCATGTGATAAAATCATTAATTTGATAATTTTTTCCTTTAAGATGATGCATAGTCCACAGCGATGAAACCCTTTGGTTCTTATAGGAGTACTATTATTTTGTTCAAGGGCACTTCTGACAAGATTGTCAGCCTTTTTATATATAAAAACCGGGTTTTCGAGGGTAAAACCATGGATAAAACTGAATCTTTCTGTAAAATGTGCCAATGTTTTTAAAAAATATTCTCTAAAAACGAGTGGTGTGATCCATACTGTGTAATAAAAGCCCAATCTTTTACTTTCAGATTTTTCTTTTCCTTTGATTTGAAAAGGGTTTCTCTGTCCAAATTGGATACTTCTTCCTTTGTTTCTGATAGTTTCCGAAGATCTGAGTACCAGTGACGTCTGGGCCTCGCTGGAGCCACCAGGAGCACAGTGCCTCATTATTGATTGAACTTCTGAAGTACTCGAGGAAGAAGGGAGATTGGAGGGAACAGGTATTGGAAGGTCCACTGGACTGACAGAGCATCTACCAAGAGAGCCTTAGTGTCTCTTGTCCTGAACCCGTACAGTGGCAGTTTGTGATTGTGTCGAGAGGCCATGAGGTCCACGTCCAGAAGACCCTACTTGTTCACTAGGAGCTGAAACACCTCTTGGTAAAGAGACCATTCCCAGGGATGCACGTCGTGATGGCTGAGGAAGTCCGCTTCCCAATTGAGAACTCCTGGGATGAACACTGCTGATATAAGAGTGTGGCCTAGTCACTGCGCCCCAACCACAGAGACTGGTGTCCGTCGTCAGAAGATCCAAAAGGGGCGCCCCCTGGTGAGGTGGACCGTTTTCAGCCACCAAGTCATAGATAGACGCACCTCCGGAGATAGCACCATCATTTGCGTCCTTGTCCGATGGGGTAATCCGTCCCACCTGGAGAGGATTCATTTTTGCAGAGGCCGGAAATGAAACTGGGTATATTCCACCATGTCGAACGTCTACACCATCAATCCCAGTAACTGCATGGCTGAGTGCATTGACACTCGGCAACTGTGGAGGCATCTGCGCACTCGCGTCTGCAAAGTGGAGATCTTTTCTGCTGTCAGAAAGATCCTCTGCTGTGAGTCCAATAGAGCTCCCAGATGAAGCATCCTTTGAGATGGGATCAGGGAGGATTTCTTCCAATTGAACAACCACCTGTGCTTCTGTAGTACAGATATTGTCAGCTGTAGGAGGTGGTGATGAAGTACCACTGGAGACCATACCAACAGTAAGAGGTCGTCCAGGTATGGTAACAGGCAGACCCCCTGAAGCCGCAGATTGGCTGCCATTAACGCCATCATTTTTGTAAACACTCGAGGTGCAGTAGAGAGGCCAAACGGCAGAGCCCGAAACTGGAAATGTTGTTGTGACACAGCAAACCTGAGAAATCGCTGCTGAGTTGAAGCAATCGCAATATGCAGGTATGCATCCTGAATATCCAGTGACACCATAAAATCCCCAGGTTCCATAGCCAGTATGATGGAGCGTAGGGTTTCCATCCTGAACCGAGGTACCCGAAGGAATTTGTTCAGGGATTTGAGATTGAGGATAGGTCGGTGGGAACGGTGATGAAAAAGTTATTTTTTTTTATTAAAGAAGCCTGATATAGAATATAATGTCAATATATATAGGTGTCTCTCTGTAGGAAGGTGTATCTGTATAATGTCATGCTAAGGTCTAATGTGAGGTGTCAAAACCCTTAGTGTTTAGTTCTTTGAAGCTGGGATGAATGGTAGATGGGCTTTCCTTCCCAAGGCATCATAAAACTTGGTTAACTGTTAAAATCTGTGGTTGTGGGTATTGAACACAAAGTACAGGTTCTGTTCATAGCCCCAGGGGGCCAGGTCTATACACCCTGGAGTCAGGATGTGCAGCTGGGCATAAAAAGGACCTTACTTTGACCTGTATAAGTGGTATCAGTTTGCTTCCCCACAACTTCAAACAGATTGGATGAGCCAATCAGCCACTCTCTACGGGGATGGTTAGTATCCCACCTCCAGGGGGGGGGGGGGGGGAATAGCTGGGCACACAGGGATAAAATACAGGCTCACTAGACAGAAAGCGCGATTCTCTACTCAAGGTTGTCGACAAGACACAGGGCACCCGAATTAGTCATTGGGAAGGCCTCATCCCCAAACTGTTCAACACGTCACGATCTGAATGGTCTGTTTTCTCCCATTTTATTATTTTCTTTTGTTTACTTGAAATTGTGATTAACTGTGTTTGTGACTTCTTGTAACATCCTTATATCCTTTCTAATTTTTGTACATAAGCTTTGAAGATATTTTTTGAATTAAACTAAACTAATTTTAGTTCTTCGAATCTGTGTTTTTGTGACCCAAACGCCTCATGTTTGGCATGTTACCTATGTTTAAATATTGATAATTTGTGTGTACAGGTGAGAGCAGAAGCTTACCTTGCGCTTAGCGTTAAATTGGGTCTCCTGCTAGTGGCAGATACCGGAGATAATAACTACACGCGCTGAGGTACTGGTGTAAAGTCACGGCGGCGACTCTCAGATTGTCGTATCTGGGAAGAGTCGTCACGGCGGTCCGTGATAGGAACCGTTCGGCTTTTAAACCAGAAAAAGGCTGGAATAATAACCTATTCCCCTCTGGGATAACGGGACCGGTACAATGACCCCTGTCTGAAGCATGGATTGTACTGCCTCATGAATAGTCAAGGACTTGCCCTTGTTCGACAGGAGTCCTGTGCAGAAGAACTGATGGGTAGGCCTTCTGTGGAAGGAGAGGGCATAACCCTGAGAGACCACTTCTCTCACCCGTGTCTGTGGTAGTCTGACACCAATGTTGGGTGAATTGAAGTCGTCGGCCTCCCACCCTGGGATCCCCGCCCCATCAGGCTGAGGGCTTGTCATCAGGCTTGGCAGCCGGACGTCTCCCTGTCGCCGGAGACTGGCCACACGTGGGTGAAATATCCACTGTAGCACTGCAAGTACCCGCAATGAACACTGTTAAAACGCACACTGCACATGGTTTATAATAAACTGTATTAATATACAAAATTATGCGGAAGAGCACTGCATCTGATCTGTAATGCATGTGTGTATAAAGCAAAGTATATTTAATAGTCTATGACATGTTTGAATGTAATTGTATGTTAGATGTGCACTTCTCGGATATGCCTGTACAGTATAAGACATCACCAGCTTTTGTGAATGCAGGAAATTAGAGGCTGTAATTATCTAGCAGGAGGTCTGATGAATAGAAATACCTATGAACTCCAGATGAGACCTGGATGGAAGCTTTCTGAGCCAAGGCAAATCAGTTACGTAACAAGGCCCAGGCCGGGGGAGGAGAGGAAAGAGAGAGAAGAAAGATCTGGAATACACAAGAATCACACTCTCACCAGAAGGAGACGGAAAAACCGGTGACCAGATGAAAGCCCATCTGCAGTACAGGTGCGACAGGGCGGAAGTCCTGTGGAACAATATGGTATTCGTTGAAAAAGAGATAACAAGGGAAGTTCTTACCATATCATATTTTCTACATCAGGGTCCATAGGGTATCCATAGGATACCTTGGGGATGTCCCAAAGCAGTATCCTTTAAGGGTGGGGACGCTCCTGTGCTGGAAGGAGAATCCGCCGCCCGAAGGAAGCATCCTGAGAGGCAAAGGTGTCAAATGCATAATACCTCACAAAAGTATGGACAGAAGACCACGTGGCTGCCTTGCAAAGATGAACCACTGAGGCACCACGTCGAGCTGCGCACGAAGGACCCACAGACCTAGTGGAATGAGCCCTAACAGAGGATGGAACAGGAAGGCCTTCATGAACATAAGCTTCAGAAATTGCCATGCGAATCCATCCTGCCAAAGTTTTCTTAGTGGCAGGCCAACCCTTCTTTCGGAAGCCATAGAGGACAAACAAGGAGTCCGACTTCCTAAAAGAATTGGTGCCATCAACATAAATCCTTAGAGCCCGCACCACATCCAAGGTGGCCTCACCAACCGTGTGGTCTGGTGAATTAAAGACCGGTACAATGAGTTCCTCGTTGATGTGGAAACTAGATACCACCTTTGGGAGAAAACTAGGGCGAGTGCGAAGCACCATCCTATCCCTATGAAAGATGAGAAAGGGAGGCAAACATGAGAGAGCCCCCAACTCTGAGACCCTTCTGGCCGAAGCAATGGGCAGACGAAATACAGTCTTAGCTGTAAGCCATTTCAAATCCACTGAGCCCAGTGGTTCAAATGGCGGTCCACGGAGAGCCCTCAGCACCACAGCCAGACCCCAAGGAGCCACTGGTGGAACAAAGGGAGGCTGAATACGAAGAACACCTTGCATAAAGGTGCGGACATCAGCAAGAGTAGCAATCCTACGGTGAAACCACACTGACAGGGTAGAAACCTGCACCTTCAGAGAAGCAAGGCGAAGACCGTGATCAAAGCCCGCCTGTAGGAAAGCCAACACTCTGGAAATCCGGAACACCCGAGGAGCATAGCCTCTAGGGCGACACCACTCAAAGAAAGTATACCATACTCGATGGTAAATTCTTGCAGACGAAGGCTTCCGAGCTCTTAGCATGGTGTTAACTACAGAGCTGGAAAAACCCCTGGACCTTAAGAGGGCTGTCTCAACAGCCACGTCGTCAAAGACAGACGACTCAGGTCCGGGTAATGACAAGGACCCTGTGACAACAGGTCCGGATGGAGAGACAACAGCATCGGAGTGTCTACGGAGAGACTCCGAAGGTCTGAGTACCAGTGCCGTCTGGGCCACGCTGGAGCTATCAGCAGGAGCGTGCCGCCTTCTTGCTTGAATTTGAGGATCACTCGAGGAAAAAGGGAGAACGGAGGGAAGAGGTATGCAAACTGGAAGGTCCACCGGACCGACCGAGCGTCTACCAGAAGAGCCTCCACGTCTCTTGTTCTTGACCCGTACACAGGCAGTTTGCTGTTGTGTCGGGAGACCATAAGGTCTATCTCCGGAAGGCCCCACTTGTCCACCAGGAGTTGAAACACCTCCTGGTGAAGAGAACATTCTCCCGGATGCACGTCCTGATGGCTGAGAAAGTCCGCTTCCCAGTTGAGGATTCCCGTGATGAACACCGCCGAGATGGCAGGGAGATTGGCCTCCGTCCAAGTCAGGATGCGGGACACCTCTGCCAGCGCTGCCCGACTTCTGGTTCCTCCTTGGCGGTTTATGTAGGCCACCGTGGTGGCGTTGTACGATTGTACCTGCACAGATAGTCCGTGGAGAACATGTTTTGCTTGCTGGAGAGCACTGAATACTGCGCAAAGTTCCAAGATGTTTATTGGAAGCGCAGCTTCTGCCGGAGTCCACCTGCCCTGGAATAAGTGTGGACCTGTGACTGCTCCCCAGCCAAGGAGACTGGCGTCCGTCGTCAAAAGGACCCAGGTTACCACCCAAAAGGGACGTCCCCTGTTCAGGTGTCGTTTGCAACCACCAGGCCAAAGACAGACAAACCTCCGGAGAAAGCACCATGGTCTGTGTCTTTATTCGATGAGGCAACCCATTCCATCTGGAGAGGATCAACTGCTGCAGAGGTCTGGAGTGAAACTGGGTATATTCCACCATGTCAAAAAGCGACACCATGGAGCCCTGTAACCTCATCGCTGAGTGAATAGACACTCGGCGGCTCTGAAGGCAACTGCGCACCTTTGCCTGTAACGCAGCGATCTTGTCCTCCATCACAAAGATCCTCTGTTGTTGAGAGTCCAACAAGTCCCCGAGATGGAGCATCCTCTGCGCAGGAACCAGGATAGATTTTTTTCCAGTTTATTAACCAGCCGTGATTCTCCAATACTGAGATTGTCAGTTGCAGATGAAGCTGGTGGACCGTTGGAGACCCTGCTAACAGAAGGTTGTCCAGATAAGGCAACAAGCGGTTCCCCTGCATCCGCAGGTGGGCTGCCATGACTTTGGTAAAGATACGAGGCGCTGTCGCCAGACCAAAGGGCAGTGCCTGGAACTGAAAATGTTTGTCGAGCACTGCAAACGTGAGGAATTGCTGATGTGTTAAAATAATGGGGACATGCAGGTAAGCGTCCTGAATGTCCAACGACACCATGAAATCCCCAGGCTCCATCGTTAGTATAATGGAACGCAGGGTCTCCATCCTGAACCGAGGCACCCTCAAGGACTTGTTGAGGGATTTGAGGTTGAGGATGGGTTGGTAAGACCCATTGGGAAAAAACTGGAATAGAAACCCATGCCCCTCTGGGAGAACGAAGCAGACACTATAACTCCAGCCTGGAGCATAGAGTGCAACACTTTCTGTAGTTCCAGGGCTTTGTTCTGATCCGATGGAAGGCCTGTGGTGAAAAACTTGCTGGGGGGCCAGCGCCGGAAGGAGAGGGCATACCCCGGAGAGACCACCTTGTGTACCCAAGTGTCCTTGGTAGTCAGACACCAATACTGGGCAAAGCGAAGCAGGCGGCCTCCCACTCTGGGATCCCCAAAGGAAGGCCCGGTCCGTCAGGACGAAGGCTTATCGTCCGACTTGGGGGCGGGGCGTCTGGTACTCCAAGCCTGTTTCTTGGGCTTGGTAGACTTTTTGGGCCCGGCCTGTCTGGGAAAAGACTGTACTTTGGACCTACCCTGGGCCCTGTAGGGCCGAAAGGACGAAGTACCAGACCATGACGGGACTGTAGCCGATGGCAGACACGCAGACTTAGCTGCTGCCAGAGTGGCCATTATCTTGTCCAGATCAAGCCCAAACAGGACATGTCCATTAAAAGGCAAGCATTAAAAGCCCTTCTTGGAATCTGCGTCCGCTTTCCAAGAGCGCAACCATAGGGTGCGACGAGCGGCCACAGCTGCTGAGGAGATTCTAGAGGTGAGGAGAACGATATCTAAAGCTGCCTCATTAATATAGTGGCTGAGTCTCTGAGATTGCCCACTAACTCCGCCTGCTCCACAGAAGAGTCAGAGTCCAGAGACGCCTCCAAACTATCAGACCAGCACTAGATGGCTCTGGCTACCCAACACACGGCCATAGCCGGTCTGGACACCCCTCCAGCAAGGGAAAAAATGGATTAAGGCATATTTCAACCTTGAGATCCATAGCATCCTTTAAGGAGGACATGGAGGGCATGGGCAAAGTAGCACTCCTCACTAGGCATGTCACATGAGAATCCACTTGTGGAGGAGATTCCCACTTAGAGAAATAATTATCCGCATAGGGGTATGCAAAAGCCAAACGTTTTTGAGGCTGGTACTGCTTACCCGGATTTTTTCACACCTCCTCTAACTAGCTGACCAGATAGAGGAAATGTAGTGGCATCACCCTTAACATCCTTAAAGAAGGCGCATTTGGATTTGGCCACGGGGGGATCGTCATCCTCAATAACCAAGGCCGTACGGACTGCACATATAAGGCCATGTATATAGACCTTAGACTCCGTCTCTTTAGTACAGAGGGGCTCCTTATCAGAAAGGTCAAAAATGTCACCGTCATCAGACAACTTCTCATCCTCATCATACTGAGTCATATGAGACGCTAAAGGTCGCTTATGTGGCCACAATGATGACTCCCCCTGTAAAACGTCTGACAGGTATTGCACCGTAGTGGACAAGGAATTAACCCACTCAGGCTCTTGTGAGACCTGGGGGGGCGAAAGCAGTAGACACTGGGGTACCATCAACTGTCTGGGGAACCCCTGCATCGGTGACGACACCACTGACTGCTGTGAAAACCCCTTCTGGGGGATCGCAGGGGGAGGTGTTAACTGGCCCACAAGGGTTGTAAGTGCCTTAGCAAAACAAGCCCAGGGCGGTTCCTGCACACGCGCAGTGACAGTAATCGGGCGTGGTATCATATACTATACCCTACACAATCCCTCAGTATTCCTATCTCCCTCCGCAAATGGTACGTTACATTTAGTACAGATGGAGGGGAAATTCACACTCAGACACGATGAGTGTAACGGAATGTATGTGACCCACCTCACAGACAAATACTTGTATAATGAGGCAATAAACACCCTGCAACACCGCAACGCAAGGGCATTAGCAGAGGAAGAATAGGGATAGTAAAATGTCTGACAGTCAGAAGTGAAAGTACAGGCAGAAGCGCTAGCATTAGGTCACATACAATGCAAAAATAACTCCCTGTACTATCAGCGCTGAGATCAACTACACAGACCAGATCCTGGTAGGAAACAGCGCTGCAGACACCGACCTTAAATCGAGGGAGAGTTATGCGGGGGGACCCGGACCGCGATGTCACCGTCTTCAGTGTCAAGCAGCATTTGCCAAGACACATGAAAATGGCCGTCGAGGTGCAAAGAGGCGGCGGGCCCGGGGGAGGAGCGTACAGACAGGCAGCAGACCGCAATGGAGATGCCATGTGCAGCAGGGGAGGTGCCGGCTGTATACATGGAAGGCGTGCTCCCCTGGCATGCAATTAACCTCCAGGATGCCGGACTTTGCTGCTCAGCCGCGCCCCATTGTCACTGGGGTATAGTGGAAGCACAGGTTAATACCTGGCTCCACGCTGCTGCCAGATCCCAGGGAGCCCCCTGGGATTGTGTTGCTCGGCGGGAACCCTCCGCTTACCTGTCCCCTTGGATCCGGCCACAGTCCAGGCATCCGGGGTCAACGCTAGCAGTGACCCCGGACACCAATCAGCATCCCCGGATCGGTATCGGTGTTCTGGTCCGGCGGGGTGTAGGAGTGACAGCATGGATGTCAGTACTCAAATGTGCAGACACAGCTGCCTTGAAGAAACCTTCAAGGGAGATAATAGCCCCCCTCTGATAAAGGTGATCTGACTCCGAGCCGGGCACCAACGAAACTAATTTGTCTTGGCTGGGGGGTGGGATATAGGAGGGGGACCCCAGTGAATCCTGGGAGGCTGAAAACTAAACTATGTGGCGCCCGATGTCTGACGTCATCGCCTATACCCCAAGGTATACCCTGTGGATACACTATTGACCCTGATGTAGAAAACAATACCAAAAATGAGAGTGTGCTGTACAGTACCCTCTCCCCTATATAATAATAATACCACATATCAGTGTGTGCTGGGAGCTGTGTTATTCCCCCTCATATATCACTGTACAGAACCCTCTCCCCTATATAACAATAATACCACATATCAGTGTGTGCTGAGAGCTATGTTATTCCCCTATATAATAATAATAATACCACATAGTGTATACTGGGAGCTGTGTTATTCCCCATCATAAATCACGGTAAAGTCCCCTCTCCCCTATATAATAACACCACATATCAGTGTGTGCTGGGAGCTGTGTTATCCCCCCTCATATATCACTGTACAGTTCCCTCTCCCCTATATAATAATAATACCACATAGTGTGTGCTGGAAGCTGTGTTATCCCCCCTCATATATGACTGTATGGTCCCCTCTCCCAATATAATAATGATACCACATATCATTGTGTGCTGGGAGCTGTGTTATTCCCCCTCATATATCACTGTACAGTCCCCTCTCCCCTATATAATAATAATACCACATATCAGTGTGTGCTGGGAGCTGTGTTATTCCCCCTCATATATCACTGTATAGTCCCCTCTCCCCTATATAATAATACCACATAGTGTGTGCTGGGAGCTGTGTTATTCCCCCTCATATATCACTCTACTGTCCCCTCTCCCCTATATAATAATAATAGCACATATCAGTGTTTGCTGGGAGCTGTGTTATTCCTCCTCATATATCACTGTACGGTCCCCTTTCCCCTATATAATAATAATACCACATATCAGTGTGTGCTGGGAGCTGTGTTATTCCCCCTCATATATCACTGTACAGTCCCCTCTCCCCTATATAATAATAATACCACATATCAGTGTGTGCTGGGAGCTGTGTTATTCCCCCTCTTATATCACTGTACAGTCCCCTCTCCCCTATATAATAATAATACCACATATCAGTGTGTGCTGGGAGCTGTGTTATTCCCCCTCATATATCACTGTACGGTCCCCTCTCCCCTATATAATAATAATACCACATATCAGTGTGTGCTGGGAGCTGTGTTATTCCCCCTCAAATATCACTGTACATTCCCCTCTCCCCTATATAATATTAATACCACATAGTGTATACTGGGAGCTGTGTTATTCCCCCTCATAAATCACGGTAAAGTCCCCTCTCCCCTATATAATAATACCACATATCTGTGTGTGCTGGGAGCTGTGTTATTACCCCTCATATATCACTGTACAGTCCCCTCTCCCCCTTATATAATAATAATAATAATAATAAAACCACATATCAGTGTGTACAGGGAGCTGTGTTATTCCCCCTCATATATCACTGTACAGTCCCTCTCCCCTATATAATAATAATACCACATATCAGTGTGTGCTGGGAGCTGTGTTATTCCCAATCATATATCACAGTACAGTTCCCTCTCCCCTATATAATAATAATACCACATATCAGTGTGTGCTGGGAGCTGTGTTATTCCCCCTCATATATCACTGTATAGTCCCCTCTCCCCTATATAATAATACCACATAGTGTGTGCTGGGAGCTGTGTTATTCCCCCTCATATATCACTCTACAGTCCCCTCTCCCCTATATAATAATAATATCACATATCAGTGTATGCTGGGAGCTGTGTTATTCCTCCTCATATATCACTGTACGGTCCCCTTTCCCCTATATAATAATAATACCACATATCAGTGTGTGCTGGGAGCTGTGTTATTCCCCCTCATATACCACTGTATAGTCCCCTCCCCCTATATAATAATAATACCACATATCAGTGTGTGCTGGGAGCTGTGTTATTCCCCTTCATATATCACTGTACGGTCCCCTCTCCCCCAATATAATAATAATACCACATATCAGTGTGTGCTGGGAGCTGTGTTCTTCCCCCTCATATATCACTGTACAGTCCCCTCTCCCCTATATAATAATACCACATATCAGTGTGTGCTGGGAGCTGTGTTCTTCCCCCTCATATATCACTGTACAGTCCCCTCTCCCCTATATAATAATAATACCACATATCAGTGTGTGCTGGGAGCTGTGTTATTTCCCCTCATATATCACTGTACGGTCCCCTTTCCCCTATATAATAATAATACCACATATCAGTGTGTGCTGGGAGCTGTGTTATTCCCCCTCATATATCACTGTACAGTCCCCTCTCCCCTATATAATAATACCACATATCAGTGTGTGCTGGGAGCTGTGTTATTCCCCTTCATATATCACTGTACGGTCCCCTCTCCCCCTATATAATAATAATACCACATATCAGTGTGTGCTGGGAGCTGTGTTCTTCCCCCTCATATATCACTGTACAGTCCCCTCTCCCCTATATAATAATACCACATATCAGTGTGTGCTGGGAGCTGTGTTCTTCCCCCTCATATATCACTGTACAGTCCCCTCTCCCCTATATAATAATAATACCACATATCAGTGTGTGCTGGGAGCTGTGTTATTTCCCCTCATATATCACTGTACGGTCCCCTTTCCCCTATATAATAATAATACCACATATCAGTGTGTGCTGGGAGCTGTGTTATTCCCTCTTATATCACTGTACAGTCCCCTCTCCCCTATATAATAATACCACATATCAGTGTGTGCTGGGAGCTGTGTTATTCCCCCTCATATATCACTGTACGGTCCCCTCTCACCTATATAATAATTATATATAATATGAATGATATATATTACCTCAGCCTTGCTGTATGATATCAGCCTACAGGTCTGTGACGTCCAGAAAACAAAATGGCGTCAGTAAGCGACAGCGGCTCCGCCCACGATCACATCACGTGCCCACAGCTGGCGTATAAGGTGTAACATTGAAGTCTAGAAACTACACAAAAATGGCCGCCGCCCTATAGCTTAAATAACATTTTGATCCTCTAGTGATGAAGTCTTAACCAATCAGATGCTGGCTTCTGGTCACATGACACGGATATTCTCTCTCTGTTACTATAGAAATTAAGCATCTTTCGGCTTTATGATAAAGATGTGACAGTGTATGAACTACAGGAAAATGACCGCCGCTCCCATCTATTTACTGCTCGTATATATAATGTTCTCCCTTCACAGAGGGGCCTCATCCCTATAAGTGTCTACCCCTAACCTCCCCTATAAGTGCCTACCCCTAACCTCCCCTATAAGTGTCTACCCCTAACCTCCCCTATAAGTGTCTACCCCTAACCTTCCCTATAAGTGCCTACCCCTAACCACCCCTATAAGTGCCTACCCCTAACCTCCCCTATAAGTGTCTACCCCTAACCTTCCCTATAAGTGTCTACCCCTAACCTCCCCTATAAGTGTCTACCCCTAACCTCCCCTATAAGTGTCTACCCCTAACCTTCCCTATAAGTGTCTACCCCTAACCTCCCCTATAAGTGCCTACCCCTAACCTCCCCTATAAGTGTCTACCCCTAACCTTCCCTATAAGTGTCTACCCCTAACCTCCCCTATAAGTGTCTACCCCTAACCTCCCCTATATAACCATACTCTTGGCAGCTGTCACACATACACAGGGTCACACTAACAGCAGCTCTCACATATACAAAGGTTCACACTCACGGAACCTCTCACACATACATAGGGTCACACATACAGCAGCTCTCACACATACACAGGGTCACACTCACAGCAGCTCTCACACATACACAGGGTCACACTCACAGCAGCTCACACATACACAGGGTCACACTCACAGCAGCTCTCACATACATAAGGTCACACTCACAGCAGCTCTCACACATACACAGGGTCTCACTCACAGCAGCTCTCACACATACATAGGGTCACACTCACAGCAGCTCTCACACATACACAGGACCACACTCACAGCAGCTCTCACATACATAAGGTCACACTCACAGCAGCTCTCACACATACACAGGGTCTCACTCACAGCAGCTCTCACACATACATAGGGTCACACTCACAGCAGCTCTCACACATACACAGGACCACACTCACAGCAGCTCACACACATACACAGGGACACACTCACAGCAGCTCACACACATACACAGGGTCACACTTACAACAGCTCTCACACATACACAGGGTCACACTCACAGCAGCTCTCACACATACATAGGTTCACACTCACGGCAGCCTCTCAAACACTCACAGCAGCTCTCACACATACATAGGGTCACACTCACAGCAGCTCTCACACATACATAGGGTCACACACACAGCAGCTCTCACACATACACAGGACCACACTCACAGCAGCTCACACTTACAACAGCTCTCAAACATACATAGCGTCACTCACAGCAGCTCTCACACATACATAGGGTCACACTCACAGCAGCTCTCACACATACATAGGTTCACACGGCAGCCTATCAAACACTCACAGCAGCTCTCACACACACAGGGTCACACTCACAGCAGCTCTCACACATACATGGTCACACTCACAGCAGTTCTCACACATACATAGGGTCACACATACAGCAGCTCTCACACATACACAGGGACACACTCACAGCAGCTCTCACACATACACAGGGTCACACTCACAGCAGCCTCTCACACATACACAGGGACACACTCACAGCAGCTCTCACACAAACACAGGGTCACACTCACAGCAGCTCACACATACACAGGGTCACACTCACAGCAGCTCTCACATACATAAGGTCACACTCACAGCAGCTCTCACACATACACAGGGTCTCACTCACAGCAGCTCTCACACAAACATAGGGTCACACTCACAGCAGCTCTCACACATACATAGGGTCACACACACAGCAGCTCTCACACATACACAGGACCACACTCACAGCAGCTCACACACATACACAGGGACACACTCACAGCAGCTCACACACATACACAGGGTCACACTTACAACAGCTCTCACACATACACAGGGTCACACTCACAGCAGCTCTCACACATACATAGGTTCACACTCACGGCAGCCTCTCAAACACTCACAGCAGCTCTCACACATACATAGGGTCACACTCACAGCAGCTCTCACACATACATAGGGTCACACACACAGCAGCTCTCACACATACACAGGACCACACTCACAGCAGCTCACACTTACAACAGCTCTCAAACATACATAGCGTCACTCACAGCAGCTCTCACACATACATAGGGTCACACTCACAACAGCTCTCACACATACATAGGTTCACACGGCAGCCTATCAAACACTCACAGCAGCTCTCACACATACGTAGGGTCACACTCACAGCAGCTCTCACACATACACAGGGTCACACTCACAGCAGCTCTCACACATACACAGGGTCACACTCACAGTAGCTCTCACACATACACAGGGTCACAATGACAGCAGCTCTCACACATACACAGGGTCACACTCACAACAGCTCTCACACATACACAGGGTCACACTCACGGCAGCTCTCACACATACACAGGGTCACGTTCAGAGCAGCTATCACACATACACAGGGTCACACTCACAGCAGCCTCTCACACATACACAGGGTCACACTCACAGCAGCTCTCACACAAACACAGGGTCACACTCACAGCAGCTCTCACATATACACAGGGTCACACTCACAGCAGCTCTCACTAATACATAGGGTCAGACTCACAGCAGCTCTCACACAAACACAGGGTCACACTCACAGCAGCTCTCACACAAACACAGGGTCACACTCACAGCAGCTCTCACATATACACAGGGTCACACTGACAGCAGCTTTCACACATACACAGGGTCACACTCACAGCAGGTATCACACATACACAGGGTCACACTCACAGCAGCTATCACACATACACAGGGTCACACTCACAGCAGCTCTCACACATACACAGGGTCACAATCACAGCAGCTCTCACAAATACGCAGGGTCACACTCACAGCAGTTCTCACACAAACACAAGGTCACACTCACAGCAGCTCTCACATATACACAGGGTCACACTCACAGCAGCTCTCACTAATACACAGGGTCACACTCACAGCAGCTCTCACACATACACAGGGTCACACTCACAGCAGCTATCACACATACACAGGGTCACACTCACAGCAGCCTCTCACACATACACAGGGTCACACTCACAGCAGCTCTCACACATACACAGGACCACACTCACAACAGCTCACACATACACAGGGTCACACTCACAGCAGCTCTCACACATACATAGGGTCACACTCACAGCAGCTCTCACACATACAGAGGGTCACACTCACGGCAGCTCTCACACATACAAAGGTTCACACTCACGGAAGCTCTCACACATACATAGGGTCACACACACAGGGTCACACTCACAGCAGCTCTCACACATACACGGTCACACTCACAGCAGCTCTCACACATACACAGGGTCACACTCACAGCAGCTCACACATACACAGGGTCACACTCACAGCAGCTCTCACATACATAGGGTCACACTCACAGCAGCTCTCACACATACACAGAGTCACACTCACAGCAGCTCTCACACATACATAGGGTCACACTCACAGCAGCTCTCACATACACAGGGTCACACTCACAGCAGCTCTCACACATACACAGGGTCACACTCACAGCAGCTCTCACACATACACAGGGTCACACACATGGCAGCCTCTTACACATACACAGCACAGGGTCACACTCACAGCAACCTCTCACACATACACAGGGTCACACTCACAGCAGCTCTCACACATACACGGTCACACTCACAGCAGCTCTCACACATACATAGGGTCACACTCACAGCAGCTCTCACACATACACAAGGTCACACTCACAGCAGCTCTCACATATACAAAGGTTCACACTCACGGAACCTCTCACACATACATAGGGTCACACATACAGCAGCTCTCACACATACACAGGGTCACACTCACAGCAGCTCTCACACAAACACAGGGTCACACTCACAGCAGCTCACACATACACAGGGTCACACTCACAGCAGCTCTCACATACATAAGGTCACACTCACAGCAGCTCTCACACATACACAGGGTCTCACTCACAGCAGCTCTCACACATACATAGGGTCACACACACAGCAGCTCTCACACATACACAGGACCACACTCACAGCAGCTCACACACATACACAGGGACACACTCACAGCAGCTCACACACATACACAGGGTCACACTTACAACAGCTCTCACACATACACAGGGTCACACTCACAGCAGCTCTCACACATACATAGGTTCACACTCACGGCAGCCTCTCAAACACTCACAGCAGCTCTCACACATACATAGGGTCACACTCACAGCAGCTCTCACACATACATAGGGTCACACACACAGCAGCTCTCACACATACACAGGACCACACTCACAGCAGCTCACACTTACAACAGCTCTCAAACATACATAGCGTCACTCACAGCAGCTCTCACACATACATAGGGTCACACTCACAGCAGCTCTCACACATACATAGGTTCACACGGCAGCCTATCAAACACTCACAGCAGCTCTCACACACACAGGGTCACACTCACAGCAGCTCTCACACATACATGGTCACACTCACAGCAGTTCTCACACATACATAGGGTCACACATACAGCAGCTCTCACACATACACAGGGACACACTCACAGCAGCTCTCACACATACACAGGGTCACACTCACAGCAGCCTCTCACACATACACAGGGACACACTCACAGCAGCTCTCACACAAACACAGGGTCACACTCACAGCAGCTCACACATACACAGGGTCACACTCACAGCAGCTCTCACATACATAAGGTCACACTCACAGCAGCTCTCACACATACACAGGGTCTCACTCACAGCAGCTCTCACACAAACATAGGGTCACACTCACAGCAGCTCTCACACATACATAGGGTCACACACACAGCAGCTCTCACACATACACAGGACCACACTCACAGCAGCTCACACACATACACAGGGACACACTCACAGCAGCTCACACACATACACAGGGTCACACTTACAACAGCTCTCACACATACACAGGGTCACACTCACAGCAGCTCTCACACATACATAGGGTCACACTCACAGCAGCTCTCACACATACATAGGGTCACACACACAGCAGCTCTCACACATACACAGGACCACACTCACAGCAGCTCACACTTACAACAGCTCTCAAACATACATAGCGTCACTCACAGCAGCTCTCACACATACATAGGGTCACACTCACAACAGCTCTCACACATACATAGGTTCACACGGCAGCCTATCAAACACTCACAGCAGCTCTCACACATACGTAGGGTCACACTCACAGCAGCTCTCACACATACACAGGGTCACACTCACAGCAGCTCTCACACATACACAGGGTCACACTCACAGCAGCTCTCACACATACACAGGGTCACAATGACAGCAGCTCTCACACATACACAGGGTCACACTCACAACAGCTCTCACACATACACAGGGTCACACTCACGGCAGCTCTCACACATACACAGGGTCACGTTCAGAGCAGCTATCACACATACACAGGGTCACACTCACAGCAGCCTCTCACACATACACAGGGTCACACTCACAGCAGCTCTCACACAAACACAGGGTCACACTCACAGCAGCTCTCACATATACACAGGGTCACACTCACAGCAGCTCTCACTAATACATAGGGTCAGACTCACAGCAGCTCTCACACAAACACAGGGTCACACTCACAGCAGCTCTCACACAAACACAGGGTCACACTCACAGCAGCTCTCACATATACACAGGGTCACACTGACAGCAGCTTTCACACATACACAGGGTCACACTCACAGCAGGTATCACACATACACAGGGTCACACTCACAGCAGCTATCACACATACACAGGGTCACACTCACAGCAGCTCTCACACATACACAGGGTCACAATCACAGCAGCTCTCACAAATACACAGGGTCACACTCACAGCAGTTCTCACACAAACACAAGGTCACACTCACAGCAGCTCTCACATATACACAGGGTCACACTCACAGCAGCTCTCACTAATACACAGGGTCACACTCACAGCAGCTCTCACACATACACAGGGTCACACTCACAGCAGCTATCACACATACACAGGGTCACACTCACAGCAGCCTCTCACACATACACAGGGTCACACTCACAGCAGCTCTCACACATACACAGGACCACACTCACAACAGCTCACACATACACAGGGTCACACTCACAGCAGCTCTCACACATACATAGGGTCACACTCACAGCAGCTCTCACACATACAGAGGGTCACACTCACGGCAGCTCTCACACATACAAAGGTTCACACTCACGGAAGCTCTCACACATACATAGGGTCACACACACAGGGTCACACTCACAGCAGCTCTCACACTAACAGCAGCTCTCACACATACACGGTCACACTCACAGCAGCTCTCACACATACACAGGGTCACACTCACAGCAGCTCACACATACACAGGGTCACACTCACAGCAGCTCTCACATACATAGGGTCACACTCACAGCAGCTCTCACACATACACAGAGTCACACTCACAGCAGCTCTCACACATACATAGGGTCACACTCACAGCAGCTCTCACATACACAGGGTCACACTCACAGCAGCTCTCACACATACACAGGGTCACACTCACAGCAGCTCTCACACATACACAGGGTCACACACATGGCAGCCTCTTACACATACACAGCACAGGGTCACACTCACAGCAACCTCTCACACATACACAGGGTCACACTCACAGCAGCTCTCACACATACACGGTCACACTCACAGCAGCTCTCACACATACATAGGGTCACACTCACAGCAGCTCTCACACATACACAAGGTCACACTCACAGCAGCTCTCACACATACACAGGGTCACACTCACATCAGCTCTCACACATACACAGGATCACACTCACTTCAGCTATCACACATACACAGGGTCACACTCACAGCAGCTCTCACACATACACAGGGTCACACTCACAGCAGCTCTCACATACACAGGGTCACACTCACAGCAGCTCTCACACATACACAGGGTCACACTCACAGCAGATCTCACATATACACAGGGTCACACTCAAGGCAGCTCTCAAACATACACAGGGTCACACTCACGGCAGCCTCTCACACATACATAGGGTCACACACTCGGCAGCTCTCACACATACATAGGGTCACACTCACGGCAGCTCTCACATACACAGAGTCACACTCACAGCAACTCTCACATACACAGGGTCACACTCACAGCAGCTCTCACACATAAACGGTCACACTCCCAGCAGCTCTCACACATACATAGGGACACACTCACAGCAGCTCTCACACATACACAAGGTCACACTCACAGCAGCTCTCACACATACACAGGATCACACTCACTTCAGCTATCACACATACACAGGGTCACACTCACAGCAGCTCTCACACATACACAGGGTCACACTCACAGCAGCTCTCACATACACAGGGTCACACTCACATCAGCTCTCACACATACACAGGATCACACTCACTTCAGCTATCACACATACACAGGGTCACACTCACAGCAGCTCTCACACATACACAGGGTCACACTCACAGCAGCTCTCACATACACAGGGTCACACTCACAGCAGCTCTCACACATACACAGGGTCACACTCACAGCAGATCTCACATATACACAGGGTCACACTCAAGGCAGCTCTCAAACATACACAGGGTCACACTCACGGCAGCCTCTCACACATACATAGGGTCACACACTCGGCAGCTCTCACACATACATAGGGTCACACTCACGGCAGCTCTCACATACACAGAGTCACACTCACAGCAACTCTCACATACACAGGGTCACACTCACAGCAGCTCTCACACATACACAGGGTCACATTCAAGGCAGCTCTCACATATACACAGGGTCACACTCAAGGCAGCTCTCAAACATACACAGGGTCACACTCACAGCAGCTAACACACATACACAGGGTCACACTCACAGCAGCTCTCACACATACACAGGGTCACACTCACAGCAGCTATCACACATACACAGTTTAACACTCACAGCAGCTCTCACATATACACAGGGTCACTCACAGCAGCTCTCACACATACAAAGGGTCACACTCACAGCAGCTCTCACACATACACAGGGTCACACTCACAGCAGCAGCCTCTCACACATACATAGGGTCACACACATGGCAGCCTCTTACACATAAACAGCACAGGGTCACACTCACAGCAGCTCTCACACATACACAGGGTCACACTCACAGCAGCTCTCACACATACATAGGGTCAAACTCCCAGCAGCTCTCACACATACACAAGGTCACACTCACAGCAGCTCTCACACATACACAGGGTCACACTCACATCAGCTCTCACACATACACAGGTTCACACTCACATCAGCTATCACACATACACAGGGTCACACTCACATCAGCTATCACACATACACAGGGTCACACTCACAGCATGTCTCACACATACACAGGGTCACACTCACAGCAGCTCTCACATACACAGGGTCACACTCACAGCAGCTCTCACACATACACAGGGTCACACTCACAGCAGCTCTCACACATACACAGGGTCACACTCACAGCAGATCTCACATATACACAGGGTCACACTCAAGGCAGCTCTCAAACATACACAGGGTCACACTCACGGCAGCCTCTCACACATACATAGGGTCACACACATGGCAGCTCTCACACATACATAGGGTCACACTCACAGCAGCTAACACACATACACAGGGTCGCACTGACAGGAGCAATCACACATACATAGGGTCACACTCACAGCAGCTCTCACACATACACAGGGTCACACTCACAGCAGCTCTCACACATACACAGGGTCACACTCACAGCAGATCTCACATATACACAGGGTCACACTCACGGCAGCCTCACACATACATAGGGTCACACACATGGCAGCTCACACAGCAGCTCTCACACATACACAGGGTCGCACTGACAGGAGCTATCACACATACATAGGGTCACACTCACAGCAGCTCTCACACATACACAGGGTCACACTCACAGCAGCTCTCACACATACACAGGGTCACACTTACAGCAGCTCTCAAACATACACAGTGTCACACACACAGCAGCTCTCACACATACACAGGTTCACACTCACGGAAGCTCTCACATATACACAGGGTCACACTCACAGCAGCTCTTACACTTACACAGGGTCACACTCACAGCAGCAGCCTCTCACACATACACAGGGTCACACTCACAGCAGCTCTCACACATACAGAGGGTCACACACACAGCAGCCTCTAACACACATAGGGTCACACTCACAGCAGCTCTCACACATACAGTGTCACACACACAGCAGCTCTCACACATACACAGGGTCACACTCACAGCAGCTCTCACATATACACAGGGTCACACTCACAGCAGCTCTCACACAAACACAGGGTCACACTCACAGCAGCTCTCACACATACATAGGGTCACGTTCAGAGCAGCTATCACACATACACAGGGTCACACTCACAGCAGCCTCTCACACATACACAGGGTCACACTCACAACAGCTCTCACACAAACACAGGGTCACACTCACAGCAGCTCTCACATATACACAGGGTCACACTCACAGCAGCTCTCACTAATACATAGGGTCAGACTCACAGCAGCTCTCACACAAACACAGGGTCACACTCACAGCAGCTCTCACACAAACACAGGGTCACACTCACAGCAGCTCTCACACAAACACAGGGTCACACTCACAGCAGCTCTCACACAAACACAGGGTCACACTCACAGCAGCTCTCACATATACACAGGGTCACACTCACAGCAGCTCTCACACATACACAGGGTCACACTCACAGCAGCTCTCACACATACACAGGGTCACACTCACAGCAGCTCTCACAAATACACAGGGTCACACTCAAAGCAGTTCTCACACAAACACAAGGTCACACTCACAGCAGCTCTCACATATACACAGGGTCACACTCACAGCAGGTCTCACTAATACACAGGGTCACACTCACAGCAGCTCTCACACATACATAGGGTCACACTCACAGCAGCTATCACACATACACAGGGCCACACTCACAGCAGCTCTCACACATACACAGGGTCACACTCACAGCAGCTCTCACACATACACAGGACCACACTCACAGCAGCTCACACATACACAGGGTCACACTCACAGCAGCTCTCACACATACATAGGGTCACACTCACAGCAGCTCTCACACATACAGAGGGTCACTCTCACGGCAGCTCTCACAAATACAAAGGTTCACACTCACGGAAGTTCTCACACATACATAGGGTCACACACATAGGGTCACACTCACAGCAGCTCTCACACATACAGAGGGTCACACTCACGGCAGCTCTCACACATACAAAGGTTCACACTCACGGAAGCTCTCACACATACACAGGGTCACACTCACGGCAGCTCTCACACATACATAGGGTCACGTTCAGAGCAGCTATCACACATACACAGGGTCACACTCACAGCAGCCTCTCACACATACACAGGGACACACTCACAGCAGCTCTCACACAAACACAGGGTCACACTCACAGCAGCTCTCACATATACACAGGGTCACACTCACAGCAGCTCTCACTAATACATAGGGTCAGACTCACAGCAGCTCTCACACAAACACAGGGTCACACTCACAGCAGCTCTCACACAAACACAGGGTCACACTCACAGCAGCTCTCACATATACACAGGGTCACACTCACAGCAGCTCTCACACATACACAGGGTCACACTCACAGCAGCTATCACACATACACAGGGTCACACTCACAGCAGCTCTCACACATACACAGGGTCACACTCACAGCAGCTCTCACATATACACAGTGTCACACTCACAGCAGCTCTCACAAATACACAGGGTCACACTCACAGCAGTTCTCACACAAACACAAGGTCACACTCACAGCAGCTCTCACATATACACAGGGTCACACTCACAGCAGCTCTCACTAATACACAGGGTCACACTCACAGCAGCTCTCACACATACATAGGGTCACACTCACAGCAGCTCTCACACATACACAGGGCCACACTCACAGCAGCTCTCACACATACACAGGGTCACACTCACAGCAGCTCTCACACATACACAGGACCACACTCACAGCAGCTCTCACACATACACAGGGTCACACTCACAGCAGGTCTCACACATACATAGGGTCACACTCACAGCAGCTCTCACACATACAGAGGGTCACACTCACGGCAGCTCTCACACATACAAAGGTTCACACTCACGGAAGCTCTCACACATACATAGGGTCACACACACAGGGTCACACTCACAGCAGCTCTCACACATACACGGTCACACTCACAGCAGTTCTCACACATACATAGGGTCACACATACAGCAGCTCTCACACATACACAGGGTCACACTCACAGCAGCTCACACATACACAGGGTCACACTCACAGCAGCTCTCACATACATACGGTCACACTCACAGCAGCTCTCACACATACACAGGGTCACACTCACAGCAGCTCTCACACAAACATAGGGTCACACTCACAGCAGCTCTCACACATACATAGGGTCAGACTCACAGCAGCTCTCACACAAACACAGGGTCACACACACAGCAGCTCTCACACATACACAGGACCACACTCACAGCAGATCACACACATACACAGGGACACACTCACAGCAGCTCACACACATACACAGGGTCACACTTACAACAGCTCTCAAACATACATAGTGTCACACACACAGCAGCTCTCACACATACATAGCGTCACTCACAGCAGCTCTCACACATACACAGGGTCACACTAACAGCAGCTCTCACACATACATAGGTTCACACTCACGGCAGCCTCTCAAACACTCACAGCAGCTCTCACACATACATAGGGTCACACTCACAGCAGCTCTCACACATACATAGGGTCACACTCACAGCAGCTCTCACACATACACAGGGTCACACTCACAGCAGCTCTCACACATACACAGGGTCACAATGACAGCAGCTCTCACACATACACAAGGTCACACTCACAGCAGCTCTCACACATACACAGGGTCACACTTACAGCAGCTCTCAAACATACATAGTGTCACACTCACGGCAGCTCTCACATATACACAGGTTCACACTCACGGCAGCTCTCACACATACACAGGTTCACACTCACGGCAGCTCTCACATATACACAGGGTCACACTCACAGCAGCTCTCACACTTACACAGGGTCACAATCACAGCAGCAGCCTCTCACACATACACAGGGTCACACTCACAGCAGCCTCTCACACATACACAGGGTCACACTCACAGCAGCTCTCACACATACATAGGGTCACACACACAGCAGCTCTCACACATACACAGGGTCACACTCACAGCAGCTCTCACATATACACAGGGTCACACTCACGGCAGCTCTCACACATACATAGGGTCACGTTCAGAGCAGCTATCACACATACACAGGGTCACACGCACAGCAGCCTCTCACACATACACAGGGTCACACTCACAGCAGCTCTCACACAAACACAGGGTCACACTCACAGCAGCTCTCACATATACACAGGGTCACACTCACAGCAGCTCTCACTAATACATAGGGTCAGACTCACAGCAGCTCTCACACAAACACAGGGTCACACTCACAGCAGCTCTCACACAAACACAGGGTCACACTCACAGCAGCCTCTCACACATACACAGGGTTACACTCATAGCAGCTCTCACATATACACAGGGTCACACTCACAGCAGCTCTCACACATACGCAGGGTCACACTCACAGCAGCTATCACACATACACAGGGTCACACTCACAGCAGCTATCACACATACACAGGGTCACACTCACAGCAGCTCTCACACATACACAGGGTCACAATCACAGCAGCTCTCACACATACACAGGGTCACACTCACAGCAGTTCTCACACCTACACAAGGTCACACTCACAGCAGCTCTCACATATACACAGGGTCACACTCACAGCAGCTCTCACTAATACACAGGGTCACACTCACAGCAGCTCTCACACATACACAGGGTCACACTCACAGCAGCTATCACACATACACAGGGTCACACTCACAGCAGCCTCTCACACATACACAGGGTCACACTCACAGCAGCTTTCACACATACACAGGGTCACACTCACAGCAGCTCTCACACATACGCAGGGTCACACTCACAGCAGCTATCACACATACACAGGGTCACACTCACAGCAGCTATCACACATACACAGGGTCACACTCACAGCAGCTCTCACACATACACAGGGTCACAATCACAGCAGCTCTCACAAATACACAGGGTCACACTCACAGCAGTTCTCACACAAACACAAGGTCACACTCACAGCAGCTCTCACATATACACAGGGTCACACTCACAGCAGCTCTCACTAATACACAGGGTCACACTCACAGCAGCTCTCACACATACACAGGGTCACACTCACAGCAGCTATCACACATACACAGGGTCACACTCACAGCAGCCTCTCACACATACACAGGGTCACACTCACAGCAGCTTTCACACATACACAGGGTCACACTCACAGCAGCTCTCACTAATACATAGGGTCAGACTCACAGCAGCTCTCACACAAACACAGGGTCACACTCACAGCAGCTCTCACACAAACACAGGGTCACACTCACAGCAGCTCTCACACAAACACAGGGTCACACTCACAGCAGCTCTCACACAAACACAGGGTCACACTCACAGCAGCTCTCACATATACACAGGGTCACACTCACAGCAGCTCTCACACATACACAGGGTCACACTCACAGCAGCTCTCACACATACACAGGGTCACACTCACAGCAGCTCTCACAAATACACAGGGTCACACTCAAAGCAGTTCTCACACAAACACAAGGTCACACTCACAGCAGCTCTCACATATACACAGGGTCACACTCACAGCAGCTCTCACACATACACAGGGTCACACTCACAGCAGCTCTCACACATACACAGGGTCACACTCACAGCAGCTCTCACAAATACACAGGGTCACACTCAAAGCAGTTCTCACACAAACACAAGGTCACACTCACAGCAGGTCTCACTAATACAGAGGGTCACACTCACGGCAGCTCTCACAAATACAAAGGTTCACACTCACGGAAGCTCTCACACATACATAGGGTCACACACATAGGGTCACACTCACAGCAGCTCTCACACATACAGAGGGTCACACTCACGGCAGCTCTCACACATACAAAGGTTCACACTCACGGAAGCTCTCACACATACATAGGGTCACACTCACAGCAGCTCTCACATATACACAGGGTCACACTCACGGCAGCTCTCACACATACATAGGGTCACGTTCAGAGCAGCTATCACACATACACAGGGTCACACTCACAGCAGCCTCTCACACATACACAGGGACACACTCACAGCAGCTCTCACACAAACACAGGGTCACACTCACAGCAGCTCTCACATATACACAGGGTCACACTCACAGCAGCTCTCACTAATACATAGGGTCAGACTCACAGCAGCTCTCACACAAACACAGGGTCACACTCACAGCAGCTCTCACACATACATAGGGTCACACTCACAGCAGCTCTCACACATACAGAGGGTCACACTCACGGCAGCTCTCACAAATACAAAGGTTCACACTCACAGCAGCTCTCACACATACACAGGGTCACACTCACAGCAGCTCTCACATATACACAGTGTCACACTCACAGCAGCTCTCACAAATACACAGGGTCACACTCACAGCAGGTCTCACTAATACACAGGGTCACACTCACAGCAGCTCTCACACATACATAGGGTCAAACTCAGAGCAGCTCTCACAAATACACAGGGTCACACTCAAAGCAGTTCTCACACAAACACAAGGTCACACTCACAGCAGGTCTCACTAATACACCGTGTCACACTCACAGCAGCTCTCACACATACATAGGGTCACACTCACAGCAGCTATCACACATACACAGGGCCACACTCACAGCAGCTCTCACACATACACAGGGTCACACTCACAGCAGCTCTCACACATACACAGGACCACACTCACAGAAGCTCACACATACACAGGGTCACACTCACAGCAGCTCTCACACATACATAGGGTCACACTCACAGCAGCTCTCACACATACAGATGGTCACACTCACGGCAGCTCTCACAAATACAAAGGTTCACACTCACGGAAGCTCTCACACATACATAGGGTCACACACATAGGGTCACACTCACAGCAGCTCTCACACATACAGAGGGTCACACTCACGGCAGCTCTCACACATACAAAGGTTCACACTCACGGAAGCTCTCACACATACATAGGGTCACACACACAGGGTCACACTCACAGCAGCTCTCACATATACACAGTGTCACACTCACGGCAGCTCTCACACATACATAGGGTCACGTTCAGAGCAGCTATCACACATACACAGGGTCACACTCACAGCAGCCTCTCACACATACACAGGGACACACTCACAGCAGCTCTCACACAAACACAGGGTCACACTCACAGCAGCTCTCACATATACACAGGGTCACACTCACAGCAGCTCTCACTAATACATAGGGTCAGACTCACAGCAGCTCTCACACAAACACAGGGTCACACTCACAGCAGCTCTCACACAAACACAGGGTCACACTCACAGCAGCTCTCACATATACACAGTGTCACACTCACAGCAGCTCTCACACATACACAGGGTCACACTCACAGCAGCTATCACACATACACAGGGTCACACTCACAGCAGCTCTCACACATACACAGGGTCACACTCACAGCAGCTCTCACATATACACAGTGTCACACTCACAGCAGCTCTCACAAATACACAGGGTCACACTCACAGCAGTTCTCACACAAACACAAGGTCACACTCACAGCAGCTCTCACATATACACAGGGTCACACTCACAGCAGCTCTCACTAATACACAGGGTCACACTCACAGCAGCTCTCACACATACATAGGGTCACACTCACAGCAGCTATCACACATACACAGGGCCACACTCACAGCAGCTCTCACACATACACAGGGTCACACTCACAGCAGCTCTCACACATACACAGAACCACACTCACAGCAGCTCTCACACATACACAGGGTCACACTCACAGCAGCTCTCACACATACATAGGGTCACACTCACAGCAGCTCTCACACATACAGAGGGTCACACTCACGGCAGCTCACACATACAAAGGTTCACACTCACGGAAGCTCTCACACATACATAGGGTCACACACACAGGGTCACACTCACAGCAGCTCTCACACATACATAGGTTCACAGTCACGGCAGCCTCTCAAACACTCACAGCAGCTCTCACACATACATAGGGTCACACTCACAGCAGCTCTCACACATACATAGGGTCACACACACAGCAGCTCTCACACATACACAGGACCACACTCACAGCAGCTCACACTTACAACAGCTCTCAAACATACATAGCGTCACTCACAGCAGCTCTCACACATACATAGGGTCACACTCACAGCAGCTCTCACACATACATAGGTTCACACGGCAGCCTCTCAAACACTCACAGCAGCTCTCACACATACGTAGGGTCACACTCACAGCAGCTCTCACACATACACAGGGTCACACTCACAGCAGCTCTCACACATACACAGGGTCACACTCACAGCAGCTCTCACACATACACAGGGTCACAATGACAGCAGCTCTCACACATACACAAGGTCACACTCACAGCAGCTCTCACACATACACAGGGTCACACTTACAGCAGCTCTCAAACATACATAGTGTCACACTCACGGCAGCTCTCACATATACACAGGTTCACACTCACGGCAGCTCTCACACATACACAGGTTCACACTCACGGCAGCTCTCACATATACACAGGGTCACACTCACGGCAGCTCTCACACTTACACAGGGTCACAATCACAGCAGCAGCCTCTCACACATACACAGGGTCACACTCACAGCAGCCTCTCACACATACACAGGGTCACACTCACAGCAGCTCTCACACATACATAGGGTCACACACACAGCAGCTCTCACACATACACAGGGTCACACTCACAGCAGCTCTCACACATACACAGGGTCACACTCACGGCAGCTCTCACACATACATAGGGTCACGTTCAGAGCAGCTATCACACATACACAGGGTCACACTCACAGCAGCCTCTCACACATACACAGGGTCACACTCACAGCAGCTCTCACACAAACACAGGGTCACACTCACAGCAGCTCTCACATATACACAGGGTCACACTCACAGCAGCTCTCACTAATACATAGGGTCAGACTCACAGCAGCTCTCACACAAACACAGGGTCACACTCACAGCAGCTCTCACACAAACACAGGGTCACACTCACAGCAGCCTCTCACACATACACAGGGTTACACTCATAGCAGCTCTCACATATACACAGGGTCACACTCACAGCAGCTCTCACACATACGCAGGGTCACACTCACAGCAGCTATCACACATACACAGGGTCACACTCACAGCAGCTATCACACATACACAGGGTCACACTCACAGCAGCTCTCACAAATACACAGGGTCACACTCACAGCAGTTCTCACACAAACACAAGGTCACACTCACAGCAGCTCTCACATATACACAGGGTCACACTCACAGCAGCTCTCACTAATACACAGGGTCACACTCACAGCAGCTCTCACACATACACAGGGTCACACTCACAGCAGCTATCACACATACACAGGGTCACACTCACAGCAGCCTCTCACACATACACAGGGTCACACTCACAGCAGCTTTCACACATACACAGGGTCACACTCACAGCAGCTCTCACACATACAGAGGGTCACACTCATGGCAGCTCTCACACATACAAAGGTTCACCCTCACGGAAGCTCTCACACATACATAGGGTCACACACACAGTGTCACACTCACAGCAGCTCTCACACTAACAGCAGCTCTCACACATACACAGGGTCACACTCACAGCAGCTCACACGTACACAAGGTCACACTCACAGCAGCTCTCACATACATAGGGTCACACTCACAGCAGCTCTCACACATACACAGGGTCACACTCAGAGCAGCTCTCACACATACACAGGGTCACACTCACAGCAGCCTCTCACATGTACACAGGGTCACACTCACAGCAGCTCTCACACGTACACAGGGTAACACTCACAGCAGCTCTCACACACACACATAGGGTCACACTCAGACACATACATAGGGTCACACTCACTGCAGATCTCAAACATACATATGGTCACACTCACACCAGCTCTCACACATACACAGGGTCGCACTGACAGGAGCTATCACACATACATAGGGTCACACTCACAGCAGCTCTCACACATACACAGGGTCACACTCACAGCAGCTCTCACACTCACGGCAGCTGTCACACATACACAGGGTCACACTAACAGCAGCTCTCACACATACATAGGGTCACACTCACGGCAACCTCTCAGACATACACAGGATCACACTCACGGCAGCTCTCACACATACACAGGGTCACACTCAAGGCAGCTCTCACACATACACAGGGTCACACTCACGGAAGCTCTCACACATACATAGGGTCACACTCACGGCAGCTCTCACACATACACAAGGTCACACTCACAGCAGCCTCTCACACATACACAGGGTCACACTCACAGCAGCTCTCACACATACACAGGACCACACTCACAGCAGCTCTCACACATACACAGGGTCACACTCACAGCAGCTCTCACACATACATAGGGTCACACACAGCAGCTCTCACACACACAGGGTCACACTCACAGCAGCTCTTACACTAACAGCAGCTCTCACACATACACGGTCACACTCACAGCAGCTCTCACACATACACAGGGTCACACTCACAGCAGCTCACACATACACAGGGTCACACTCACAGCAGCTCTCACATACATAGGGTCACACTCACAGCAGCTCTCACACATACACAAGGTCACACTCACAGCAGCTCTCACACATACATAGGGTCACACTCACAGCAGCTCTCACATACACAGGGTCACACTCACAGCAGCTCTCACACATACACAGGGTCACACTCACAGCAGCTCTCACACATACACAGGGTCACACACATGGCAGCCTCTTACACATACACAGCACAGGGTCACACTCACAGCAACCTCTCACACATACACAGGGTCACACTCACAGCAGCTCTCATACATACACGGTCACACTCACAGCAGCTCTCACACATACATAGGGTCACACACATGGCAGCCTCTTACACATACACAGCACAGGGTCACACTCATAGCAGCTCTCACACATAAACGGTCACACTCCCAGCAGCTCTCACACATACATAGGGACACACTCACAGCAGCTCTCACACATACACAAGGTCACACTCACAGCAGCTCTCACACATACACAGGGTCACACTCACATCAGCTCTCACACATACACAGGATCACACTCACTTCAGCTATCACACATACACAGGGTCACACTCACAGCAGCTCTCACACATACACAGGGTCACACTCACAGCAGCTCTCACATACACAGGGTCACACTCACAGCAGCTCTCACACATACACAGGGTCACACTCACAGCAGATCTCACATATACACAGGGTCACACTCAAGGCAGCTCTCAAACATACACAGGGTCACACTCACGGCAGCCTCTCACACATACATAGGGTCACACACTCGGCAGCTCTCACACATACATAGGGTCACACTCACGGCAGCTCTCACATACACAGAGTCACACTCACAGCAACTCTCACATACACAGGGTCACACTCACAGCAGCTCTCACACATACACAGGGTCACACTCAAGGCAGCTCTCACATATACACAGGGTCACACTCAAGGCAGCTCTCAAACATACACAGGGTCACACTCACAGCAGCTAACAAACATACACAGGGTC
The DNA here is from genome assembly GCA_031769625.1 of Taudactylus pleione. Lineage (NCBI taxonomy): Eukaryota > Metazoa > Chordata > Amphibia > Anura > Myobatrachidae > Taudactylus > Taudactylus pleione. Next base: position 548,177 of record JAUIMM010000284.1, read on the forward strand.
ACACTCACAGCAGCTCTCACACATACACAGGGTCACACTCACAGCAGCTATCACACATACACAGTTTAACACTCACAGCAGCTCTCAAATATACACAGGGTCACTCACAGCAGCTCTCACACATACACAGGGTCACACTCACAGCAGCTCTCACACATACACAGGGTCACACTCACAGCAGCAGCCTCTCACACATACATAGGGTCACACACATGGTAGCCTCTTACACATAAACAGCACAGGGTCACACTCACAGCAGCTCTCACACATACACAGGGTCACACTCACAGCAGCTCTCACACATACATAGGGTCAAACTCCCAGCAGCTCTCACACATACACAAGGTCACACTCACAGCAGCTCTCACACATACACAGGGTCACACTCACATCAGCTCTCACACATACACAGGTTCACACTCACTTCAGCTATCACACATACACAGGGTCACACTCACAGCAGCTCTCACACATACACAGGGTCACACTCACAGCAGCTCTCACATACACAGGGTCACACTCACAGCAGCTCTCACACATACACAGGGTCACACTCACAGCAGCTCTCACACATACACAGGGTCACACTCACAGCAGATCTCACATATACACAAGGTCACACTCAAGGCAGCTCTCAAACATACACAGGGTCACACTCACGGCAGCCTCTCACACATACATAGGGTCACACACATGGCAGCTCTCACACATACATACGGTCACACTCACAGCAACTAACACACATACACAGGGTCGCACTGACAGGAGCAATCACACATACATAGGGTCACACTCACAGCAGCTCTCACACATACACAGGGTCACACTCACAGCAGCTCTCACACATACACAGGGTCACACTCACAGCAGATCTCACATATACACAGGGTCACACTCACGGCAGCCTCTCACACATACATAGGGTCACACACATGGCAGCTCACACTCACAGCAGCTCTCACACATACACAGGGTCGCACTGACAGGAGCTATCACACATACATAGGGTCACACTCACAGCAGCTCTCACACATACACAGGGTCACACTCACAGCAGCTCTCACACATACACAGGGTCACACTTACAGCAGCTCTCAAACATACACAGTGTCACACACACAGCAGCTCTCACACATACACAGGTTCACACTCACGGAAGCTCTCACATATACACAGGGTCACACTCACAGCAGCTCTCACACTTACACAGGGTCACACTCACAGCAGCAGCCTCTCACACATACACAGGGTCACACTCACAGCAGCTCTCACACATACAGAGGGTCACACACACAGCAGCCTCTAACACACATAGGGTCACACTCACAGCAGCTCTCACACATACAGTGTCACACACACAGCAGCTCTCACACATACACAGGGTCACACTCACAGCAGCTCTCACATATACACAGGGTCACACTCACAGCAGCTCTCACACAAACACAGGGTCACACTCACAGCAGCTCTCACACATACATAGGGTCACGTTCAGAGCAGCTATCACACATACACAGGGTCACACTCACAGCAGCCTCTCACACATACACAGGGTCACACTCACAACAGCTCTCACACAAACACAGGGTCACACTCACAGCAGCTCTCACATATACACAGGGTCACACTCACAGCAGCTCTCACTAATACATAGGGTCAGACTCACAGCAGCTCTCACACAAACACAGGGTCACACTCACAGCAGCTCTCACACAAACACAGGGTCACACTCACAGCAGCTCTCACACAAACACAGAGTCACACTCACAGCAGCTCTCACACAAACACAGGGTCACACTCACAGCAGCTCTCACAGATACACAGGGTCACACTCACAGCAGCTCTCACACATACACAGGGTCACACTCACAGCAGCTCTCACACATACACAGGGTCACACTCACAGCAGCTCTCACAAATACACAGGGTCACACTCAAAGCAGTTCTCACACAAACACAAGGTCACACTCACAGCAGCTCTCACATATACACAGGGTCACACTCACAGCAGGTCTCACTAATACACAGGGTCACACTCACAGCAGCTCTCACACATACACAGGGCCACACTCACAGCAGCTCTCACACATACACAGGGTCACACTCACAGCAGCTCTCACACATACACAGGACCACACTCACAGCAGCTCACACATACACAGGGTCACACTCACAGCAGCTCTCACACATACATAGGGTCACACTCACAGCAGCTCTCACACATACAGAGGGTCACTCTCACGGCAGCTCTCACAAATACAAAGTTTCACACTCACGGAAGCTCTCACACATACATAGGGTCACACACATAGGGTCACACTCACAGCAGCTCTCACACATACAGAGGGTCACACTCACGGCAGCTCTCACACATACAAAGGTTCACACTCACGGAAGCTCTCACACATACATAGGGTCACACACACAGGGTCACACTCACAGCAGCTCTCACATATACACAGGGTCATACTCACGGCAGCTCTCACACATACATAGGGTCACGTTCAGAGCAGCTATCACACATACACAGGGTCACACTCACAGCAGCCTCTCACACATACACAGGGACACACTCACAGCAGCTCTCACACAAACACAGGGTCACACTCACAGCAGCTCTCACATATACACAGGGTCACACTCACAGCAGCTCTCACTAATACATAGGGTCAGACTCACAGCAGCTCTCACACAAACACAGGGTCACACTCACAGCAGCTCTCACACAAACACAGGGTCACACTCACAGCAGCTCTCACATATACACAGGGTCACACTCACAGCAGCTCTCACACATACACAGGGTCACACTCACAGCAGCTATCACACATACACAGGGTCACACTCACAGCAGCTCTCACACATACACAGGGTCACACTCACGGCAGCTCTCACATATACACAGTGTCACACTCACAGCAGCTCTCACAAATACACAGGGTCACACTCACAGCAGTTCTCACACAAACACAAGGTCACACTCACAGCAGCTCTCACATATACACAGGGTCACACTCACAGCAGCTCTCACTAATACACAGGGTCACACTCACAGCAGCTCTCACACATACATAGGGTCACACTCACAGCAGCTATCACACATACACAGGGCCACACTCACAGCAGCTCTCACACATACACAGGGTCACACTCACAGCAGCTCTCACACATACACAGGACCACACTCACAGCAGCTCTCACACATACACAGGGTCACACTCACAGCAGCTCTCACACATACATAGGGTCACACTCACAGCAGCTCTCACACATACAGAGGGTCACACTCACGGCAGCTCTCACACATACACAGGACCACACTCACAGCAGCTCTCACACATACACAGGGTCACACTCACAGCAGCTCTCACACATACATAGGGTCACACTCACAGCAGCTCTCACACATACAGAGGGTCACACTCACGGCAGCTCTCACACATACAAAGGTTCACACTCACGGAAGCTCTCACACATACATAGGGTCACACACACAGGGTCACACTCACAGCAGCTCTCACACATACACGGTCACACTCACAGCAGTTCTCACACATACATAGGGTCACACATACAGCAGCTCTCACACATACACAGGGTCACACTCACAGCAGCTCACACATACACAGGGTCACACTCACAGCAGCTCTCACATACATACGGTCACACTCACAGCAGCTCTCACACATACACAGGGTCACACTCACAGCAGCTCTCACACAAACATAGGGTCACACTCACAGCAGCTCTCACACATACATAGGGTCAGACTCACAGCAGCTCTCACACATACACAGGACCACACTCACAGCAGATCACACACATACACAGGGACACACTCACAGCAGCTCACACACATACACAGGGTCACACTTACAACAGCTCTCAAACATACATAGTGTCACACACACAGCAGCTCTCACACATACATAGCGTCACTCACAGCAGCTCTCACACATACATAGGTTCACACTCACGGCAGCCTCTCAAACACTCACAGCAGCTCTCACACATACATAGGGTCACACTCACAGCAGCTCTCACACATACATAGGGTCACACTCACAGCAGCTCTCACACATACACAGGGTCACACTCACAGCAGCTCTCACAAATACACAGGGTCACAATGACAGCAGCTCTCACACATACACAAGGTCACACTCACAGCAGCTCTCACACATACACAGGGTCACACTTACAGCAGCTCTCAAACATACATAGTGTCACACTCACGGCAGCCTCTCAAACACTCACAGCAGCTCTCACACATACATAGGGTCACACTCACAGCAGCTCTCACACATACATAGGGTCACACTCACAGCAGCTCTCACACATACATAGGTTCACACTCACGGCAGCCTCTCAAACACTCACAGCAGCTCTCACACATACATAGGGTCACACTCACAGCAGCTCTCACACATACATAGGGTCACACTCACAGCAGCTCTCACACATACACAGGGTCACACTCACAGCAGCTCTCACAAATACACAGGGTCACAATGACAGCAGCTCTCACACATACACAAGGTCACACTCACAGCAGCTCTCACACATACACAGGGTCACACTTACAGCAGCTCTCAAACATACATAGTGTCACACTCACGGCAGCTCTCACATATACACAGGTTCACACTCACGGCAGCTCTCACACATACACAGGTTCACACTCACGGCAGCTCTCACACTTACACAGGGTCACAATCACAGCAGCAGCCTCTCACACATACACAGGGTCAAACTCACAGCAGCCTCTCACACATACACAGGGTCACACTCACAGCAGCTCTCACACATACATAGGGTCACGTTCAGAGCAGCTATCACACATACACAGGGTCACACGCACAGCAGCCTCTCACACATACACAGGGTCACACTCACAGCAGCTCTCACACAAACACAGGGTCACACTCACAGCAGCTCTCACATATACACAGGGTCACACTCACAGCAGCTCTCACTAATACATAGGGTCAGACTCACAGCAGCTCTCACACAAACACAGGGTCACACTCACAGCAGCTCTCACACAAACACAGGGTCACACTCACAGCAGCCTCTCACACATACACAGGGTTACACTCATAGCAGCTCTCACATATACACAGGGTCACACTCACAGCAGCTCTCACACATACGCAGGGTCACACTCACAGCAGCTATCACACATATGCAGGGTCACACTCACAGCAGCTATCACACATACACAGGGTCACACTCACAGCAGCTCTCACACATACACATGGTCACACTCACAGCAGCTCTCACACATACAGAGGGTCACACTCACGGCAGCTCTCACACATACAAAGGTTCACACTCACAGCAGCTCTCACACATACAGAGGGTCACACTCACAGCAGCTCTCACAAATACACAGGGCCACACTCACAGCAGCTCTCACACATACACAGGGTCACACTCACAGCAGCTCTCACACATACAGAGGGTCACACTCACAGCAGCTCTCACAAATACACAGGGTCACACTCACAGCAGTTCTCACACAAACACAAGGTCACACTCACAGCAGCTCTCACATATACACAGGGTCACACTCACAGCAGCTCTCACTAATACACAGGGTCACACTCACAGCAGCTCTCACACATACACAGGGTCACACTCACAGCAGCTATCACACATACACAGGGTCACACTCACAGCAGCCTCTCACACATACACAGGGTCACACTCACAGCAGCTTTCACACATACACAGGGTCACACTCACAGCAGCTCTCACACATACGCAGGGTCACACTCACAGCAGCTATCACACATACACAGGGTCACACTCACAGCAGCTATCACACATACACAGGGTCACACTCACAGCAGCTCTCACACATACACAGGGTCACAATCACAGCAGCTCTCACAAATACACAGGGTCACACTCACAGCAGTTCTCACACAAACACAAGGACACACTCACAGCAGCTCTCACATATACACAGGGTCACACTCACAGCAGCTCTCACTAATACACAGGGTCACACTCACAGCAGCTTTCACACATACACAGGGTCACACTCACAGCAGCTATCACACATACACAGGGTCACACTCACAGCAGCCTCTCACACATACACAGGGTCACACTCACAGCAGCTTTCACACATACACAGGGTCACACTCACAGCAGCTCTCACTAATACATAGGGTCAGACTCACAGCAGCTCTCACACAAACACAGGGTCACACTCACAGCAGCTCTCACACAAACACAGGGTCACACTCACAGCAGCTCTCACACAAACACAGGGTCACACTCACAGCAGCTCTCACAGAAACACAGGGTCACACTCACAGCAGCTCTCACATATACACAGGGTCACACTCACAGCAGCTCTCACACATACACAGGGTCACACTCACAGCAGCTCTCACACATACACAGGGTCACACTCACAGCAGCTCTCACAAATACACAGGGTCACACTCAAAGCAGTTCTCACACAAACACAAGGTCACACTCACAGCACCTCTCACATATACACAGGGTCACACTCACAGCAGCTCTCACACATACACAGGGTCACACTCACAGCAGCTCTCACACATACACAGGGTCACACTCACAGCAGCTCTCACAAATACACAGGGTCACACTCAAAGCAGTTCTCACACAAACACAAGGTCACACTCACAGCAGGTCTCACTAATACACAGGGTCACACTCACAGCAGCTCTCACACATACATAGGGTCACACTCACAGCAGCTATCACACATACACAGGGCCACACTCACAGCAGCTCTCACACATACACAGGGTCACACTCACAGCAGCTCTCACACATACACAGGACCACACTCACAGCAGCTCACACATACACAGGGTCACACTCACAGCAGCTCTCACACATACATAGGGTCACACTCACAGCAGCTCTCACACATACAGAGGGTCACACTCACGGCAGCTCTCACAAATACAAAGGTTCACACTCACGGAAGCTCTCACACATACATAGGGTCACACACATAGGGTCACACTCACAGCAGCTCTCACACATACAGAGGGTCACACTCACGGCAGCTCTCACACATACAAAGGTTCACACTCACGGAAGCTCTCACACATACATAGGGTCACACACACAGGGTCACACTCACAGCAGCTCTCACATATACACAGGGTCACACTCACGGCAGCTCTCACACATACATAGGGTCACGTTCAGAGCAGCTATCACACATACACAGGGTCACACTCACAGCAGCCTCTCACACATACACAGGGACACACTCACAGCAGCTCTCACACAAACACAGGGTCACACTCACAGCAGCTCTCACATATACACAGGGTCACACTCACAGCAGCTCTCACTAATACATAGGGTCACACTCACAGCAGCTCTCACACAAACACAGGGTCACACTCACAGCAGCTCTCACACATACATAGGGTCACACTCACAGCAGCTCTCACACATACAGAGGGTCACACTCACGGCAGCTCTCACAAATACAAAGGTTCACACTCACAGCAGCTCTCACACATACACAGGGTCACACTCACAGCAGCTCTCACATATACACAGTGTCACACTCACAGCAGCTCTCACAAATACACAGGGTCACACTCACAGCAGGTCTCACTAATACACAGGGTCACACTCACAGCAGCTCTCACACATACATAGGGTCACACTCACAGCAGCTATCACACATACACAGGGCCACACTCACAGCAGCTCTCACACATACACAGGGTCACACTCACAGCAGCTCTCACACATACACAGGACCACACTCACAGAAGCTCACACATACACAGGGTCACACTCACAGCAGCTCTCACACATACATAGGGTCACACTCACAGCAGCTCTCACACATACAGAGGGTCACACTCACGGCAGCTCTCACAAATACAAAGGTTCACACTCACGGAAGCTCTCACACATACATAGGGTCACACACATAGGGTCACACTCACAGCAGCTCTCACACATACAGAGGGTCACACTCACGGCAGCTCTCACACATACAAAGGTTCACACTCACGGAAGCTCTCACACATACATAGGGTCACACACACAGGGTCACACTCACAGCAGCTCTCACATATACACAGGGTCACACTCACGGCAGCTCTCACACATACATAGGGTCACGTTCAGAGCAGCTATCACACATACACAGGGTCACACTCACAGCAGCCTCTCACACATACACAGGGACACACTCACAGCAGCTCTCACACAAACACAGGGTCACACTCACAGCAGCTCTCACATATACACAGGGTCACACTCACAGCAGCTCTCACTAATACATAGGGTCAGACTCACAGCAGCTCTCACACAAACACAGGTTCACACTCACAGCAGCTCTCACACAAACACAGGGTCACACTCACAGCAGCTCTCACATATACACAGGGTCACACTCACAGCAGCTCTCACACATACACAGGGTCACACTCACAGCAGCTATCACACATACACAGGGTCACACTCACAGCAGCTCTCACACATACACAGGGTCACACTCACAGCAGCTCTCACATATACACAGTGTCACACTCACAGCAGCTCTCACAAATACACAGGGTCACACTCACAGCAGTTCTCACACAAACACAAGGTCACACTCACAGCAGCTCTCACATATACACAGGGTCACACTCACAGCAGCTCTCACTAATACACAGGGTCACACTCACAGCAGCTCTCACACATACATAGGGTCACACTCACAGCAGCTATCACACATACACAGGGCCACACTCACAGCAGCTCTCACACATACACAGGGTCACACTCACAGCAGCTCTCACACATACACAGAACCACACTCACAGCAGCTCTCACACATACACAGGGTCACACTCACAGCAGCTCTCACACATACACAGGGTCACACTCACAGCAGCTCACACATACACAGGGTCACACTCACAGCAGCTCTCACACATACATAGGGTCACACTCACAGCAGCTCTCACACATACAGAGGGTCACACTCACGGCAGCTCTCACAAATACAAAGGTTCACACTCACGGAAGCTCTCACACATACATAGGGTCACACACATAGGGTCACACTCACAGCAGCTCTCACACATACAGAGGGTCACACTCACGGCAGCTCTCACACATACAAAGGTTCACACTCACGGAAGCTCTCACACATACATAGGGTCACACACACAGGGTCACACTCACAGCAGCTCTCACATATACACAGGGTCACACTCACGGCAGCTCTCACACATACATAGGGTCACGTTCAGAGCAGCTATCACACATACACAGGGTCACACTCACAGCAGCCTCTCACACATACACAGGGACACACTCACAGCAGCTCTCACACAAACACAGGGTCACACTCACAGCAGCTCTCACATATACACAGGGTCACACTCACAGCAGCTCTCACTAATACATAGGGTCACACTCACAGCAGCTCTCACACAAACACAGGGTCACACTCACAGCAGCTCTCACACATACATAGGGTCACACTCACAGCAGCTCTCACACATACAGAGGGTCACACTCACGGCAGCTCTCACAAATACAAAGGTTCACACTCACAGCAGCTCTCACACATACACAGGGTCACACTCACAGCAGCTCTCACATATACACAGTGTCACACTCACAGCAGCTCTCACAAATACACAGGGTCACACTCACAGCAGGTCTCACTAATACACAGGGTCACACTCACAGCAGCTCTCACACATACATAGGGTCACACTCACAGCAGCTATCACACATACACAGGGCCACACTCACAGCAGCTCTCACACATACACAGGGTCACACTCACAGCAGCTCTCACACATACACAGGACCACACTCACAGAAGCTCACACATACACAGGGTCACACTCACAGCAGCTCTCACACATACATAGGGTCACACTCACAGCAGCTCTCACACATACAGAGGGTCACACTCACGGCAGCTCTCACAAATACAAAGGTTCACACTCACGGAAGCTCTCACACATACATAGGGTCACACACATAGGGTCACACTCACAGCAGCTCTCACACATACAGAGGGTCACACTCACGGCAGCTCTCACACATACAAAGGTTCACACTCACGGAAGCTCTCACACATACATAGGGTCACACACACAGGGTCACACTCACAGCAGCTCTCACATATACACAGGGTCACACTCACGGCAGCTCTCACACATACATAGGGTCACGTTCAGAGCAGCTATCACACAAACACAGGGTCACACTCACAGCAGCTCTCACATATACACAGGGTCACACTCACAGCAGCTCTCACTAATACATAGGGTCAGACTCACAGCAGCTCTCACACAAACACAGGTTCACACTCACAGCAGCTCTCACACAAACACAGGGTCACACTCACAGCAGCTCTCACATATACACAGGGTCACACTCACAGCAGCTCTCACACATACACAGGGTCACACTCACAGCAGCTATCACACATACACAGGGTCACACTCACAGCAGCTCTCACACATACACAGGGTCACACTCACAGCAGCTCTCACATATACACAGTGTCACACTCACAGCAGCTCTCACAAATACACAGGGTCACACTCACAGCAGTTCTCACACAAACACAAGGTCACACTCACAGCAGCTCTCACATATACACAGGGTCACACTCACAGCAGCTCTCACTAATACACAGGGTCACACTCACAGCAGCTCTCACACATACATAGGGTCACACTCACAGCAGCTATCACACATACACAGGGCCACACTCACAGCAGCTCTCACACATACACAGGGTCACACTCACAGCAGTTCTCACACATACACAGAACCACACTCACAGCAGCTCTCACACATACACAGGGTCACACTCACAGCAGCTCTCACACATACATAGGGTCACACTCACAGCAGCTCTCACACATACAGAGGGTCACACTCACGGCAGCTCTCACACATACAAAGGTTCACACTCACGGAAGCTCTCACACATACATAGGGTCACACACACAGGGTCACACTCACAGCAGCTCTCACACATACACGGTCACACTCACAGCAGTTCTCACACATATATAGGGTCACACATACAGCAGCTCTCACACATACACAGGGTCACACTCACAGCAGCTCACACATACACAGGGTCACACTCTCAGCAGCTCTCACATACATACGGTCACACTCACAGCAGCTCTCACACATACACAGGGTCACACTCACAGCAGCTCTCACACAAACATAGGGTCACACTCACAGCAGCTCTCACACATACATAGGGTCACACACACAGCAGCTCTCACACATACACAGGACCACACTCACAGCAGATCACACACATACACAGGGACACACTCACAGCAGCTCACACACATACATAGGGTCACACTTACAACAGCTCTCAAACATACATAGTGTCACACACACAGCAGCTCTCACACATACATAGCGTCACTCACAGCAGCTCTCACACATACACAGGGTTACACTCACAGCAGCTCTCACACATACATAGGTTCACACTCACGGCAGCCTCTCAAACACTCACAGCAGCTCTCACACATACATAGGGTCACACTCACAGCAGCTCTCACACATACATAGGGTCACACACACAGCAGCTCTCACACATACACAGGACCACACTCACAGCAGCTCACACTTACAACAGCTCTCAAACATACATAGCGTCACTCACAGCAGCTCTCACACATACATAGGGTCACACTCACAGCAGCTCTCACACATACATAGGTTCACACGGCAGCCTCTCAAACACTCACAGCAGCTCTCACACATACGTAGGGTCACACTCACAGCAGCTCTCACACATACACAGGGTCACACTCACAGCAGCTCTCACACATACACAGGGTCACACTCACAGCAGCTCTCACACATACACAGGGTCACAATGACAGCAGCTCTCACACATACACAAGGTCACACTCACAGCAGCTCTCACACATACACAGGGTCACAATGACAGCAGCTCTCACACATACACAGGTTCACACTCACGGCAGCTCTCACATATACACAGGGTCACACTCACAGCAGCTCTCACACTTACACAGGGTCACAATCACAGCAGCAGCCTCTCACACATACACAGGGTCACACTCACAGCAGCCTCTCACACATACACAGGGTCACACTCACAGCAGCTCTCACACATACATAGGGTCACACACACAGCAGCTCTCACACATACACAGGGTCACACTCACAGCAGCTCTCACATATACACAGGGTCACACTCACGGCAGCTCTCACACATACATAGGGTCACGTTCAGAGCAGCTATCACACATACACAGGGTCACACTCACAGCAGCCTCTCACACATACACAGGGTCACACTCACAGCAGCTCTCACACAAACACAGGGTCACACTCACAGCAGCTCTCACATATACACAGGGTCACACTCACAGCAGCTCTCACTAATACATAGGGTCAGACTCACAGCAGCTCTCACACAAACACAGGGTCACACTCACAGCAGCTCTCACACAAACACAGGGTCACACTCACAGCAGCCTCTCACACATACACAGGGTTACACTCATAGCAGCTCTCACATATACACAGGGTCACACTCACAGCAGCTCTCACACATACGCAGGGTCACACTCACAGCAGCTATCACACATACACAGGGTCACACTCACAGCAGCTATCACACATACACAGGGTCACACTCACAGCAGCTCTCACACAAACACAAGGTCACACTCACAGCAGCTCTCACATATACACAGGGTCACACTCACAGCAGCTCTCACTAATACACAGGGTCACACTCACAGCAGCTCTCACACATACACAGGGTCACACTCACAGCAGCTTTCACACATACACAGGGTCACACTCACAGCAGCCTCTCACACATACACAGGGTCACACTCACAGCAGCTTTCACACATACACAGGGTCACACTCACAGCAGCTCTCACACATACGCAGGGTCACACTCACAGCAGCTATCACACATACACAGGGTCACACTCACAGCAGCTATCACACATACACAGGGTCACACTCACAGCAGCTCTCACACATACACAGGGTCACAATCACAGCAGCTCTCACAAATACACAGGGTCACACTCACAGCAGTTCTCACACAAACACAAGGTCACACTCACAGCAGCTCTCACATATACACAGGGTCACACTCACAGCAGCTCTCACACATACAGAGGGTCACACTCACGGCAGCTCTCACACATACAAAGGTTCACACTCACGGAAGCTCTCACACATACATAGGGTCACACACACAGTGTCACACTCACAGCAGCTCTCACACATACACAGGGTCACACTCACAGCAGCTCACACATACACAGGGTCACACTCACAGCAGCTCTCACATACATAGGGTCACACTCACAGCAGCTCTCACACATACACAGGGTCACACTCAGAGCAGCTCTCACACATACACAGGGTCACACTCACAGCAGCCTCTCACATGTACACAGGGTCACACTCACAGCAGCTCTCACACGTACACAGGGTAACACTCACAGCAGCTCTCACACACACACATAGGGTCACACTCAGACACATACATAGGGTCACACTCACTGCAGATCTCAAACATACATATGGTCACACTCACACCAGCTCTCACACATACACAGGGTCGCACTGACAGGAGCTATCACACATACATAGGGTCACACTCACAGCAGCTCTCACACATACACAGGGTCACACTCACAGCAGCTCTCACACTCACGGCAGCTGTCACACATACACAGGGTCACACTAACAGCAGCTCTCACACATACATAGGGTCACACTCACGGCAACCTCTCAGACATACACAGGATCACACTCACGGCAGCTCTCACACATACACAGGGTCACACTCAAGGCAGCTCTCACACATACACAGGGTCACACTCACGGAAGCTCTCACACATACATAGGGTCACACTCACGGCAGCTCTCACACATACACAAGGTCACACTCACAGCAGCCTCTCACACATACACAGGGTCACACTCACAGCAGCTCTCACACATACACAGGACCACACTCACAGCAGCTCTCACACATACACAGGGTCACACTCACAGCAGCTCTCACACATACATAGGGTCACACTCACAGCAGCTCTCACATACACAGGGTCACACTCACGGCAGCCTCTCACACATACACAGTCACACTCACGGCAGCTCTCACACATACACAGGGTCACACTCACAGCAGCTCTCACACATACACAGGGTCACACTCACAGCAGCTCTCATACATACACAGGGTCACACTCACAGCAGCTCTCACATACACAGGGTCACACTCACGGCAGCCTCTCACACATACTTATGGTCACACTCACGGCAGCTCTCACACATACACAGAGTCACACTCACGGCAGCTCTCACACATACACAGGGTCACACTCACGGCAGCTCTCACACATACACAGGGTCACACTCACAGCAGCTCTCACATACACAGGGTCACACTCACGGCAGCCTCTCACACATACTTATGGTCACACTCACGGCAGCTCTCACACATACACAGAGTCACACTCACGGCAGCTCTCACACATACACAGGGTCACACTCACGGCAGCTTTCACACATATATAGGATCACACTCACGACAGATCTCACACATACACAGAGTTACACTCACGGCAGCTCTCACACAGACATAGGGTTACACTCACGGTAGCTCTCACACATACAGATGGTCACACTCACAGCAGCCTCTCACATGTACACAGGGTCACACTCACAGCAGCTCTCACACATACACAGGGTAACACTCACAGCAGCTCTCACACACACACACATAGGGTCACACTCAGACACATACATAGGGTCACACTCACTGCAGATCTCAAACATACATAGGGTCACACTCACACCAGCTCTCACACATACACAGGGTCGCACTGACAGGAGCTATCACACATACATAGGGTCACACTCACAGCAGCTCTCACACATACACAGGGTCACACTCACAGCAGCTCTCACACTCACGGCAGCTGTCACACATACACAGGGTCACACTAACAGCAGCTCTCACATACATAGCGTCACTCACAGCAGCTCTCACACATACATAGGGTCACACTCACAGCAGCTCTCACACATACATAGGTTCACACTCACAGCAGCCTCTCAAACACTCACAGCAGCTCTCACACATATGTAGGGTCACACTCACAGCAGCTCTCACACATACACAGGGTCACACTCACAGCAGCTCTCACACATACACAGGGTCACACTCACAGCAGCTCTCACACATACACAGGGTCACAATGACAGCAGCTCTCACACATACACAGGGTCACACTCACAGCAGCTCTCACACATACACAGGGTCACACTTACAGCAGCTCTCAAACATACATAGTGTCACACACACAGCAGCTCTCACACATACACAGGTTCACACTCACGGAAGCTCTCACATATACACAGGGTCACACTCACAGCAGCTCTCACACTTACACAGGGTCACACTCACAGCAGCAGCCTCTCACACATACACAGGGTCACACTCACAGCAGCTCTCACACATACATAGGGTCACACACACAGCAGCCTCTAACACACATAGGATCACACTCACAGCAGCTCTCACACATACAGTGTCACACACACAGCAGCTCTCACACATACACAGGGTCACACTCACAGCAGCTCTCACATATACACAGGGTCACACTCACGGCAGCTCTCACACATACATAGGGTCACGTTCAGAGCAGCTATCACACATACACAGGGTCACACTCACAGCAGCCTCTCACACATACACAGGGTCACACTCACAGCAGCTCTCACACAAACACAGTGTCACACTCACAGCAGCTCTCACATATACACAGGGTCACACTCACAGCAGCTCTCACTAATACATAGGGTCAGACTCACAGCAGCTCTCACACAAACACAGGGTCACACTCACAGCAGCTCTCACACAAACACAGGGTCACACTCACAGCAGCTCTCACATATACACAGGGTCACACTCACAGCAGCTCTCACACATACACAGGGTCACACTCACAGCAGCTATCACACATACACAGGGTCACACTCACAGCAGCTCTCACACATACACAGGGTCACACTCACAGCAGCTCTCACACATACACAGGGTCACACTTACAGCAGCTCTCACAAATACACAGGGTCACACTCAAAGCAGTTCTCACACAAACACAAGGTCACACTCACAGCAGCTCTCACATATACACAGGGTCACACTCACAGCAGGTCTCACTAATACAGAGGGTCACACTCACAGCGGCTCTCACACATACATAGGGTCACACTCACAGCAGCTCTCACACATACACAGGGCCACACTCACAGCAGCTCTCACACATACACAGGGTCACACTCACAGCAGCTCACACACATACACAGGGTCACACTTACAACAGCTCTCAAACATACATAGTGTCACACACACAGCAGCTCTCACACATACATAGCGTCACTCACAGCAGCTCTCACACATACACAGGGTCACACTCACAGCAGCTCTCACACATACATAGGTTCACACTCACGGCAGCCTCTCAAACACTCACAGCAGCTCTCACACATACATAGGGTCACACTCACAGCAGCTCTCACACATACATAGGGTCACACACACAGCAGCTCTCACACATACACAGGACCACACTCACAGCAGCTCACACACATACACAGGGACACACTCACAGCAGCTCACACACATACACAGGGTCACACTTACAACAGCTCTCAAACATACATAGTGTCACACACACAGCAGCTCTCACACATACATAGCGTCACTCACAGCAGCTCTCACACATACACAGGGTCACACTCACAGCAGCTCTCACACATACATAGGTTCACACTCACGGCAGCCTCTCAAACACTCACAGCAGCTCTCACACATACATAGGGTCACACTCACAGCAGCTCTCACACATACATAGGGTCACACACACAGCAGCTCTCACACATACACAGGACCACACTCACAGCAGCTCACACTTACAACAGCTCTCAAACATACATAGCGTCACTCACAGCAGCTCTCACACATACATAGGTTCACACGGCAGCCTATCAAACACTCACAGCAGCTCTCACACCTACGTAGGGTCACACTCACAGCAGCTCTCACACATACACAGGGTCACACTCACAGCAGCAGCCTCTCACACATACACAGGGTCACACTCACAGCAGCCTCTCGCACATACACAGGGTCACACTCACAGCAGCTCTCACACATACACAGGACCACACTCACAGCAGCTCTCACACATACACAGGGTCACACTCACAGCAGCTCTCACACATACATAGGGTCACACTCACAGCAGCTCTCACATACACAGGGTCACACTCACGGCAGCCTCTCACACATACACAGTCACACTCACGGCAGCTCTCACACATACACAGGGTCACACTCACAGCAGCTCTCACACATACACAGGGTCACACTCACAGCAGCTCTCATACATACACAGGGTCACACTCACAGCAGCTCTCACATACACAGGGTCACACTCACGGCAGCCTCTCACACATACTTATGGTCACACTCACGGCAGCTCTCACACATACACAGAGTCACACTCACGGCAGCTCTCACACATACACAGGGTCACACTCACGGCAGCTCTCACACATACACAGGGTCACACTCACAGCAGCTCTCACATACACAGGGTCACACTCACGGCAGCCTCTCACACATACTTATGGTCACACTCACGGCAGCTCTCACACATACACAGAGTCACACTCACGGCAGCTCTCACACATACACAGGGTCACACTCACGGCAGCTTTCACACATATATAGGATCACACTCACGACAGATCTCACACATACACAGAGTTACACTCACGGCAGCTCTCACACAGACATAGGGTTACACTCACGGTAGCTCTCACACATACAGATGGTCACACTCACAGCAGCCTCTCACATGTACACAGGGTCACACTCACAGCAGCTCTCACACATACACAGGGTAACACTCACAGCAGCTCTCACACACACACACATAGGGTCACACTCAGACACATACATAGGGTCACACTCACTGCAGATCTCAAACATACATAGGGTCACACTCACACCAGCTCTCACACATACACAGGGTCGCACTGACAGGAGCTATCACACATACATAGGGTCACACTCACAGCAGCTCTCACACATACACAGGGTCACACTCACAGCAGCTCTCACACTCACGGCAGCTGTCACACATACACAGGGTCACACTAACAGCAGCTCTCACATACATAGCGTCACTCACAGCAGCTCTCACACATACATAGGGTCACACTCACAGCAGCTCTCACACATACATAGGTTCACACTCACAGCAGCCTCTCAAACACTCACAGCAGCTCTCACACATATGTAGGGTCACACTCACAGCAGCTCTCACACATACACAGGGTCACACTCACAGCAGCTCTCACACATACACAGGGTCACACTCACAGCAGCTCTCACACATACACAGGGTCACAATGACAGCAGCTCTCACACATACACAGGGTCACACTCACAGCAGCTCTCACACATACACAGGGTCACACTTACAGCAGCTCTCAAACATACATAGTGTCACACACACAGCAGCTCTCACACATACACAGGTTCACACTCACGGAAGCTCTCACATATACACAGGGTCACACTCACAGCAGCTCTCACACTTACACAGGGTCACACTCACAGCAGCAGCCTCTCACACATACACAGGGTCACACTCACAGCAGCTCTCACACATACATAGGGTCACACACACAGCAGCCTCTAACACACATAGGGTCACACTCACAGCAGCTCTCACACATACAGTGTCACACACACAGCAGCTCTCACACATACACAGGGTCACACTCACAGCAGCTCTCACATATACACAGGGTCACACTCACGGCAGCTCTCACACATACATAGGGTCACGTTCAGAGCAGCTATCACACATACACAGGGTCACACTCACAGCAGCCTCTCACACATACACAGGGTCACACTCACAGCAGCTCTCACACAAACACAGGGTCACACTCACAGCAGCTCTCACATATACACAGGGTCACACTCACAGCAGCTCTCACTAATACATAGGGTCAGACTCACAGCAGCTCTCACACAAACACAGGGTCACACTCACAGCAGCTCTCACACAAACACAGGGTCACACTCACAGCAGCTCTCACATATACACAGGGTCACACTCACAGCAGCTCTCACACATACACAGGGTCACACTCACAGCAGCTATCACACATACACAGGGTCACACTCACAGCAGCTCTCACACATACACAGGGTCACACTCACAGCAGCTCTCACACATACACAGGGTCACACTTACAGCAGCTCTCACAAATACACAGGGTCACACTCAAAGCAGTTCTCACACAAACACAAGGTCACACTCACAGCAGCTCTCACATATACACAGGGTCACACTCACAGCAGGTCTCACTAATACAGAGGGTCACACTCACAGCGGCTCTCACACATACATAGGGTCACACTCACAGCAGCTCTCACACATACACAGGGCCACACTCACAGCAGCTCTCACACATACACAGGGTCACACTCACAGCAGCTCACACACATACACAGGGTCACACTTACAACAGCTCTCAAACATACATAGTGTCACACACACAGCAGCTCTCACACATACATAGCGTCACTCACAGCAGCTCTCACACATACACAGGGTCACACTCACAGCAGCTCTCACACATACATAGGTTCACACTCACGGCAGCCTCTCAAACACTCACAGCAGCTCTCACACATACATAGGGTCACACTCACAGCAGCTCTCACACATACATAGGGTCACACACACAGCAGCTCTCACACATACACAGGACCACACTCACAGCAGCTCACACACATACACAGGGACACACTCACAGCAGCTCACACACATACACAGGGTCACACTTACAACAGCTCTCAAACATACATAGTGTCACACACACAGCAGCTCTCACACATACATAGCGTCACTCACAGCAGCTCTCACACATACACAGGGTCACACTCACAGCAGCTCTCACACATACATAGGTTCACACTCACGGCAGCCTCTCAAACACTCACAGCAGCTCTCACACATACATAGGGTCACACTCACAGCAGCTCTCACACATACATAGGGTCACACACACAGCAGCTCTCACACATACACAGGACCACACTCACAGCAGCTCACACTTACAACAGCTCTCAAACATACATAGCGTCACTCACAGCAGCTCTCACACATACATAGGTTCACACGGCAGCCTATCAAACACTCACAGCAGCTCTCACACCTACGTAGGGTCACACTCACAGCAGCTCTCACACATACACAGGGTCACACTCACAGCAGCAGCCTCTCACACATACACAGGGTCACACTCACAGCAGCCTCTCGCACATACACAGGGTCACACTCACAGCAGCTCTCACACATACATAGGGTCACACACACAGCAGCTCTCACACATACACAGGGTCACACTCACAGCAGCTCTCACATATACACAGGGTCACACTCACGGCAGCTCTCACACATACATAGGGTCACGTTCAGAGCAGCTATCACACATACACAGGGTCACACTCACAGCAGCCTCTCACACATACACAGGGTCACACTCACAGCAGCTCTCACACAAACACAGGGTCACACTCACAGCAGCTCTCACATATACACAGGGTCACACTCACAGCAGCTCTCACTAATACATAGGGTCAGACTCACAGCAGCTCTCACACAAACACAGGGTCACACTCACAGCAGCTCTCACACAAACACAGGGTCACACTCACAGCAGCTATCACACATACACAGGGTCACACTCACAGCAGCTCTCACACATACACAGGGTCACAATCACAGCAGCTCTCACAAATACACAGGGTCACACTCACAGCAGTTCTCACACAAACACAAGGTCACACTCACAGCAGCTCTCACATATACACAGGGTCACACTCACAGCAGCTCTCACTAATACACAGGGTCACACTCACAGCAGCTCTCACACATACACAGGGTCACACTCACAGCAGCTATCACACATACACAGGGTCACACTCACAGCAGCCTCTCACACATACACAGGGTCACACTCACAGCAGCTCTCACACATACACAGGACCACACTCTCAACAGCTCACACATACACAGGGTCACACTCACAGCAGCTCTCACACATACATAGGGTCACACTCACAGCAGCTCTCACACATACAGAGGGTCACACTCACGGCAGCTCTCACACATACAAAGGTTCACACTCACGGAAGCTCTCACACATACATAAGGTCACACACACAGGGTCACACTCACAGCAGCTCTCACTAATACACAGGGTCACACTCACAGCAGCTCTCACACATACACAGGGTCACACTCACAGCAGCTCACACATACACAGGGTCACACTCACAGCAGCTCTCACATACATAGGGTCACACTCACAGCAGCTCTCACATACACAGAGTCACACTCACAGCAGCTCTCACACATACACAGGACCACACTCACAGCAGCTCTCACACATACATAGTGTCACGCACACAGCAGCTCTCACACATACATAGCGTCACTCACAGCAGCTCTCACACATACATAGGGTCACACACATGGCAGCCTCTTACACATACACAGCACAGGGTCACACTCACAGCAACCTCTCACACATACACAGGGTCACACTCACAGCAGCTCTCACACATACACGGTCACACTCACAGCAGCTCTCACACATACATAGGGTCACACACATGGCAGCCTCTTACACATACACAGGATCACACTCACTTCAGCTATCACACATACACAGGGTCACACTCACATCAGCTCTCACACATACACAGGATCACACTCACTTCAGCTATCACACATACACAGGGTCACACTCACAGCAGCTCTCACACATACACAGGGTCACACTCACAGCAGCTCTCACATGCACAGGGTCACACTCACAGCAGCTCTCACACATACACAGGGTCACACTCACAGCAGATCTCACATATACACAGGGTCACACTCAAGGCAGCTCTCAAACATACACAGGGTCACACTCACGGCAGCCTCTCACACGTACATAGGGTCACACACTCGGCAGCTCTCACACATACATAGGGTCACACTCACGGCAGCTCTCACATACACAGAGTCACACTCACAGCAACTCTCACATACACAGGGCCACACTCACAGCAGCTCTCACACATACACAGGGTCACACTCAAGGCAGCTCTCACATATACACAGGGTCACACTCAAGGCAGCTCTCAAACATACACAGGGTCACACTCACAGCAGCTAACACACATACACAGGGTCACACTCACAGCAGCTCTCAGACATACACAGGGTCACACTCACAGCAGCTATCATACATACACAGTGTCACACTCACAGCAGCTCTCACATATACACAGGGTCACTCACAGCAGCTCTCACACATACACAGGGTCACACTCGCAGCAGCTCTCACACATACACAGGGTCACACTCACAGCAGCAGCCTCTCACACATACATAGGGTCACACACATGGCAGCCTCTTACACATAAACAGCACAGGGTCACACTCACAGCAGCTCTCACACATACACAGGGTCACACTCACAGCAGCTCTCACACATACATAGGGTCAAACTCCCAGCAGCTCTCACACATAGACAAGGTCACACTCACAGCAGCTCTCACACATACACAGGGTCACACTCACATCAGCTCTCACACATACACAGGTTCACACTCACTTCAGCTATCACACATACACAGGGTCACACTCACAGCAGCTCTCACACATACACAGGGTCACACTCACAGCAGCTCTCACATACATAGGGTCACACTCACAGCAGCTCTCACACATACACAGGGTCACACTCACAGCAGCTCTCACACATACACAGGGTCACACTCACAGCAGATCTCACATATACACAGGGTCACACTCAAGGCAGCTCTCAAACATACACAGGGTCACACTCACGGCAGCCTCTCACACATACATAGGGTCACACTCACAGCAGCTAACACACATACACAGGGTCGCACTGACAGGAGCTATCACACATACATAGGGTCACACTCACAGCAGCTCTCACACATACACAGGGTCACACTCACAGCAGCTCTCACACATACACAGGGTCACACTTACAGCAGCTCTCAAACATACACAGTGTCACACACACAGCAGCTCTCACACATACACAGGTTCACACTCACGGAAGCTCTCACATATACACAGGGTCACACTCACAGCAGCTCTCACACTTACACAGGGTCACACTCACAGCAGCAGCCTCTCACACATACACAGGGTCACACTCACAGCAGCCTCTCACACATACACAGGGTCACACTCACAGCAGCTCTCACACATACAGAGGGTCACACACACAGCAGCCTCTAACACACATAGTGTCACACACACAGCAGCTCTCACACATACACAGGGTCACACTCACAGCAGCTCTCACATATACACAGGGTCACACTCACAGCAGCTCTCACACAAACACAGGGTCACACTCACAGCAGCTCTCACACATACATAGGGTCACGTTCAGAGCAGCTATCACACATACACAGGGTCACACTCACAGCAGCCTCTCACACATACACAGGGTCACACTCACAACAGCTCTCACACAAACACAGGGTCACACTCACAGCAGCTCTCACATATACACAGGGTCACACTCACAGCAGCTCTCACTAATACATAGGGTCAGACTCACAGCAGCTCTCACACAAACACAGGGTCAGACTCACAGCAGCTCTCACACAAACACAGGGTCACACTCACAGCAGCTCTCACACAAACACAGAGTCACACTCACAGCAGCTCTCACACAAACACAGGGTCACACTCACAGCAGCTCTCACATATACACAGGGTCACACTCACAGCAGCTCTCACACATACACAGGGTCACACTCACAGCAGCTCTCACAAATACACAGGGTCACACTCAAAGCAGTTCTCACACAAACACAAGGTCACACTCACAGCAGCTCTCACATATACACAGGGTCACACTCACAGCAGGTCTCACTAATACACAGGGTCACACTCACTGCAGCTCTCACACATACATAGGGTCACACTCACAGCAGCTATCACACATACACAGGGCCACACTCACAGCAGCTCTCACACATACACAGGGTCACACTCACAGCATCTCTCACACATACACAGGACCACACTCACAGCAGCTCACACATACACAGGGTCACACTCACAGCAGCTCTCACACATACATAGGGTCACACTCACAGCAGCTCTCACACATACAGAGGGTCACACTCACGGCAGCTCTCACAAATACAAAGGTTCACACTCACGGAAGCTCTCACACATACATAGGGTCACACACATAGGGTCACACTCACAGCAGCTCTCACACATACAGAGGGTCACACTCACGGCAGCTCTCACATATACAAAGGTTCACACTCACGGAAGCTCTCACACATACATAGGGTCACACACACAGGGTCACACTCACAGCAGCTCTCACATATACACAGGGTCACACTCACGGCAGCTCTCACACATACATAGGGTCACGTTCAGAGCAGCTATCACACATACACAGGGTCACACTCACAGCAGCCTCTCACACATACACAGGGACACACTCACAGCAGCTCTCACACAAACACAGGGTCACACTCACAGCAGCTCTCACATATACACAGGGTCACACTCACAGCAGCTCTCACTAATACATAGGGTCAGACTCACAGCAGCTCTCACACAAACACAGGGTCACACTCACAGCAGCTCTCACACAAACACAGGGTCACACTCACAGCAGCTCTCACACATACACAGGGTCACACTCACAGCAGCTATCACACATACACAGGGTCACACTCACAGCAGCTCTCACACATACACAGGGTCACACTCACAGCAGCTCTCACACATACATAGGGTCACACTCACAGCAGCTCTCACACATACTGAGGGTCACACTCACGGCAGCTCTCACACATACAAAGGTTCACACTCACGGAAGCTCTCACACATACATAGGGTCACACACACAGGGTCACACTCACAGCAGCTCTCACACATACCCGGTCACACTCACAGCAGTTCTCACACATACATAGGGTCACACATACAGCAGCTCTCACACATACACAGGGTCACACTCACAGCAGCTCACACATACACAGGGTCACAATCACAGCAGCTCTCACATACATACGGTCACACTCACAGCAGCTCTCACACATACACAGGGTCACACTCACAGCAGCTCTCACACAAACATAGGGTCACACTCACAGCAGCTCTCACACATACATAGGGTCACACACACAGCAGCTCTCACACATACACAGGACCACACTCACAGCAGATCACACACATACACAGGGACACACTCACAGCAGCTCACACACATACACAGGGTCACACTTACAACAGCTCTCAAACATACATAGTGTCACACACACAGCAGCTCTCACACATACATAGCGTCACTCACAGCAGCTCTCACACATACACAGGGTCACACTCACAGCAGCTCTCACACATACATAGGTTCACACTCACGGCAGCCTCTCAAACACTCACAGCAGCTCTCACACATACATAGGGTCACACTCACAGCAGCTCTCACACATACATAGGGTCACACACACAGCAGCTCTCACACATACACAGGACCACACTCACAGCAGCTCACACTTACAACAGCTCTCAAACATACATAGCGTCACTCACAGCAGCTCTCACACATATGTAGGGTCACACTCACAGCAGCTCTCACACATACACAGGGTCACACTCACAGCAGCTCTCACACATACACAGGGTCACACTCACAGCAGCTCTCACACATACACAGGGTCACAATGACAGCAGCTCTCACACATACACAAGGTCACACTCACAGCAGCTCTCACACATACACAGGGTCACACTTACAGCAGCTCTCAAACATACATAGTGTCACACTCACGGCAGCTCTCACATATACACAGGTTCACACTCACGGCAGCTCTCACACATACACAGGTTCACACTCACGGCAGCTCTCACATATACACAGGGTCACACTCACAGCAGCTCTCACACTTACACAGGGTCACAATCACAGCAGCAGCCTCTCACACATACACAGGGTCACACTCACAGCAGCCTCTCACACATACACAGGGTCACACTCACAGCAGCTCTCACACATACATAGGGTCACACACACAGCAGCTCTCACACATACACAGGGTCACACTCACAGCAGCTCTCACATATACACAGGGTCACACTCACGGCAGCTCTCACACATACATAGGGTCACGTTCAGAGCAGCTATCACACATACACAGGGTCACACTGACAGCAGCCTCTCACACATACACAGGGTCACACTCACAGCAGCTCTCACACAAACACAGGGTCACACTCACAGCAGCTCTCACATATACACAGGGTCACACTCACAGCAGCTCTCACTAATACATAGGGTCAGACTCACAGCAGCTCTCACACAAACACAGGGTCACACTCACAGCAGCTCTCACCCAAACACAGGGTCACACTCACAGCAGCCTCTCACACATACACAGGGTTACACTCATAGCAGCTCTCACATATACACAGGGTCACACTCACAGCAGCTCTCACACATACGCAGGGTCACACTCACAGCAGCTATCACACATACACAGGGTCACACTCACAGCAGCTATCACACATACACAGGGTCACACTCACAGCAGCTATCACCCATACACAGGGTCACACTCACAGCAGCTCTCACACATACACAGGGTCACAATCACAGCAGCTCTCACAAATACACAGGGTCACACTCACAGCAGCTCTCACACATACACAGGGTAACACTCACAGCAGCTCTCACACATACACAGGGTCACACTCACAGCAGCTTTCACACATACACAGGGTCACACTCACAGCAGCTCTCACACATATGCAGGGTCACACTCACAGCAGCTATCACACATACACAGGGTCACACTCACAGCAGCTCTCACTAATACACAGGGTCACACTCACAGCAGCTCTCACACATACACAGGGTCACACTCACAGCAGCTATCACACATACACAGGGTCACACTCACAGCAGCCTCTCACACATACACAGGGTCACACTCACAGCAGCTTTCACACATACACAGGGTCACACTCACAGCAGCTCTCACACATACGCAGGGTCACACTCACAGCAGCTATCACACATACACAGGGTCACACTCACAGCAGCTATCACACATACACAGGGTCACACTCACAGCAGCTCTCACACATACACAGGGTCACAATCACAGCAGCTCTCACAAATACACAGGGTCACACTCACAGCAGTTCTCACACAAACACAAGGTCACACTCACAGCAGCTCTCACATATACACAGGGTCACACTCACAGCAGCTCTCACACATACAGAGGGTCACACTCAC
The DNA here is from genome assembly GCA_031769625.1 of Taudactylus pleione. Classification (NCBI taxonomy): domain Eukaryota; kingdom Metazoa; phylum Chordata; class Amphibia; order Anura; family Myobatrachidae; genus Taudactylus; species Taudactylus pleione. Next base: position 575,669 of record JAUIMM010000284.1, read on the forward strand.
GGCAGCTCTCACACATACAAAGGTTCACACTCACGGAAGCTCTCACACATACATAGGGTCACACACACAGTGTCACACTCACAGCAGCTCTCACACTAACAGCAGCTCTCACACATACACAGGGTCACACTCACAGCAGCTCACACATACACAGGGTCACACTCACAGCAGCTCTCACATACATAGGGTCACAATCACAGCAGCTCTCACACATACACAGAGTCACACTCACAGCAGCTCTCACACATACACAGGACCACACTCACAGCAGCTCTCACACATACATAGTGTCACACACACAGCAGCTCTCACACATACATAGCGTCACTCACAGCAGCTCTCACACATACATAGGGTCACACACATGGCAGCCTCTTACACATACACAGCACAGGGTCACACTCACAGCAGCTCTCACACATACACGGTCACACTCACAGCAGCTCTCACACATACATAGGGTCACACACATGGCAGCCTCTTACACATACACAGCACAGGGTCAACTCATAGCAGCTCTCACACATAAACGGACACACTCCCAGCAGCTCTCACACATACATAGGGTCAAACTCACAGCAGCTCTCACACTTACACAAGGTCACACTCACAGCAGCTCTCACACATACACAGGGTCACACTCACATCAGCTCTCACACATACACAGGATCACACTCACTTCAGCTATCACACATACACAGGGTCACACTCACAGCAGCTCTGACACATACACAGGGTCACACTCACAGCAGCTCTCACACATACACAGGGTCACACTCACAGCAGCTCTCACATACACAGGGTCACACTCACAGCAGCTCTCACACATACACAGGGTCACACTCACAGCAGATCTCACATATACACAGGGTCACACTCAAGGCAGCTCTCAAACATACACAGGGTCACACTCACGGCAGCCTCTCACACATACATAGGGTCACACACTCGGCAGCTCTCACACATACATAGGGTCACACTCACGGCAGCTCTCACATACACAGGGTCACACTCACAGCAACTCTCACATACACAGGGTCACACTCACAGCAGCTCTCACACATACACAGGGTCACACTCAAGGCAGCTCTCACATATACACAGGGTCACACTCAAGGCAGCTCTCAAACATACACAGGGTCACACTCACAGCAGCTAACACACATACACAGGGTCACACTCACAGCAGCTCTCACACATACACAGGGTCACACTCACAGCAGCTATCACACATACACAGCGTCACACTCACAGCAGCTCTCACATATACACAGGGTCACACTGACAGCAGCTCTCACACATACACAGGGTCACACTCACAGCAGCAGCCTCTCACACATACATAGGGTCACACACATGGCAGCCTCTTACACATACACAGCACAGGGTCACACTCACAGCAGCTCTCACACATACACAGAGTCACACTCACAGCAGCTCTCACACATACACGGTCACACTCACAGCAGTTCTCACACATACACAGGGTCACACTCACAGCAGCTCACACATACACAGGGTCACACTCACAGCAGCTCTCACATACATACGGTCACACTCACAGCAGCTCTCACACATACACAGGGTCACACTCACAGCAGCTCTCACACAAACATAGGGTCACACTCACAGCAGCTCTCACACATACATAGGGTCACACACACAGCAACTCTCACACATACACAGGACCACACTCACAGCAGATCACACACATACACAGGGACACACTCACAGCAGCTCACACACTTACACAGGGTCACACTTACAACAGCTCTCAAACATACATAGTGTCACACACACAGCAGCTCTCACACATACATAGCGTCACTCACAGCAGCTCTCACACATACACAGGGTCACACTCACAGCAGCCTCTCAAACACTCACAGCAGCTCTCACACATACATAGGGTCACACTCACAGCAGCTCTCACACATACATAGGGTCACACACACAGCAGCTCTCACACATACACAGGACCACACTCACAGCAGCTCACACTTACAACAGCTCTCAAACATACATAGCGTCACTCACAGCAGCTCTCACACATACATAGGTTCACACGGCAGCCTCTCAAACACTCACAGCAGCTCTCACACATACGTAGGGTCACACTCACAGCAGCTCTCACACATACACAGGGTCACACTCACAGCAGCTCTCACACATACACAGGGTCACACTCACAGCAGCTCTCACACATACACAGGGTCACACTCACAGCAGCTATCACACATACACAGGGTCACACTCACAGCAGCTCTCACACATACACAGGGTCACAATGACAGCAGCTCTCACACATACACAAGGTCACACTCACAGCAGCTCTAACACATACACAGGGTCACACTTACAGCAGCTCTCAAACATACATAGTGTCACTGACGGCAGCTCTCACATATACACAGGTTCACACTCACGGCAGCTCTCACACATACACAGGTTCACACTCACGGCAGCTCTCACATATACACAGGGTCACACTCACAGCAGCTCTCACACTTACACAGGGTCACAATCACAGCAGCCTCTCACACATACACAGGGTCACACTCACAGCAGCTCTCACACATACATAGGGTCACACACACAGCAACTCTCACACATACACAGGGTCACACTCACAGCAGCTCTCACATATACACAGGGTCACACTCACGGCAGCTCTCACACATACACAGGGTCACACTCACAGCAGCCTCTCACACATACACAGGGTCACACTCACAGCAGCTCTCACACAAACACAGGGTCACACTCACAGCAGCTCTCACATATACACAGGGTCACACTCACAGCAGCTCTCACTAATACATAGGGTCAGACTCACAGCAGCTCTCACACAAACACAGGGTCACACTCACAGCAGCCTCTCACACATACACAGGGTTACACTCATAGCAGCTCTCACATATACACAGGGTCACACTCACAGCAGCTCTCACACATACGCAGGGTCACACTCACAGCAGCTATCACACATACGCAGGGTCACACTCACAGCAGCTATCACACATACACAGGGTCACACTCACAGCAGCTATCACACATACACAGGGTCACACTCACAGCAGCTCTCACACATACACAGGGTCACAATCACAGCAGCTCTCACAAATACACAGGGTCACACTCACAGCAGTTCTCACACAAACACAAGGTCACACTCACAGCAGCTCTCACATATACACAGGGTCACACTCACAGCAGCTCTCACTAATACACAGGGTCACACTCACAGCAGCTCTCACACATACACAGGGTCACACTCACAGCAGCTATCACACATACACAGGGTCACACTCACAGCAGCCTCTCACACATACACAGGGTCACACTCACAGCAGCTTTCACACATACACAGGGTCACACTCACAGCAGCTCTCACACATACGCAGGGTCACACTCACAGCAGCTATCACACATACACAGGGTCACACTCACAGCAGCTATCACACATACACAGGGTCACACTCACAGCAGCTCTCACACATACACAGGGTCACAATCACAGCAGCTCTCACAAATACACAGGGTCACACTCACAGCAGTCCTCACACAAACACAAGGTCACACTCACAGCAGCTCTCACATATACACAGGGTCACACTCACAGCAGCTCTCACACATACAGAGGGTCACACTCACGGCAGCTCTCACACATACAAAGGTTCACACTCACGGAAGCTCTCACACATACATAGGGTCACACACACAGTGTCACACTCACAGCAGCTCTCACACTAACAGCAGCTCTCACACATACACAGGGTCACACTCACAGCAGCTCACACATACACAGGGTCACACTCACAGCAGCTCTCACATACATAGGGTCACACTCACAGCAGCTCTCACACATACACCGAGTCACACTCACAGAAGCCCTCACACATACACAGGACCACACTCACAGCAGCTCTCACACATACATAGTGTCACACACACAGCAGCTCTCACACATACATAGCGTCACTCACAGCAGCTCTCACACATACACAGGGTCACACACATGGCAGCCTCTTACACATACACAGCACAGGGTCACACTCACAGCAGCTCTCACACATACACGGTCACACTCACAGCAGCTCTCACACATACATAGGGTCACACACATGGCAGCCTCTTACACATACACAGCACAGGGTCACACTCACAGCAGCTCTCACACATACATAGGGTCAAACTCACAGCAGCTCTCACACATACACAAGGTCACACTCACAGCAGCTCTCACACATACACAGGGTCACACTCACATCAGCTCTCACACATACACAGGATCACACTCACTTCAGCTATCACACATACACAGGGTCACACTCACAGCAGCTCTCACACATACACAGGGTCACACTCACAGCAGCTCTCACACATACACAGGGTCACACTCACAGCAGCTCTCACATACACAGGGTCACACTCACAGCAGCTCTCACACATACACAGGGTCACACTCACAGCAGATCTCACATATACACAGGGTCACACTCAAGGCAGCTCTCAAACATACACAGGGTCACACTCACGGCAGCCTCTCACACATACATAGGGTCACACACTCGGCAGCTCTCACACATACATAGGGTCACACTCACGGCAGCTCTCACATACACAGGGTCACACTCACAGCAACTCTCACATACACAGGGTCACACTCACAGCAGCTCTCACACATACACAGGGTCACACTCAAGGCAGCTCTCACATATACACAGGGTAACACTCAAGGCAGGTCTCAAACATACACAGGGTCACACTCACAGCAGCTAACACACATACACAGGGTCACACTCACAGCAGCTATCACACATACACAGTGTCACACTCACAGCAGCTCTCACATATACACAGGGTCACACTCACAGCAGCTCTCACACATACACAGGGTCACACTCACAGCAGCAGCCTCTCACACATACATAGGGTCACACACATGGCAGCCTCTTACACATTCACAGCACAGGGTCACACTCACAGCAGCTCTCACACATACACAGAGTCACACTCACAGCAGCTCTCACACATAAATAGGGTCATACTCCCAGCAGCTCTCACACATACACAAGGTCACACTCACAGCAGCTCTCACACATACACAGGGTCACACTCACATCAGCTCTCACACGTACACAGGTTCACACTCACTTCAGCTATCACACATACACAGGGTCACACTCACAGCAGCTCTCACACATACACAGGGTCACACTCACAGCAGCTCTCACATACACAGGGTCACACTCACAGCAGCTCTCACACATACACAGGGTCACACTCACAGCAGCTCTCACACATACACAGGGTCACACTCACAGCAGATCTCACATATACACAGGGTCACACTCAAGGCAGCTCTCAAACATACACAGGGTCACACTCACGGCAGCCTCTCACACATACATAGGGTCACACACATGACAGCTCTCACACATACATAGGGTCACACTCACAGCAGCTAACACACATACTCAGGGTCACACTCACAGCAGCTCTCACACATACACAGGGTCACACTCACAGCAGCTATCACACATACACAGTGTCACACTCACAGCAGCTCTCACATATACACGGTCTCACTCACAGCAGCTCTCACACATACATAGGGTCAAACTCCCAGCAGCTCTCACACATACACAAGGTCACACTCACAGCAGCTCTCACACATACACAGGGTCACACTCACATCAGCTCTCACACATACACGGTCTCACTCACTTCAGCTATCACACATACACAGGGTCACACTCACAGCAGCTCTCACACATACACAGGGTCACACTCACAGCAGCTCTCACATACACAGGGTCACACTCACAGCAGCTCTCACACATACAGAAGGTCACACTCACAGCAGCTCTCACACAAACACAAGGTCACACTCACAGCAGCTCTCACATATACACAGGGTCACACTCACAGCAGCTCTCACACATACAGAGGGTCACACTCACGGCAGCTCTCACACATACAAAGGTTCACACTCACGGAAGCTCTCACACATACATAGGGTCACACACACAGTGTCACACTCACAGCAGCTCTCACACTAACAGCAGCTCTCACACATACACAGGGTCACACTCACAGCAGCTCACACATACACAGGGTCACACTCACAGCAGCTCTCACATACATAGGGTCACACTCACAGCAGCTCTCACACATACACCGAGTCACACTCACAGAAGCCCTCACACATACACAGGACCACACTCACAGCAGCTCTCACACATACATAGTGTCACACACACAGCAGCTCTCACACATACATAGCGTCACTCACAGCAGCTCTCACACATACACAGGGTCACACACATGGCAGCCTCTTACACATACACAGCACAGGGTCACACTCACAGCAGCTCTCACACATACACGGTCACACTCACAGCAGCTCTCACACATACATAGGGTCACACACATGGCAGCCTCTTACACATACACAGCACAGGGTCACACTCACAGCAGCTCTCACACATACATAGGGTCAAACTCACAGCAGCTCTCACACATACACAAGGTCACACTCACAGCAGCTCTCACACATACACAGGGTCACACTCACATCAGCTCTCACACATACACAGGATCACACTCACTTCAGCTATCACACATACACAGGGTCACACTCACAGCAGCTCTCACACATACACAGGGTCACACTCACAGCAGCTCTCACACATACACAGGGTCACACTCACAGCAGCTCTCACATACACAGGGTCACACTCACAGCAGCTCTCACACATACACAGGGTCACACTCACAGCAGATCTCACATATACACAGGGTCACACTCAAGGCAGCTCTCAAACATACACAGGGTCACACTCACGGCAGCCTCTCACACATACATAGGGTCACACACTCGGCAGCTCTCACACATACATAGGGTCACACTCACGGCAGCTCTCACATACACAGGGTCACACTCACAGCAACTCTCACATACACAGGGTCACACTGACAGCAGCTCTCACACATACACAGGGTCACACTCAAGGCAGCTCTCACATATACACAGGGTCACACTCAAGGCAGCTCTCAAACATACACAGGGTCACACTCACAGCAGCTAACACACATACACAGGGTCACACTCACAGCAGCTATCACACATACACAGTGTCACACTCACAGCAGCTCTCACATATACACAGGGTCACACTCACAGCAGCTCTCACACATACACAGGGTCACACTCACAGCAGCAGCCTCTCACACATACATAGGGTCACACACATGGCAGCCTCTTACACATACACAGCACAGGGTCACACTCACAGCAGCTCTCACACATACACAGAGTCACACTCACAGCAGCTCTCACACATAAATAGGGTCAAACTCCCAGCAGCTCTCACACATACACAAGGTCACACTCACAGCAGCTCTCACACATACACAGGGTCACACTCACATCAGCTCTCACACATACACAGGTTCACACTCACTTCAGCTATCACACATACACAGGGTCACACTCACAGCAGCTCTCACACATACACAGGGTCACACTCACAGCAGCTCTCACATACACAGGGTCACACTCACAGCAGCTCTCACACATACACAGGGTCACACTCACAGCAGCTCTCACACATACACAGGGTCACACTCACAGCAGATCTCACATATACACAGGGTCACACTCAAGGCATCTCTCAAACATACACAGGGTCACACTCACGGCAGCCTCTCACACATACATAGGGTCACACACATGACAGCTCTCACACATACATAGGGTCACACTCACAGCAGCTAACACACATACTCAGGGTCACACTCACAGCAGCTCTCACACATACACAGGGTCACACTCACAGCAGCTATCACACATACACAGTGTCACACTCACAGCAGCTCTCACATATACACGGTCTCACTCACAGCAGCTCTCACACATACATAGGGTCAAACTCCCAGCAGCTCTCACACATACACAAGGTCACACTCACAGCAGCTCTCACACATACACAGGGTCACACTCACATCAGCTCTCACACATACACGGTCTCACTCACTTCAGCTATCACACATACACAGGGTCACACTCACAGCAGCTCTCACACATACACAGGGTCACACTCACAGCAGCTCTCACATACACAGGGTCACACTCACAGCAGCTCTCACACATACAGAAGGTCACACTCACAGCAGCTCTCACACATACACAGGGTCACACTCACAGCAGATCTCACATATACACAGGGTCACACTCAAGGCAGCTCTCAAACATACACAGGGTCACACTCACGGCAGCCTCTCACACATACACAAGGTCACACACATGGCAGCCCTCACACATACACAGGATCACACTCACGGCAGCTCTCACATACACAGGGTCACACTCACGGCAGCTCTCACATACACAGGGTCACACTCACGGCAGCTCTCACACATACACAGGGTCACACTCACAGCAGATCTCACATATACACAGGGTCACACTCACAGCAGCTCTCACACATACACAGGGTCACACTCACAGCAGATCTCACACATACACAGGGTCACACTCACAGCAGCTCTCAAACATACACAGGGTCACACTCACAGCAGCTAACACACATACACAGGGTCACACTCACAGCAGCTCTCACACATACACAGGGTCACACTCACAGCAGCTATCACACATACACAGTGTCACAGTCACAGCAGCTCTCTCATATACACAGGGTCACACTCACAGCAGCTCTCACACATACACAGGGTCACACTCACAGCAGCAGCCTCTCACACATACATAGGGTCACACTCACGGCAGCTCTCACATACACAGGGTCACACTCACAGCAGCTCTCACACATACACAGGGTCACACTCAAGGCAGCTCTCACACATACACAGGGTCACACTCACGGCAGCTCTCACACATACACAGGGTCACACTCACAGCAGCTCTCACACATACACAGGGTCACACTCACAGTAGCTCTCACATACACAGGGTCACACTCACGGCAGCCTCTCACACATACTTATGGTCACACTCACGGCAGCTCTCACACATACACAGAGTCACACTCACGGCAGCTCTCACACATACACAGGGTCACACTCACGGCAGCTTTCACACATACATAGGATCACACTCACGACAAATCTCACACATACACAGAGTTACACTCACGGCAGCTCTCACACAGACATAGGGTTACACTCACGGTAGCTCTCACACATACAGATGGTCACATTCACAGCAGCCTCTCACATGTACACAGGGTCACACTCACAGCAGCTCTCACACGTACACAGGGTAACACTCACACCAGCTCTCACACATACACATAGGGTCACACTCAGACACATACATAGGGTCACACTCACTGCAGATCTCAAACATACATAGGGTCACACTCACACCAGCTATCACACATACATAGGGTCACACTCACAGCAGCTCTCACACATACACAGGGTCACACTCACAGCAGCTCTCACACTCACGGCAGCTGTCACACATACACAGGGTCACACTAACAGCAGCTCTCACACATACATAGCGTCACTCACAGCAGCTCTCACACATACATAGGGTCACACTCACAGCAGCTCTCACACATACATAGGTTCACACTCACGGCAGCCTCTCAAACACTCACAGCAGCTCTCACACATACGTAGGGTCACACTCACAGCAGCTCTCACACATACATAGGGTCACACTCACAGCAGCTCTCACACATACACAGGGTCACACTCACAGCAGCTCTCACACATACACAGGGTCACAATGACAGCAGCTCTCACACATACACAGGGTCACACTCACAGCAGCTCTCACACATTCACAGGGTCACACTTACAGCAGCTCTCAAACATACATAGTGTCACACTCACAGCAGCTCTCACACATACACAGGGTCACACTCACAGCAGCTATCACACATACACAGGGTCACACTCACAGCAGCTCTCACACATACACAGGGTCACACTCACAGCAGCTCTCACACATACATAGGGTCACACTCACAGCAGCTCTCACACATACAGAGGGTCACACTCACGGCAGCTCTCACACATACAAAGGTTCACACTCACGGAAGCTCTCACACATACATAGGGTCACACACACAGGGTCACACTCACAGCAGCTCTCACACATACCCGGTCACACTCACAGCAGTTCTCACACATACATAGGGTCACACATACAGCAGCTCTCACACATACACAGGGTCACACTCACAGCAGCTCACACATACACAGGGTCACACTCACAGCAGCTCTCACATACATACGGTCACACTCACAGCAGCTCTCACACATACACAGGGTCACACTCACAGCAGCTCTCACACAAACATAGGGTCACACTCACAGCAGCTCTCACACATACATAGGGTCACACACACAGCAGCTCTCACACATACACAGGACCACACTCACAGCAGATCACACACATACACAGGGACACACTCACAGCAGCTCACACACATACACAGGGTCACACTTACAACAGCTCTCAAACATACATAGTGTCACACACACAGCAGCTCTCACACATACATAGCGTCACTCACAGCAGCTCTCACACATACACAGGGTCACACTCACAGCAGCTCTCACACATACATAGGTTCACACTCACGGCAGCCTCTCAAACACTCACAGCAGCTCTCACACATACATAGGGTCACACTCACAGCAGCTCTCACACATACATAGGGTCACACACACAGCAGCTCTCACACATACACAGGACCACACTCACAGCAGCTCACACTTACAACAGCTCTCAAACATACATAGCGTCACTCACAGCAGCTCTCACACATACATAGGGTCACACTCACAGCAGCTCTCACACATACATAGGTTCACACGGCAGCCTCTCAAACACTCACAGCAGCTCTCACACATATGTAGGGTCACACTCACAGCAGCTCTCACACATACACAGGGTCACACTCACAGCAGCTCTCACACATACACAGGGTCACACTCACAGCAGCTCTCACACATACACAGGGTCACAATGACAGCAGCTCTCACACATACACAAGGTCACACTCACAGCAGCTCTCACACATACACAGGGTCACACTTACAGCAGCTCTCAAACATACATAGTGTCACACTCACGGCAGCTCTCACATATACACAGGTTCACACTCACGGCAGCTCTCACACATACACAGGTTCACACTCACGGCAGTTCTCACATATACACAGGGTCACACTCACAGCAGCTCTCACACTTACACAGGGTCACAATCACAGCAGCAGCCTCTCACACATACACAGGGTCACACTCACAGCAGCCTCTCACACATACACAGGGTCACACTCACAGCAGCTCTCACACATACATAGGGTCACACACACAGCAGCTCTCACACATACACAGGGTCACACTCACAGCAGCTCTCACATATACACAGGGTCACACTCACGGCAGCTCTCACACATACATAGGGTCACGTTCAGAGCAGCTATCACACATACACAGGGTCACACTGACAGCAGCCTCTCACACATACACAGGGTCACACTCACAGCAGCTCTCACACAAACACAGGGTCACACTCACAGCAGCTCTCACATATACACAGGGTCACACTCACAGCAGCTCTCACTAATACATAGGGTCAGACTCACAGCAGCTCTCACACAAACACAGGGTCACACTCACAGCAGCTCTCACCCAAACACAGGGTCACACTCACAGCAGCCTCTCACACATACACAGGGTTACACTCATAGCAGCTCTCACATATACACAGGGTCACACTCACAGCAGCTCTCACACATACGCAGGGTCACACTCACAGCAGCTATCACACATACACAGGGTCACACTCACAGCAGCTATCACACATACACAGGGTAACACTCACAGCAGCTATCACACATACACAGGGTCACACTCACAGCAGCTCTCACACATACACAGGGTCACAATCACAGCAGCTCTCACAAATACACAGGGTCACACTCACAGCAGCTCTCACACATACACAGGGTAACACTCACAGCAGCTCTCACACATACACAGGGTCACAATCACAGCAGCTCTCACAAATACACAGGGTCACACTCACAGCAGTTCTCACACAAACACAAGGTCACACTCACAGCAGCTCTCACATATACACAGGGTCACACTCACAGCAGCTCTCACACATACAGAGGGTCACACTCACGGCAGCTCTCACACATACAAAGGTTCACACTCACGGAAGCTCTCACACATACATAGGGTCACACACACAGTGTCACACTCACAGCAGCTCTCACACTAACAGCAGCTGTCACACATACACAGGGTCACACTCACAGCAGCTCACACATACACAGGGTCACACTCACAGCAGCTCTCACATACATAGGGTCACAATCACAGCAGCTCTCACACATACACAGAGTCACACTCACAGCAGCTCTCACACATACACAGGACCACACTCACAGCAGCTCTCACACATAGTGTCACACACACAGCAGCTCTCACACATACATAGCGTCACTCACAGCAGCTCTCACACATACATAGGGTCACACACATGGCAGCCTCTTACACATACACAGCACAGAGTCACACTCACAGCAGCTCTCACACATACACGGTCACACTCACAGCAGCTCTCACACATACATAGGGTCACACACATGGCAGCCTCTTACACATACACAGCACAGGGTCAACTCATAGCAGCTCTCACACATAAACGGACACACTCCCAGCAGCTCTCACACATACATAGGGTCAAACTCACAGCAGCTCTCACACTTACACAAGGTCACACTCACAGCAGCTCTCACACATACACAGGGTCACACTCACATCAGCTCTCACACATACACAGGATCACACTCACTTCAGCTATCACACATACACAGGGTCACACTCACAGCAGCTCTGACACATACACAGGGTCACACTCACAGCAGCTCTCACACATACACAGGGTCACACTCACAGCAGCTCTCACATACACAGGGTCACACTCACAGCAGCTCTCACACATACACAGGGTCACACTCACAGCAGATCTCACATATACACAGGGTCACACTCAAGGCAGCTCTCAAACATACACAGGGTCACACTCACGGCAGCCTCTCACACATACATAGGGTCACACACTCGGCAGCTCTCACACATACATAGGGTCACACTCACGGCAGCTCTCACATACACAGGGTCACACTCACAGCAACTCTCACATACACAGGGTCACACTCACAGCAGCTCTCACACATACACAGGGTCACACTCAAGGCAGCTCTCACATATACACAGGGTCACACTCAAGGCAGCTCTCAAACATACACAGGGTCACACTCACAGCAGCTAACACACATACACAGGGTCACACTCACAGCAGCTCTCACACATACACAGGGTCACACTCACAGCAGCTATCACACATACACAGTGTCACACTCACAGCAGCTCTCACATATACACAGGGTCACACTGACAGCAGCTCTCACACATACACAGGGTCACACTCACAGCAGCAGCCTCTCACACATACATAGGGTCACACACATGGCAGCCTCTTACACATACACAGCACAGGGTCACACTCACAGCAGCTCTCACACATACACGGTCACACTCACAGCAGTTCTCACACATACACAGGGTCACACTCACAGCAGCTCACACATACACAGGGTCACACTCACAGCAGCTCTCACATACATACGGTCACACTCACAGCAGCTCTCACACATACACAGGGTCACACTCACAGCAGCTCTCACACAAACATAGGGTCACACTCACAGCAGCTCTCACACATACATAGGGTCACACACACAGCAGCTCTCACACATACACAGGACCACACTCACAGCAGATCACACACATACACAGGGACACACTCACAGCAGCTCACACACATACACAGGGTCACACTTACAACAGCTCTCAAACATACATAGTGTCACACACACAGCAGCTCTCACACATACATAGCGTCACTCACAGCAGCTCTCACACATACACAGGGTCACACTCACAGCAGCTCTCACACATACATAGGTTCACACTCACGGCAGCCTCTCAAACACTCACAGCAGCTCTCACACATACATAGGGTCACACTCACAGCAGCTCTCACACATACATAGGGTCACACACACAGCAGCTCTCACACATACACAGGACCACACTCACAGCAGCTCACACTTACAACAGCTCTCAAACATACATAGCGTCACTCACAGCAGCTCTCACACATACATAGGGTCACACTCACAGCAGCTCTCACACATACATAGGTTCACACGGCAGCCTCTCAAACACTCACAGCAGCTCTCACACATACGTAGGGTCACACTCACAGCAGCTCTCACACATACACAGGGTCACACTCACAGCAGCTCTCACACATACACAGGGTCACACTCACAGCAGCTCTCACACATACACAGGGTCACACTCACAGCAGCTATCACACATACACAGGGTCACACTCACAGCAGCTCTCACACATACACAGGGTCACAATGACAGCAGCTCTCACACATACACAAGGTCACACTCACAGCAGCTCTCACACATACACAGGGTCACACTTACAGCAGCTCTCAAACATACATAGTGTCACACTGACGGCAGCTCTCACATATACACAGGTTCACACTCACGGCAGCTCTCACACATACACAGGTTCACACTCACGGCAGCTCTCACATATACACAGGGTCACACTCACAGCAGCTCTCACACTTACACAGGGTCACAATCACAGCAGCCTCTCACACATACACAGGGTCACACTCACAGCAGCTCTCACACATACATAGGGTCACACACACAGCAGCTCTCACACATACACAGGGTCACACTCACAGCAGCTCTCACATATACACAGGGTCACACTCACGGCAGCTCTCACACATACATAGGGTCACGTTCAGAGCAGCTATCACACATACACAGGGTCACACTCACAGCAGCCTCTCACACATACACAGGGTCACACTCACAGCAGCTCTCACACAAACACAGGGTCACACTCACAGCAGCTCTCACATATACACAGGGTCACACTCACAGCAGCTATCACACATACACAGGGTCACACTCACAGCAGCTCTCACACATACACAGGGTCACAATGACAGCAGCTCTCACACATACACAAGGTCACACTCACAGCAGCTCTCACACATACACAGGGTCACAATGACAGCAGCTCTCACACATACACAGGGTCACACTCACAGCAGCTCTCACACATTCACAGGGTCACACTTACAGCAGCTCTCAAACATACATAGTGTCACACACACAGCAGCTCTCACACATACACAGGTTCACACTCACGTCAGCTCTCACATATACACAGGGTCACACTCACAGCAGCTCTCACACTTACACAGGGTCACACTCACAGCAGCAGCCTCTCACACATACACAGGGTCACACTCACAGCAGCAGCCTCTCACACATACACAGGGTGACTCTCACAGCAGCTCTCACACATACATAGGGTCACACACACAGCAGCCTCTAACACACATAGGGTCACACTCACAGCAGCTCTCACACATACAGTGTCACACACACAGCAGCTCTCACACATACATAGGGTCACGTTCAGAGCAGCTATCACACATACACAGGGTCACACTCACAG
The DNA here is from genome assembly GCA_031769625.1 of Taudactylus pleione. NCBI lineage: Eukaryota > Metazoa > Chordata > Amphibia > Anura > Myobatrachidae > Taudactylus > Taudactylus pleione. Next base: position 591,301 of record JAUIMM010000284.1, read on the forward strand.
CAGCCTCTCACACATACGCAGGGTCACACTCACAGCAGCTCTCACTAATACATAGGGTCAGACTCACAGCAGCTCTCACACAAACACAGGGTCACACTCACAGCAGCTCTCACACAAACACAGGGTCACACTCACAGCAGCTCTCACATATACACAGGGTCACACTCACAGCAGCTCTCACACATACACAGGGTCACACTCACAGCAGCTATCACACATACACAGGGTCACACTCACAGCAGCTCTCACACATACACAGGGTCACACTCACAGCAGCTCTCACTCATACACAGGGTCACACTCACGGCAGCTCTCACACATACATAGGGTCACGTTCAGAGCAGCTTTCACACATACACAGGGTCACACTCACAGCAGCCTCTCACACATACACAGGGTCACACTCACAGCAGCTCTCACACAAACACAGGGTCACACTCACAGCAGCTCTCACATATACACAGGGTCACACTCACAGCAGCTCTCACTAATACATAGGGTCAGACTCACAGCAGCTCTCACACAAACACAGGGTCACACTCACAGCAGCTCTCACACAAACACAGGGTCACACTCACAGCAGCTCTCACATATACACAGGGTCACACTCACAGCAGCTCTCACACATACACAGGGTAACACTCACAGCAGCTCTCACACATACACAGGGTCACACTCACAGCAGCTCTCACACATACACAGGGTCACACTCACAGTAGCTCTCACACATACACAGGGTCACACTCACAGCAGCTCTCACAAATACACAGGGTCACACTCACAGCAGTTCTCACACAAACACAAGGTCACACTCACAGCAGCTCTCACATATACACAGGGTCACACTCACAGCAGCTCTCACTAATACACAGGGTCACACTCACAGCAGCTCTCACACATACATAGGGTCACACTCACAGCAGCTATCACACATACACATGGCCACACTCACAGCACCTCTCACACATACACAGGGTCACACTCACAGCAGCTCTCACACATACACAGGACCACACACACGGCAGCTCTCACATACACAGGGTCACACTCACGGCAGCTCTCACACATACACAGGGTCACACTCACAGCAGATCTCACATATACACAGGGTCACACTCACAGCAGCTCTCACACATACACAGGGTCACACTCACAGCAGATCTCACACATACACAGGGTCACACTCACAGCAGCTCTCAAACATACACAGGGTCACACTCACAGCAGCTAACACACATACACAGGGTCACACTCACAGCAGCTCTCACACATACACAGGGTCACACTCACAGCAGCTATCACACATACACAGTGTCACAGTCACAGCAGCTCTCACATATACACAGGGTCACACTCACAGCAGCTCTCACACATACACAGGGTCACACTCACAGCAGCAGCCTCTCACACATACATAGGGTCACACTCACGGCAGCTCTCACATACACAGGGTCACACTCACAGCAGCTCTCACACATACACAGGGTCACACTCAAGGCAGCTCTCACACATACACAGGGTCACACTCACGGCAGCTCTCACACATACACAGGGTCACACTCACAGCAGCTCTCACACATACACAGGGTCACACTCACAGTAGCTCTCACATACACAGGTCACACTCACGGCAGCCTCTCACACATACTTATGGTCACACTCACGGCAGCTCTCACACATACACAGAGTCACACTCACGGCAGCTCTCACACATACACAGGGTCACACTCACGGCAGCTTTCACACATACATAGGATCACACTCACGACAAATCTCACACATACACAGAGTTACACTCACGGCAGCTCTCACACAGACATAGGGTTACACTCACGGTAGCTCTCACACATACAGATGGTCACATTCACAGCAGCCTCTCACATGTACACAGGGTCACACTCACAGCAGCTCTCACACGTACACAGGGTAACACTCACACCAGCTCTCACACATACACATAGGGTCACACTCAGACACATACATAGGGTCACACTCACTGCAGATCTCAAACATACATAGGGTCACACTCACACCAGCTCTCACACATACACAGGGTCGCACTGACAGGAGCTATCACACATACATAGGGTCACACTCACAGCAGCTCTCACACATACACAGGGTCACACTCACAGCAGCTCTCACACTCACGGCAGCTGTCACACATACACAGGGTCACACTAACAGCAGCTCTCACACATACATAGCGTCACTCACAGCAGCTCTCACACATACATAGGGTCACACTCACAGCAGCTCTCACACATACATAGGTTCACACTCACGGCAGCCTCTCAAACACTCACAGCAGCTCTCACACATACGTAGGGTCACACTCACAGCAGCTCTCACACATACATAGGGTCACACTCACAGCAGCTCTCACACATACACAGGGTCACACTCACAGCAGCTCTCACACATACACAGGGTCACAATGACAGCAGCTCTCACACATACACAGGGTCACACTCACAGCAGCTCTCACACATTCACAGGGTCACACTTACAGCAGCTCTCAAACATACATAGTGTCACACACACAGCAGCTCTCACACATACACAGGTTCAAACTCACGTCAGCTCTCACATATACACAGGGTCACACTCACAGCAGCTCTCACACTTACACAGGGTCACACTCACAGCAGCAGCCTCTCACACATACACAGGGTCACACTCACAGCAGCAGCCTCTCACACATACACAGGGTGACTCTCACAGCAGCTCTCACACATACATAGGGTCACACACACAGCAGCCTCTAACACACATAGGGTCACACTCACAGCAGCTCTCACACATACAGTGTCACACACACAGCAGCTCTCACACATACATAGGGTCACGTTCAGAGCAGCTATCACACATACACAGGGTCACACTCACAGCAGCCTCTCACACATACACAGGGTCACACTCACAGCAGCTCTCACTAATACATAGGGTCAGACTCACAGCAGCTCTCACACAAACACAGGGTCACACTCACAGCAGCTCTCACACAAACACAGGGTCACACTCACAGCAGCTCTCACATATACACAGGGTCACACTCACAGCAGCTCTCACACATACACAGGGTCACACTCACAGCAGCTATCACACATACACAGGGTCACACTCACAGCAGCTCTCACACATACACAGGGTCACACTCACAGCAGCTCTCACTCATACACAGGGTCACACTCACAGCAGCTCTCACAAATACACAGGGTCACACTCAAAGCAGTTCTCACACAAACACAAGGTCACACTCACAGCAGCTCTCACATATACACAGGGTCACACTCACAGCAGGTCTCACTAATACACAGGGTCACACTCACAGCAGCTTTCACACATACATAGGGTCACACTCACGACAAATCTCACACATACACAGAGTTACACTCACGGCAGCTCTCACACAGACATAGGGTTACACTCACGGTAGCTCTCACACATACAGATGGTCACACTCACAGCAGCCTCTCACATGTACACAGGGTCACACTCACAGCAGCTCTCACACAAACACAGGGTAACACTCACACCAGCTCTCACACATACACATAGGGTCACACTCAGACACATACATAGGGTCACACTCACTGCAGATCTCAAACATACATAGGGTCACACTCACACTAGCTCTCACACATACACAGGGTCGCACTGACAGGAGCTATCACACATACATAGGGTCACACTCACAGCAGCTCTCACACATACACAGGGTCACACTCACAGCAGTTCTCACACAAACACAAGGTCACACTCACAGCAGCTCTCACATATACACAGGGTCACACTCACAGCAGGTCTCACTAATACACAGGGTCACACTCACAGCAGCTCTCACACATACATAGGGTCACACTCACAGCAGCTATCACACATACACAGGGCCACACTCACAGCAGCTCTCACACATACACAGGGTCACACTCGCAGCAGCTCTCACACATACACAGGACCACACTCACAGCAGCTCACACATACACAGGGTCACACTCACAGCAGCTCTCACACATACATAGGGTCACACTCACAGCAGCTCTCACACATACAGAGGGTCACACTCACGGCAGCTCTCACACATACAAAGGTTCACACTCACGGAAGCTCTCACACATACATAGGGTCACACACATAGGGTCACACTCACAGCAGCTCTCACACATACAGAGGGTCACACTCACGGCAGCTCTCACACATACAAAGGTTCACACTCACGGAAGCTCTCACACATACATAGGGTCACACACACAGGGTCACACTCACAGCAGCTCTCTCATACACACAGGGTCACACTCACGGCAGCTCTCACACATACATAGGGTCACGTTCAGAGCAGCTTTCACACATACACAGGGTCACACTCACAGCAGCCTCTCACACATACACAGGGTCACACTCACAGCAGCTCTCACACAAACACAGGGTCACACTCACAGCAGCTCTCACATATACACAGGGTCACACTCACAGCAGCTCTCACTAATACATAGGGTCAGACTCACAGCAGCTCTCACACAAACACAGGGTCACACTCACAGCAGCTCTCACACAAACACAGGGTCACACTCACAGCAGCTCTCACATATACACAGGGTCACACTCACAGCAGCTCTCACACATACACAGGGTAACACTCACAGCAGCTCTCACACATACACAGGGTCACACTCACAGCAGCTCTCACACATACACAGGGTCACACTCACAGCAGCTCTCACACATACACAGGGTCACACTCACAGCAGCTCTCACAAATACACAGGGTCACACTCACAGCAGTTCTCACACAAACACAAGGTCACACTCACAGCAGCTCTCACATATACACAGGGTCACACTCACAGCAGCTCACACTAATACACAGGGTCACACTCACAGCAGCTCTCACACATACATAGGGTCACACTCACAGCAGCTATCACACATACACATGGCCACACTCACAGCACCTCTCACACATACACAGGGTCACACTCACAGCAGCTCTCACACATACACAGGACCACACTCACAGCAGTTCTCACACAAACACAAGGTCACACTCACAGCAGCTCTCACATATACACAGGGTCACACTCACAGCAGCTCTCACTAATACACAGGGTCACACTCACAGCAGCTCTCACACATACACAGGGTCACACTCACAGCAGCTATCACACATACACAGGGTCACACTCACAGCAGCCTCTCACACATACACAGGGTCACACTCACAGCAGCTTTCACACATACACAGGGTCACACTCACAGCAGCTCTCACACATACGCAGGGTCACACTCACAGCAGCTATCACACATACACAGGGTCACACTCACAGCAGCTATCACACATACACAGGGTCACACTCACAGCAGCTCTCACACATACACAGGGTCACAATCACAGCAGCTCTCACAAATACACAGGGTCACACTCACAGCAGTCCTCACACAAACACAAGGTCACACTCACAGCAGCTCTCACATATACACAGGGTCACACTCACAGCAGCTCTCACACATACAGAGGGTCACACTCACGGCAGCTCTCACACATACAAAGGTTCACACTCACGGAAGCTCTCACACATACATAGGGTCACACACACAGTGTCACACTCACAGCAGCTCTCACACTAACAGCAGCTCTCACACATACACAGGGTCACACTCACAGCAGCTCACACATACACAGGGTCACACTCACAGCAGCTCTCACATACATAGGGTCACACTCACAGCAGCTCTCACACATACACCGAGTCACACTCACAGAAGCCCTCACACATACACAGGACCACACTCACAGCAGCTCTCACACATACATAGTGTCACACACACAGCAGCTCTCACACATACATAGCGTCACTCACAGCAGCTCTCACACATACACAGGGTCACACACATGGCAGCCTCTTACACATACACAGCACAGGGTCACACTCACAGCAGCTCTCACACATACACGGTCACACTCACAGCAGCTCTCACACATACATAGGGTCACACACATGGCAGCCTCTTACACATACACAGCACAGGGTCACACTCACAGCAGCTCTCACACATACATAGGGTCAAACTCACAGCAGCTCTCACACATACACAAGGTCACACTCACAGCAGCTCTCACACATACACAGGGTCACACTCACATCAGCTCTCACACATACACAGGATCACACTCACTTCAGCTATCACACATACACAGGGTCACACTCACAGCAGCTCTCACACATACACAGGGTCACACTCACAGCAGCTCTCACACATACACAGGGTCACACTCACAGCAGCTCTCACATACACAGGGTCACACTCACAGCAGCTCTCACACATACACAGGGTCACACTCACAGCAGATCTCACATATACACAGGGTCACACTCAAGGCAGCTCTCAAACATACACAGGGTCACACTCACGGCAGCCTCTCACACATACATAGGGTCACACACTCGGCAGCTCTCACACATACATAGGGTCACACTCACGGCAGCTCTCACATACACAGGGTCACACTCACAGCAACTCTCACATACACAGGGTCACACTCACAGCAGCTCTCACACATACACAGGGTCACACTCAAGGCAGCTCTCACATATACACAGGGTAACACTCAAGGCAGGTCTCAAACATACACAGGGTCACACTCACAGCAGCTAACACACATACACAGGGTCACACTCACAGCAGCTATCACACATACACAGTGTCACACTCACAGCAGCTCTCACATATACACAGGGTCACACTCACAGCAGCTCTCACACATACACAGGGTCACACTCACAGCAGCAGCCTCTCACACATACATAGGGTCACACACATGGCAGCCTCTTACACATTCACAGCACAGGGTCACACTCACAGCAGCTCTCACACATACACAGAGTCACACTCACAGCAGCTCTCACACATAAATAGGGTCAAACTCCCAGCAGCTCTCACACATACACAAGGTCACACTCACAGCAGCTCTCACACATACACAGGGTCACACTCACATCAGCTCTCACACGTACACAGGTTCACACTCACTTCAGCTATCACACATACACAGGGTCACACTCACAGCAGCTCTCACACATACACAGGGTCACACTCACAGCAGCTCTCACATACACAGGGTCACACTCACAGCAGCTCTCACACATACACAGGGTCACACTCACAGCAGCTCTCACACATACACAGGGTCACACTCACAGCAGATCTCACATATACACAGGGTCACACTCAAGGCAGCTCTCAAACATACACAGGGTCACACTCACGGCAGCCTCTCACACATACATAGGGTCACACACATGACAGCTCTCACACATACATAGGGTCACACTCACAGCAGCTAACACACATACTCAGGGTCACACTCACAGCAGCTCTCACACATACACAGGGTCACACTCACAGCAGCTATCACACATACACAGTGTCACACTCACAGCAGCTCTCACATATACACGGTCTCACTCACAGCAGCTCTCACACATACATAGGGTCAAACTCCCAGCAGCTCTCACACATACACAAGGTCACACTCACAGCAGCTCTCACACATACACAGGGTCACACTCACATCAGCTCTCACACATACACGGTCTCACTCACTTCAGCTATCACACATACACAGGGTCACACTCACAGCAGCTCTCACACATACACAGGGTCACACTCACAGCAGCTCTCACATACACAGGGTCACACTCACAGCAGCTCTCACACATACAGAAGGTCACACTCACAGCAGCTCTCACACAAACACAAGGTCACACTCACAGCAGCTCTCACATATACACAGGGTCACACTCACAGCAGCTCTCACACATACAGAGGGTCACACTCACGGCAGCTCTCACACATACAAAGGTTCACACTCACGGAAGCTCTCACACATACATAGGGTCACACACACAGTGTCACACTCACAGCAGCTCTCACACTAACAGCAGCTCTCACACATACACAGGGTCACACTCACAGCAGCTCACACATACACAGGGTCACACTCACAGCAGCTCTCACATACATAGGGTCACACTCACAGCAGCTCTCACACATACACCGAGTCACACTCACAGAAGCCCTCACACATACACAGGACCACACTCACAGCAGCTCTCACACATACATAGTGTCACACACACAGCAGCTCTCACACATACATAGCGTCACTCACAGCAGCTCTCACACATACACAGGGTCACACACATGGCAGCCTCTTACACATACACAGCACAGGGTCACACTCACAGCAGCTCTCACACATACACGGTCACACTCACAGCAGCTCTCACACATACATAGGGTCACACACATGGCAGCCTCTTACACATACACAGCACAGGGTCACACTCACAGCAGCTCTCACACATACATAGGGTCAAACTCACAGCAGCTCTCACACATACACAAGGTCACACTCACAGCAGCTCTCACACATACACAGGGTCACACTCACATCAGCTCTCACACATACACAGGATCACACTCACTTCAGCTATCACACATACACAGGGTCACACTCACAGCAGCTCTCACACATACACAGGGTCACACTCACAGCAGCTCTCACACATACACAGGGTCACACTCACAGCAGCTCTCACATACACAGGGTCACACTCACAGCAGCTCTCACACATACACAGGGTCACACTCACAGCAGATCTCACATATACACAGGGTCACACTCAAGGCAGCTCT